>OW386287.2:121757341-122357341 GCA_936432065.2 Rutpela maculata | reverse complement strand
AACCCGAGTCGATTACAAATTTTAGGTTATGTTCAGGTAGTATAATATAGGGTAATTCATTAGAATTGGTGGCATTGATTGAGATAATTTCAGGGTTTACGTTTGATCGTCGACCGGTGGGTCTTGCTGAAAATTTACATTTTCTTGCTGAAGATTTATATTATCTTGCTGAAAATTTATATTATCTTGCTGAAAATTTATATTATCTTGCTGAAAATTAATATTATCTTGGTAATATGCCTCGTTTACGTCTCCGTAAGTTTCAGGAAGGTTTTGGTTGTCGTACTCGTAAACACCGCTAGAGGTTGGTTCAATTTCGTTTACTTCAGTGTTATGAAGTTCATGGGAAGCGAAATTTCTTTGAGGGGGGCGATATTGATTTGAGGTCGATGGTCCCGGTTGAGGTCGGAAATTATTCGAAGTTTGCCTCGTTGATATACTCATAGGAGTGGGGTTAGGCAGATTTTTGTATGGATTTGGCCTGAAAACGTTTTGGTTTTGGTTCCTGAATATTTGCGAATTTGTGAAAAATCTCTGCTGTGGATTGTTCACTCTAGGGTGAAATTGAATCGGTTGAGATGGGAAACTATTTTGTTGACGAAATTGATTACTCTGAGTTTGATAATTGAATGAGGGCATTTGGCCATTGAAAGGGTTTCTGGGGAAGTGGTTCATTGGTCTGCTGAAATTATTTACTGGTCTATTAAAGTTATGCATTGAATTTTGTTGATGAATGGTTGGGAATATTGGTCTTGTTTGTACAGGAGCCTGTTGTACGAAATTTTTGTTAGTCAAATTTTGATAATAGTGCGTATTATCTTCTTGAGTAATAAATTGCATTGCCTCTTTCATGTCTTTGGGGCGCATGCAACGAATAGTTGTGCCTAGAGGTTCTTTTAGCCCTGACAAGAATGTTTTTAGAGTAAGATTGTTATAGAGAGCTCGTTTTAATACTTTGGCTTCTGCTTCTTTTTCATGAATGTCTACATATGAACATATTAAATTTAATAATTGTAAGCAACGGTCGTAAAATTGTTGCGGTTTTTCGCTTGGAAGCTGTTTTAGCAAAACTAAATCTCTATTTAGACAAGCTTCGTCGCGTTGATCTGCAAAGTTTCTATATAAAGTGTCTTTTAGTTCTTGCCAAGTAGTAACACTCTGTATATTAACAACTAATTTAGCGTTATCTGTTAATTTGCCTATTAGCGAGTTTAATAAAAACACGTTATGAAAACTATCAGGGTGAGCTGTGTCGTAAAATTCTGATATAATGCTATCACAAATACTTAAATATCTATTTAATTCGTTCGGATTTCCGTCAAATTGCGGAACGCATTTTAAATACTCTGGTTTGAACTGAGTCATTTTCGTATTATTTAAGGTTAAATTAACTTCTAAATTACTTATTTCACTAGAATATTGAATGTTATTTTCTGGTTTATGTGAGGAACTAGAAGGCAAAAGAGAATTGTTATCTTCTTCGTCTGAGTCAGTTAAAGGTGATAAGCTTAAGTTTTCAAAAAGTTTTTCGAGTGACATCAAACTGTACTTACATTAATATTATTGTGACTTTGAGCATCGTTTTTCACTAACTATAAGGAGCCCTCAAATGGATGAGCGATTTTGTCTTCTCCAAATTACGAGTTCCTTGCAGAATGGGACGATGTAGTTCCAATTCTCGTGAATTATTGTTGAAAGAGTCTTGCACAGGTTTGCGATAAACTGGGTTTCCTAATGTTCGAGGAGCCACTCTGTTTTAGGCACTTTCGCGAATTTTTCACTTTTTTTTTGTCCGATAATCGATTAATCGTTGAAACGAAAATTATCTGTTCGATACACGATAATTTCGATAATCCTTAGACCGACTGCGCCACTAACGATTTCGACACCCAAAAGTCTCTTTTTAAAAAATTATTAAATTCAAAAATTTATTTTTTTATAAAAATGTTTTAAGTACAATGTATGTATTTAATCTAAGAAAGCTAGTTACAGACTGAATCTAAAACAATGCAAAATAGGAAAGAAGGCACAGCGCCTTATCTTCTAAGTATCAGGTTACAACTGCTGATGCTGGGAAACATAGTCGTCCCCTTATAATTTAAATGGGGGGTCGATACATAATTCAGGTGAGTTAAAAACAATGGATAGTTTATATATAAATAGAATTTAAGATTACTTGAAAAACAAATGATATTAGAATAAGTGTGAACAAAATTTCAACAAGTTGATGAAATAAAAAAATTATAAAAATTGATAATAAAGATTGAGAAAAAATTTGCAAAGTTGACTGGTTTTGTACAAGGTTTCTTCTGACCAATAAAACTTAGACCGTACAGTTTCCAAAAAAATAAGTTCTTACGTAACTGCTGCAGCAGGAGAATGGGGCGGGAAGCTTCCAATGGTTATGATTTCGAGGGACGTATGTTTAGAGCTGGGATCCCACTAACAATCTCCTTATCTTGGAGTATCAGCTCTGTCCACTCCAACGATGTTGCTGTCCACGACCACCAAATTCCTTAATTAAGATGGAAAACATGTACTGGGTCTCTCCTCTTCACTTGGTCCAAGTGTTTACATAAAAGGGGGGAAAAAAATGATTAAAACCAGTCAGGGAAATATTAATAAAAATAACTTAAAGTTGTGAAGCAACTTCGATATTGAGAAAGCTATCTTCGGTAGCAAACTCTCTAAATTAATTACGTAATTCTAAATAAAACTACTATTTGAATTCAATGAGAAATTGTAAAAAATTAAAATGTTCGATAGCAAATATTACAAAAAAAATTATGACCAAAACTTTTGAATTTCTCTGCACAAAAATTAATTAGATGATGTATTTTAAACAAAGATAATTAGGTACGATTTAAGAAATTTAAGACATTTCAACTAAATAATTAAAGTCAAGGAAAAAACAAGAGAGGTATTTAATATTTAATCATACACAAATTAATAGACCTTACTAGTCTATCTCGAGAGAAGAAAAATGAATTAAATATTTTATAAACGATGCAAAAGTTTGCATCCAAAAGACTTTGAATAATTTTTTACGTCTGTGACTCAGACGGCTTCAAAAATTAACTGAAAATGGCTTCCTAGAAAGCATTGGTGAATAAAAACTCTAGCAAAAAACAACGTTAATCAATGGCACAAATAGTATGTTTCTATAAAAAAAATAAATAAATACCCGTGCAAGGAATATGCTCTAAAACATATGCTTAAATGCACCAGCAAAAAGATAATTAGAATTCTAAAATGCACCAGCAAAAAGATAATGAGAATTCTAAAATGCACCAGCAAAAGATAATTAGAATTCTAAAATGCACCAGCAAAAAGATAATTAGGTATTCTAAAATGCACCAGCAAAAAAAAATAATTAGGTATTGTGAAAAGAGGAAAAAAAATCGCCAGGATTCTAGACTCTACCCAAAATTTAAAAAACCAGGCCTTAACACGAGCTGAGTGGTATTTCGGTTGCAAATTTATTTTCACAATGAAAAATTTTAAGGAAAATGAAAACCACTCACCTCGCATATAGCAGAAAACTCCACAGCCAAGCCCTTCCTCGTAGGTTCCAGAATAGTCGGCACCTCAAACAGTAAAGTCTAGATCCGCACTGCTTCTCTTTTCACACCTAGAAATACAAAATATACGGCAGATATTGTTCTACACAAAAGATAATTTTTTTTTTAAACGGAGTCCCCGTCTAACATTCCGCCTCGACAAAAAACTGCACCGGGGAGTTTCGAATGTACCCACGTGCTAGTAAAGAATTTATGCGGTAAATTATATTTCAATAAAGCAAAGATAAAGTAATTGTTTTATACGGGTAATCACTCAAATTTGAAACTACTACCAGCCAAAGATTAACAACTAATCATTAGATTAATATCATAAATTATTAAATTATAATTACTAGAGTATTCATACCTGACTTTCTAGGAGAACACCCACAAGAAGAAGGAAGAAGTTATCAGACCCGATTTTTAATACCTCCCCACCGCGCTCTTTTGCATTCCTTCCACCAGGCGACACAGTCTCGGGCGCGCCGTTTTACTCAAATTGAATTAGCTAAGGTACAGTTTACAAGATGTTAAGCAGCGGCACTCAGACTAGGTGAGCTATCACGTGACTAACGATTTCGACACCCAAAAGTCTCTTTTTAAAAAATTATTAAATTCAAAAATTTATTTTTTATAAAAATGTTTTAAGTACAATGTATGTATTTAATCTAAGAAAGCTAGTTACAGACTGAATCTAAAACAATGCAAAATAGGAAAGAAGGCACAGCGCCTTATCTTCTAAGTATCAGGTTACAACTGCTGATGCTGGGAAACATAGTCGTCCCCTTATAATTTAAATGGGGGGTCGATACATAATTCCTCCCCTCGAAGATTCAACTACGGAGTGCAGCGAGGAAGTTGAACGTTTGGTGGGATGGCTTCTGGTCGATTTCCCTCGATGTCTTCATTATGTTTCCTTTGTCTGGCTAATATACATTTTTTATATGAAAAATATGAGATGATTAAAATAACCATAACATAGAAGAGTACTGTCCATGTACTGGGAATATTGGAGATTCCAATTTCGTCATAAGATATTTGGGGTTGATTTTCAATTATTTGTTTTTGAATATCCTGTAGTTCGTCTAGGTTGATATTCTCTAAGTGGATGGTAAAGTTTTGGTTTGGTGTAGGATTTTCCTCTTGGTCTAGTTCTGGGAAAAATATCGGCTCGTTTTGATTTATGGCTTGCTGTTTATTGCTGATCTTCTCTCGGGTGCTAATTATTTCGCACCCTATTGGGATGTTGATTAAATAGGTACCAATTAACTTTTGGACCTCTTCTTGTTGTTTACATTTCATGGTGATTGCCTGCTTGCTGGGAAATATACCAATCCATTGTGTCGATTCTTCTAGTTGCTTGATTACGGCTCTTGTAGTTTTGATCTGGGTTCTTTGACAGCTTGCGGTGTTCTTCATATCCAGGAGTTGTATTTCACAAGGGCTGTCTTCGTCGATTTCTTTTATGTCAAGTTTCTTACAAGCATAATATTGTGGTGCCATTTTGGTGCATATGTCACTTTCGAATGTAAAGTACAATTTGTCTTTTAGCAAATATCTATTATTTGGAATTATTGCCTTGAATTGACTCTGACTATACACAGGAATTGGGTACAGGTGATAATAATTAAAGGTTTCAGGGTACATGATTGGTAAACGAAGTAAGTAGGTGATTTTATTATTAAGGATATAACATTCAATTTCTATTAATTTTTCTATTAGTAGGGTATTTTCTAGTGTTATTTCAAAGGGCAATTGTCCCGGTTGTATATTTTTTTTCAATTTTAATAGTTCTTTGAACAGATCGACAGTTTTTATTATACTTGGGTGCATGATATTTAATCTGGTGAACGTAATTGAATTTTCTATATCTTGGAGAATAGAGTTAATTATTTCATACATATTTATAATTTGATTTAAAATGTCTTTCATGAAGTTAGTAGTTTTGCGTTTTAAGTCTCGTTCAGCAATGGCGGCAATCCGTTCGATTTCTAATTGTAATACTTTTTCATTATGAGATATTTGTTGAATGGTTAAATTAAATTTATTAATTATGTCTATAGAGATTGAGTTTTGTTTTGTAATGCTTGCAGCCAATTTATTTTGGTTATTTTGAATTTGCCTAATGAGATTGTCATACCGTTCTCCGTCGGTGGCATCCAAATTACCAGATATTGATTTAAAAATAGAACCTAGACCGTTTATTAAACCTCTTTTGGTTCTTTGGGGATGCGGAAGAATTTCTTTTAACTTGATTTCGACCTTTTCTTCCGTCAACTTTAATATTTTAACATAGTTTGATGTATCTTGGGAGTAATTTTTATTCAAATTAATGCTATGCATAAGATTTTCTGATTGTTCATGTAGCTTATTAATTTCGGTGATAATTGGGTTTAAATCATAGTAATGGATCAAGGTGTGACTATATTCTTGTACCTTTGCCAGTCCTAGTTTAAGTGGTATTAATCCGGGGTTGTTTTCTAAGCTTTTGATTGTTATTCTCTCTTGTAATCCGAGTACAAGGGGAAATCTGAAATATAACAGTTTAGTTATTTAAAATCGTAAGTTTTCTTTAGTGGTCTTTTTAAGTTATCCATGTGGATTTTGTTTTCGGTCGATACGGTTTTTGAATTTTTGTCTACCGTTTTTATTACCGTTGGTTTATGAAATTTATTCGCGGTCTTTTGCCTTTTATGTTTTTTAATATAAGTGGTTGATTTAGACTGAAATAATTTTGGATCATCGCGATTTTGATTTAGTTTCTCTATAGTTTTTTCTTTATTTTCTATAAGGTTTTCATTTATTTTTGAGTACATTAATTTAGTCCTTTCTTTATGTTCGTTAATATAATCGTTAACGAGTATCTTTTCAATGTCCATATCGAATGGATTTTCATTATTTATGTGTCCTTTAATGATGTCTATTGGTTTTAACTTTGTTGTCGAATGAATCGAGTGGTTATACGCTAGTATTGCATAAATCATTTTCATGTGTACTGGAGTTTTTAAAAATCCTCTAGTATTTAGTAACCGTACATGCTCTATTAATGTTGAGTGTAATCTCTCTATGGGACCATTAGATTGAGGGTGATTGGGTGAACAAAAATGCAATTTTATTTTGTGCAAGTTAAGAAGTTCGGTAATAACTGAATTTTTAAATTCTGAACCGTTATCAACGATAATTTGTTTTGGAACGCCATGATGAGAGAAAAATGTTATTAAATTGTTTACGATTTCGGTAGAACATAGTGACATTAATTTGTATGCCTGTGCATATTTCGAAAATGTATCTATGATAGTCAAAAATTTGGTTTGTTCTAAGGTAAAAGCGTCTATATGAATAATTTCAAAAGGTTGAACCGGGGTTGGTGTAATATTCATTTTCATTCTTACGGGATGCCTTTCGTATTTTCCTTGTTGACAAATTTCACAGTCGTTTATATATGTTTGAATTGAATTTTTCATTTCGGGCCAATAATATCGCTTCCTGATTTGTTGCTCGGTTTCATTTATACCACGATGGTTGCTTTTGCTTTCGTGATAATTTTTTATTATTTCCTGAACATCGTCCTTATTACTGACATCGATTAATTTTAGTTTACAATTTTTTAATTTTAGGTACGGCCATTTAAAGTTCTTACGTATAACTTCACAAAATGGTTCATACATATCAGGGTCTTCAAAATATAAATGATAAGGTGTTTTTGGCACTACATAGTTTTTGAAAAAGTTGATTATATCTTGCTCGAATTGATTTTGAGATATTTGACAATCTAGGCGTTGCTTTTTATTGAATAATATCGTCAGTTTTGGTCTAGCAGGGGAATGTAGAACCGATTTAATAATTATTTGATTTTGTCCGTAATTAACGGGTGTTTCCACGATGGGAATTTCTGCTATGGGATGGTGCTCGGCATTTGTGTGTACAGTAATATTATCATTATCGTTATCGTCCTCGGGGTTATCAGTCTCTAATCTGTGTTCATCTGGTAGTACCCGAGTGGAAATATTGTCGATTTCCGGATCTGGAGGTTCCGCGGGTTCTGGGGATTCCGAGGGTTGAGCTGAAGTGCTAGCGCCGATTTGCTCATTAAACTTGTCAATATATTCAAATATATCACTCGTCTCTTTTGCGTGTAATTCTATGCGGGATAACGCGTCTGCGTTCGTATTTAATTTACCCTTTTTATATATGATATTGTAGTCGAATTCTTCCAACTTGAAACGCCATCTTATTAATTTAGAATTTGGCTCTTTTAACGAGAATAGCCACTGTAGGGGTTTATGGTCAGTTATTATGTTAAATTTCCGTCCAAAAAGGTATGGCCGGAAGTATTTAGTAGCCCAAACGATAGCCAAAAGTTCCCTTTCTATTACGCTATAATTTTGCTCGGAATCATTCAAAGTTCGAGACGCGTACGCGACGGGTAAGTCTTTCCCAATTTGGCCCTGGGACAAAATGGCGCCAACGGCCACATTGCTTGCATCAGTGGTTAAATTGAACGGTTTTGTGAAATCGGGGTATTGTAGGATAGGCTCGTTAATCAACAAATTTTTACAAACTTCAAAACAAGATAAGAATTCTTCGTCGTGGGTGATTTTTGCATTTTTCTTTAAGCATTTCGTCATCGGTTTGGTAATTTTGGCGAAATTATTTATAAATCTCCTATAATAACCCAATAGTCCCAAAAAGCCTTTAATTTGTTTAGTTGTCTTAGGGACTGGGTAATTTTTTATAGCTTTTATTTTATCAGGGTTTGGCTTAACCCCGTTCGGTGTAACAATGTGGCCTAGGTAGGCCACTTCCTTGCGTAAAAATTCTGACTTGTCTAACTGAATTTTGAAATTTGATTGTCTAAGTCTATCAAAAACTGATCTTAACCTTTCTATATGTTCCTGAAGTGACGTAGAAAAAATTATTATGTCGTCTAAGTAAACTAAGCATTTTTCGTTTTGTATACCACGAAGAATATTGTCCATAATTCGCTGAAACGTCGCGGGCGCGTTTTTTAGGCCAAAAGGCATTCTTAAATACTCGTAATGCCCGTTTTCTGTGTTAAAAGCTGTTTTGGCTATGTCGCTTTCGTTCATCTCTATCTGATGAAAACCAATAGCCAAATCCAAGGTGGTAAAGTATTGACATTTACCTAACTTGTCCAATAAATCGGTAATATTGGGAAGTGGGTATCTGTCGTCGACCGTCTTTTCATTCAGTTTGCGGTAGTCCACCACTACACGCCACTTCTGTATTCCCGAAGCATCGGGTTTTTTGGGCACCACCCAAATAGGTGATGACCACGGTGAATTGCTAGGCCTTATTATATTTTGATCTAACATTTTTTTCATTTGGTTTTCTACTTCCTTTTTGTGGATGAACGGGTAACGATATGTTTTCGTATATATCGGTACTTCGTCCGTCGTATTAATTTTATGTTTAATTTGATTAGAAAAAGTTAATTTAGTGTTTTCTTGATAGAAAATGTCTGAATATTCTTTACATAAATTTTCAATTTTACTTTTTTCTTCCGGGTTTAGATGGTCGGTACGAATGTTAGATAGGCTTAAGTATGATTTTGGTGTTTCATCAAAATTGTTTAAGTTTATTTCATGAATTGATTTTTTTTCGAATCTCTCAACTACTATAGGTTCGGAAAAGTCTAGAGTGATGGGATTGACCGTATTATTTAATATTGTAGTAATAGCTTCGCCATTGTTGGCGGTGGCTAAACATTCTGGTATCTCACAATTGTGAATTTTTTGATAAGGAATTATTATTTCTCCATTTTCTAGAGACGTTTTTATTTTTATTACTTGTTCGCTACGAGGTGCGATTGATATTAAATTTAATTCGTTTTTTGTTTTATAGTAAGATAAGGTAATTTTTGTATACGGCGTTATCAATAATCCTTTGTCGAAGTTTAAGCTAGCCTGAAGTATTTTTAAATTATCCAATCCGATTAATCCGTGAAAACTATTATGAAATCTAAATAAAAAGAATTTTAAACTTGTTGGTTGTGGTAAATTAAATAGTTTTGAAGATGGTATTAATGCACTTTCTTTGTGAGCGGATTTTTGAAAAACGGTAGAGACTATAAATGGATCATTTTGAATACAGTTAGGGTATAATTTATGAGCAAGATTAGGGTCGATAAATGATTTCGTTGAACCCGAGTCGATTAAAAATTTTAGGTTATGTTCAGGTAGTATAATATAGGGTAATTCATTAGAATTGGTGGCATTGATTGAGATAATTTCAGGGTTTACGTTTGATCGTCGACCGGTGGGTCTTGCTGAAAATTTACATTTTCCTGCTGAAGATTTATATTATCTTGCTGAAAATTTATATTGTCTTGCTGAAAATTTATATTATCTTGCTGAAAATTAATATTATCTTGGTAATATGCCTCGTTTACGTCTCCGTAAGTTTCAGGAAGGTTTTGGTTGTCGTACTCGTAAACACCGCTAGAAGTTGGTTCAATTTCGTTTACTTCAGTGTTATGAAGTTCATGGGAAGCGAAATTTCTTTGAGGGGGGCGATATTGATTTGAGGTCGATGGTCCCGGTTGAGGTCGGAAATTATTCGAAGTTTGCCTCGTTGATATACTCATAGGAGTGGGGTTAGGCAGATTTTTGTATGGATTTGGCCTGAAAACGTTTTGGTTTTGGTTCCTGAATATTTGCGAATTTGTGAAAAATCTCTGCTGTGGATTGTTCACTCTAGGGTGAAATTGAATCGGTTGAGATGGGAAACTATTTTGTTGACGAAATTGATTACTCTGAGTTTGATAATTGAATGAGGGCATTTGGCCATTGAAAGGGTTTCTGGGGAAATGGTTCATTGGTCTGCTGAAATTATTTACTGGTCTATTAAAGTTATGCATTGAATTTTGTTGATGAATGGTTGGGAATATTGGTCTTGGTTGTACAGGAGCCTGTTGTACGAAATTTTTGTTAGTCAAATTTTGATAATAGTGCGTATTATCTTCTTGAGTAATAAATTGCATCGCCTCTTTCATGTCTTTGGGGCGCATGCAACGAATAGTTGTGCCTAGAGGTTCTTTTAGCCCTGACAAGAATGTTTTTAGAGTAAGATTGTTATAGAGAGCTCGTTTTAATACTTTGGCTTCTGCTTCTTTTTCATGAATGTCTACATATGAACATATTAAATTTAATAATTGTAAGCAACGGTCGTAAAATTGTTGCGGTTTTTCGCTTGGAAGCTGTTTTAGCAAAACTAAATCTCTATTTAGACAAGCTTCGTCGCGTTGATCTGCAAAGTTTCTATATAAAGTGTCTTTTAGTTCTTGCCAAGTAGTAACACTCTGTATATTAACAACTAATTTAGCGTTATCTGTTAATTTGCCTATTAGCGAGTTTAATAAAAACACGTTATGAAAACTATCAGGGTGAGCTGTGTCGTAAAATTCTGATATAATGCTATCACAAATACTTAAATATCTATTTAATTCGTTCGGATTTCCGTCAAATTGCGGAACGCATTTTAAATACTCTGGTTTGAACTGAGTCATTTTCGTATTATTTAAGGTTAAATTAACTTCTAAATTACTTATTTCACTAGAATATTGAATGTTATTTTCTGGTTTATGTGAGGAACTAGAAGGCAAAAGAGAATTGTTATCTTCTACGTCTGAGTCAGTTAAAGGTGATAAGCTTAAGTTTTCAAAAAGTTTTTCGAGTGACATCAAACTGTACTTACATTAATATTATTGTGACTTTGAGCATCGTTTTTCACTAACTATAAGGAGCCCTCAAATGGATGAGCGATTTTGTCTTCTCCAAATTACGAGTTCCTTGCAGAATGGGACGATGTAGTTCCAATTCTCGTGAATTATTGTTGAAAGAGTCTTGCACAGGTTTGCGATAAACTGGGTTTCCTAATGTTCGAGGAGCCACTCTGTTTTAGGCACTTTCGCGAATTTTTCACTTTTTTGTCCGATAATCGATTAATCGTTGAAACGAAAATTATCTGTTCGATACACGATAATTTCGATAATCCTTAGACCGACTGCGCCACTAACGATTTCGACACCCAAAAGTCTCTTTTTAAAAAATTATTAAATTCAAAAATTTATTTTTTATAAAAATGTTTTAAGTACAATGTATGTATTTAATCTAAGAAAGCTAGTTACAGACTGAATCTAAAACAATGCAAAATAGGAAAGAAGGCACAGCGCCTTATCTTCTAAGTATCAGGTTACAACTGCTGATGCTGGGAAACATAGTCGTCCCCTTATAATTTAAATGGGGGGTCGATACATAATTCGTGACAATTTCGGGCGCAAGTTTGGTGTTTCAATAGACTGCATTAATAAATTAAACTATGTTATATACAAAGAATGCATAGTATTAATGAGTTAATTATGACAAAAAGGAACTGTAACGGAATTTCGACAAAAATCCCGTTACATAACTTAACTGCATGCATATATTTCAGGATGATTCCTCAAAAACAGCTCAGGAATAAAGTTCTAAAATATAAATATCTACATGCAATTAAGTTAAAGAGCAAGATTAACAAATATTTATTTGAATTTTGAGATTCCTCCAACTTATCCCTTTAGAAAAATTCTCCTCATTACTTAAAAAATTGTTTAAATTTTGCAACGTTTCTTCCCAATCAATTAGTAAAAAAATTCATCAAGTACTGACTAATTCGATGTCATCTCTTTCTCTTTATTGGGACTTTTTTTGGTCCTCAGTTCTTCCAAAATGTTAACAACATAGATCGTAGATAGTGTTGTTGATAATGTATATTTTTTAGGGTCTTCCCTAAAATAAAAATGATCTATAAAATACATTGAGTATTCACGATTTAAATGAATTGTAGCAAATTATATAGGACACACTGTATATATTTTATTTTTGTATTTTATATATATTTTATTTATTTTTGTATTATATGTATACATATATTTGTATATTACATATAATAAATATTTTTGACGAATTTTGAGTTTTTTTTTACGCCGGCTCCACACATTAGGGCCAACGTTGGAGCCAACAGCATTCGTCCAATGTGTGGATTGACGAAAGAGCATTGGCGTCAATGCTTTTTTGTTGATCTACACATTGGACGAAGCTGTTGGCTCCAACGTTGGCCCCAATGTGTGGAGCCGGCGTTAAGTTATTTATAACGTACATATAACGTACTATGTACGTCCATATTCTGTCCTATAATGGCCTATAAATATCTTAAAATGTACGTGTTATGTACGTACAATTTAGTGGAAATCTAACATCCCCGGTACGTCTCATGTACGTATTGTGGACAAAACTCGTATGTAAGTTACGTCCAGTGTGTACGTAATTAAAACGTCTTTAGGATGTAAGTGTGCTGTCTGGGTTTTGCTTCAGTTATATTATTTGCACAAAAATACTGTTCCAGTCTTTCCGAATACACAACCCAATCGTCCGAAATGCCATTATATTCGCCCACATGTCCAATTATGCCGGCCGCCATTTCTAATAACGAACCCGGTAACACGTGCTTTACTTGATGTCTTCGTTTTTCTTTTTACCCTCGTCGCCAATTATGTAACGTCTCGTTACATAGATGGTTAGTGGAATAACTCACGATTCTAATTGGTATCTCGTTTAATAATATCACAGCCCTTATATATCACATTATACATGTTTGGTACATTACATACATTACATCGACGACAGCCCAGGCCAAACCACAGATCAAACAAACCAGATGTTTCACTTAATAGTATTCCCTATGTAACCAGTTTCATTTTTTGTCGTGTGACGTTTACCTTCCAGGATTCTGCACAGAAGTCATAAACAGCAGTTTAGTACTGAAATCTCAGAGATGGAAGTCGCCATCAGCTACAACAGTGATATTAATTATTTTGGAATGCAGTGTATTCTATTGAAGCTTAGAGTTCTTATTGTTATACATTTAAGTGGTTTTTTTGAGTATTTATTAGGTGACTTTTAATTATTGTTACGTGTCATCACCTCCCTCCTGTGTCTATACTCGCTGGTTAAGACTGCTTGGTATATGCGCAGATCACTACACAAATTCGTACCTTCCAGGAGTTGATTTATTATCTAAACCATGAAACGTCATAAGTGAAACATCTGGTTTGTTTGATCTGTAGCCAAACAGAGAGAGACTTTGTGTCCTTCCTAACCAAGTTGATATTTAGCGCATGTGCACTGTCAGGCGGCACGCCACACTGAAGAATCACTATTTCTCTACTACTGTTTAACTGTTTCTTCAGTTTTCTATAAAACGTGGATGAGTGCTGATAAACTGTATTTCACTTTCACTGAGCAATTCAGATGCCGCCATTTTATTCAATGCCAATAATTATATAAATTGTCTTAAAAGTTAATATTACTCTATAGTAGATTTTCAAGGTATATGTAACTTTTAAGTCATTTTCAATTAGTGGGGAGTAGTAAAGATAACTTCAAAGCCCCTATGTTCGTAGAAATAACCTAATTTTTACTCGAGATGTCACTAATAAGTTAGACTACTTTCAAGTGGTCCTTTGGTAAAGCTGTGCAGTCGGCATTACTACCAATTTTCACTTTGCAGTTGAGGATGCTTCAAAGTAATGCAGAGTAGTATCCGTGACGTTGCAGATTCTCCAGCAGTTACTTGAAAGTGTTATAACTATACAGTGCCTAAATTCAGTAGAATCTACTTAATTGTCACTACAAATGCATACCACAAAGTGAATATTACCTTGAAGTCGCAAAATTAGTAACAGTTATGTTATTCCTACTATATTAAAGTTCCGATGCCTCAGATGCCAGTTATTCCCATCACTTTGAATGCTACTTGGGATATTATAATCAATGTATCTTTAATATTGCCATTAAAATAAGCATATTATATTACAAGAATGTAACTTGTAATATTACACGAAAATATTTCACATATATAACTGTAAATGTGTT
The DNA here is from genome assembly GCA_936432065.2 of Rutpela maculata. Classification (NCBI taxonomy): domain Eukaryota; kingdom Metazoa; phylum Arthropoda; class Insecta; order Coleoptera; family Cerambycidae; genus Rutpela; species Rutpela maculata. The sequence goes on along the minus strand of OW386287.2, from coordinate 122,342,847 downwards.
ACGAATGAATCTCATACATTATGAATAATATGCATTTGATCATACATTAACATGCAAAAGCAATTTAATGGAGTAAAAAATACAAATAACCGATTACTAGACCTAGTTTTATCCAATAAAACCTGTCAACTCGAGAGGGCTATTGATATTCTCATTGCAGAGGACGACCATCATCCTGCTCTTATTTCGACATTTAGTATCATAAAAAATCACGAAAATCATAAAATTAAATCTAATTCTAATTATAAATTTAACTTTAAGAGAGCTAACTTCCACATCCTTTATCAAACATTAGCTGATACAGATTGGGAATTTTTAAATAATTCTGAAACTGTAGTAGAAGCTAAGTGATCGGTTCTATTCCAAATTAAACTCAATATTTATTAATACTGTACCTCAATCTAAAACTTCAAAAAGAACATATCCACCCTGGTTTGACTATCCGTTAATTAAATCTATCAAAGAAAAGCATAAAGCGTTAAATAAATACAAGCAAACAGGTGATGTAACTTATCAGAACGAATTTAAAAGATTAAGGCGAAAAGTAAAAATTGATCCTGATAATTCTTATAAAATGTATTGTAATCATGTTGAGGAAAATATAATTAATGATCCGTCCTCGTTTTGGCAATTTATTAATTATAAACGTAGTTCATCTGACCTACCAAACTTTATGAATTACAATAATGAATATCTATCTGACCCTCAACAGATTACTAATTCTTTTGCTAATTTTTTTCAGCAATCTTATTCTGAAACTGAAAATATCACGCATAATCCTAAAAATTTTGTTGAGAGTAGCTCATATTTAAATATAACCTGTTTTACGGAAGACGAAGTATTTACAGCATTAAAGAAAATTAAACCTAAATTAACCTCTGGGCCTGATGGGATCCCCGCATTCATATTACGTGACTGTGCTGCTATTTTTGCTAGCCCCCTTACTGTATTATTTAACTTGTCACTAAAGTCCTCTAAATTTCCACTAGAGTGGAAATTATCGAAAATAATTCCAGTCTTTAAGAAGGGTGATAGATCTGATATTTGTAACTACCGTCCGATAGTAATAATAAATAATTTTGCTAGAGCATTTGAAATTATCTTACACCATTTTATTTTTAATCATGTAAGGCATCAAATATCAACAGCTCAACACGGATTCTTCAAAGGCCGTTCAACAGTTACGAATTTAATATTACAGAGTTTATTTCTGACTCTATTGATAAGGGTATACAAACAGACGTTATATATACTGACTTTTCAAAGGCATTTGATAGACTGGACCATGATATCCTCTTAGAAAAATTTGAAATTTTTGGATTTTCGGATAACCTTATTACACTTTTTAGATCCTACCTAACTGATAGAAGACAATATGTTGTATATCATGGTGTTAGATCTATTGAAGTCTTAGCTACGTCGGGGGTCCCCCAAGGTTCAAATTTAGGGCCACTTTTCTTTAATTTGTTTATTAACGACATAGTAGATAATATCACTGTTAACTGCCTTCTATATGCGGATGATCTAAAACTATTTTGCAATGTCGCGTGTGAATATGATTGCCTTGAATTGCAAAATAATATTGATCGTATTAATACATGGTGTATAATAAATAAATTACCTTTAAATGAAGCAAAATGTAACACTATGACATTTACAACAAAACATAATGTTATTGTTTTTGATTACCAATTGAACAATCACACACTTTCCCGTCCTGACACTTTTTGTGACTTGGGTGTGACATTTGATAGAAAATTAACGTTTGTAAACCACATCGAACTTACTGTCAATAAAAGTTATAGAACGCTGGGTTTTGTCATTAGAAACTCCGCACATTTTAATAACATAAATACATTAAAACAACTATACACTACTCTTGTTAGACCACATTTTGAGTATGCTTCAATAGTATGGTGTCCTGTTTATAATGTACACATACAAAATTTGGAAAGGCTTCAACGTCGATTTTTGAAATATGTGTCTTTTAAGACTGATGGGACCTATCCTGCTATTGGTTACCCACATCAAGAATTACTCTCTAAATTTTCCCTAGACAGTCTAGAAAACCGTAGACACCGATCACAATTAATTTTCTTATATAAAATTTTACATGGTAACATTGACTGTGGAGAAATTTTAAGTATGCTTAATTTCCAAATTCCTAGGGCGGCCTCTAGGCACAACAATTTATTTTACTTGTCATTTTCAAGAACAAATGTAAAGAAATTTTCTTGTATTCAGCAAATGTGTAATATATATAATAATTTGGATACTTCTTTAGATATTTTCACCTGCAGTGCTATAAACATAAAAAAATTGTCTCTAGCTTAAATATATTTTTGTTCTTTCTTGTTGACTTGCCTACTATTAGACTCAATTTAGAGTATACATCTGATGTTCACTTTGTTTTATATATGACAAATGCATTGTATTAGTTTAATTTAGTTTAGTTTATTAGGTTAATTCAGATATATAAATAATATGTATATATATTTTTGTTCATAATTTAGATAAGTATTGAATTATTTTGTATTTTCCTATTCTGTAATTGGGTTTCACCTGTTGAATAGTGTACCAAATAAATAAATTATTTGCAACGTTTATTCTATGTAACTACCATGAACTTCTATGAAAACTCGCCTATTCTCGCCTAAAATAGTATGAACGTAACCTTAAAATCTTCGATATCTTGTGAGTAAGTGTGTTGCGCCTTAATGCCCTTATTTTCAGAAATGGGTGATAAAAGCGAGAATAAGGTAAGTAGATAATTACAGTAATGTAGAAATTCGTGGAAACTTTTAGCAACAAAATAAAAATAAACTTTAAATTTTATTTAGTTACCTTAAATTTGCGGTATTTTTACACCTGTGTTATTTGTCGAAGCATACTAATTGCATTTTATTGATAAACATATAACATTAAAATATTATTCTTGTTTCAACCTGCTTATTTTAGGTCAGTTATTTATTGTTTTACTCATCGGAGTTGCATATGTGGTCCTAATCACGGGGATAAAAAAAAAATAAAAATTTGATATTAGGCCACCGATAAGTAAATCAATTGTCCCTGTTTTAAGTTGGCTGCTCGACCAACGTAATAGCTAGGGAGCTGGTGACAGAATTTTTTATATGATTTTATCGTGTGACTGAAGTCGAAAAGTATAAAGATCTCATAATAACAAGCCGGAAAAACCATTTCAGTCATTACGGCGTTACTGATTTTTTAATTAACAGTTATTTAAAAGTGCAAAAAAACAAACGCTCCTATATGATTTTATTGTATCAGCCAGTTGTTTTAAACGTTGCCTGTCAATATGACATTGATATAAATGCAGTTGGCTGAAATCTATGTGTCTGCGTTTTTTTTGTAATTTAATTTTTTTAATTAATTTATGATATACTAAAAATTAAGCGATTTTATTGTCGCTGTACCATATATCAAAAGTTTGGCAAAGCGGTAAGAAACAATAAAACAAACTTCAGTCACCTGTGTACTGCTGCATTTAAAGGAGGTGAATTTTCAAAAATGCGAAAAAAAACGCTTCTATATTATTTTATTGTTTCAATCACTTTGCAGGAAGCTTTGTTTGTAAAGCTCATAAAAAATTTACAAAGCTGATTTCTCATTGGCTGACGTTTCTTATGAATAATTAAGAAGTGAAAAAAAAAATATGTTTTTTCGAAATAATTTAGCAATGCTCGATCCTACGAGAAGAATGTTCATGACAAAGTTGAAGAGGACAAAATTGCATACATTTTTTGTATATACATTTTTATTGTAAGTCTAATAGGTAACGAGATACAGCGGTGGGAAAATGAAGTTTAACGATTTTTTTTTTTTTCAAAAAATGCTCAAACTTCATTGTTGCGCGAACGGTCCTACCTTTAATACGTACAGGCTTAGGGAGCAGTGTTTTTGATTTGATAATAATTACTTACATTTTTGATATATTGAATGTCTCTAAGCAATTGTGTAAAGATTAAATGTGTGTAAGGATTTTGTAGCGAATAGTCGGGACATAAAATTTTATAATTTGAAGTTTCCTTAAAAAATGTTGGATTCTTATCTAAAAATTACAAAAAGAGTATAAAAGCAAGTACGGATTCTTTGCCAATTTTTCTGAATACCCATCATTAAAATTAATAACTCTTGTTTCCTATTTTCGAGGAATGATGTAAGCCACTGTAATACTATCCCGTCAATTTAATATTTTTTTTTTAGTTTCAATACAAGTATTATTATAATATATCTTTATTATAATAATACAAATATTATAAAATATGTTGTTATAAACATGCATTATATAATAAATTCATTTGTCTAACGCTGTATCTCTTTAAAAATTAGAATTACAATAAAAATGTATATACAAAATATGTAGGAAATTTTGTCCTCTTCAACTTTGTCTTAAACATTTTTCCCCCACTTCCAAGGTTGAAAACTTTTGTTTTTTATCATGGCCTCGACTTAAACAACATATATCAAAATCATTATTACTTCACTTTTTGCAGGGCAAAATTCCCGACTGATTGTCTTACTTTGACATTTTTTGGAGTAAATTGAGAATATTTCTGAAAATCAGCAACGTACACGTCAGCCAATGTTTTTCTCTGCTAATGGATATAAAAACTAACAAATTACCAAACACCATTCGAGGTTTCTATTTTGAATAGCATACATTTTTATTTGCACTTAAGCTTGGTTGCCATTTTGATAATATAACTCGATAACTGAAAGACACTCGACCTATGGTCTCGTGTTTTTGTACCATAATAAAGATAATGATTAACTATGTTATGTCAGTAACTACGATACTTCTATACTGTATTCTCGATCAGATATTAATATATTCCACTTTTTAACAGAGGCTGTCAAAATTACCTTCTCAGCCACCACAGCAAAACAATTCAAAGATGTGGTAGCTGAATGGCTGCGTTTCGCCAAACAAAGGAAACAGCGAGAGAGGCAAGGAATAATATGGATTTTTTTTTATAACACTTGTTGAGAATTTGCATTTTTATTTTCATTTATTTTTATACATTGTATATTTTTAACAAAATATATTTTTGATTAAATGTTTTCTTTTTATTTTAGGTTTAGGTGATTATTTATTAAATACTATAGATGCCTCAACTGATGCAAGTTAGTGCTGAAGGATTATGGACAGCCTGTCGAATAATGTGTCCCCCACTCATTTGTACAGTACATCTTACAATTTCCTATGAGTAAAAACACATAATTTGACACAATATTTCTGTCCGTAATCCTCTAATACTAACTGGCACTGGGACAACTATAGTATTCAACCAAGGTTGTTACTTTGGGTCAATATTAATTCAGAACTAAATTAATGTTGCCCTAATATTTACATTTATCTTGATACTACATTGCCTTACTACTATTCGAATCAAGTGCGGGTCTAGAAATTTCAATAATTTTTTTCTCGTCTGTGGCGCATGGGACCCATACGAAATATGGGAAATAACATCTCGAGAAGCACTTCTGTAACGACCCCTAAAAAATTTTGAAAAAGCAGTTTGCGAAAATTTTTTTCAAAATTCGGTTACCCCCCCCCCCCCCCAGGTCTAGGGACTCCTGTTTAATTTTTTTTTTGTCATGCATTTTACTTTTCATAAAAATGAGTTTGTTAAGTTCTTCTTTTAACATCGGCAGCCAGGTTGTGCAAACATCTACGGAACAATTCGACACGCATTTATCCCCATTCAATAGTATTATAGCCGCTTCTTTAATTGTATTTTTATGAAAAGTAAAATGCATATAACAAAAAAAAATAATTTTAAACAGGAGTGCCTAGACCTGGGGGGGTAACCGAATTTTGAAAAAAATTTTTAGGGGTCGTTGGAGAAGTGCTTCTCGAGATGTCATTTCCCATATTTCGTATGGGTCCCATGCGCCACAGACGAGAAAAAAATTATTGAAATTTCTAGATCCGCGCATGATTCGAATTAAGCATACATTGCAGCAATGATATTCATGGTGAGATATAAATAAGTATGTAATGTAACACGTTAAATAAGTACCTATGTAATATGACAAGTTATATTGATAAATTATTACGTCAATATGTTATGAACATTAAGTGATATTTTCACAATGTTACCTTTTTAACAATGTAACAGAGTAACATTTAACAGTATGACAAATTACTTTGTAGTAACATTACGACACTTCATGATCTGTTTTACATAACATTACATGTAACTTTGTAATAGGTATTGAGGTTCTATTAAAGTAATAATGCACTGTTTAGTGGGATAGGACAGCAATAAAAAACAATATTCATTCATTAATTGTATCCCTCAAAGCGCAAATCTTGGCAACTAGGGCCAACAAATGCACCCCCACTGCGTCCCTCGGGCGTTTATTGTATGTCCAAACAAATCGTACGTATACTGAATTGAGATTGCCCCTAGGGCCGGATTATCCATAAGGCTAAATAGGCTATAGCCTAGGGGCGCCAAAGCGCGAGGGGGCGCTTCGGCAACTCAAAACTAATTTTATCTCCCGACAGCCAACGGATGACATTTACTGTTTATCATTGACCTTTGGAAAATAAAATGTATTGTAACGTCGTATAATGCATAAGGGCGGACGAAAAAAACAGTCACAAAATCGAGTTAGGATAATGAGCGTAAAAAATTGTTTAAATTTGTTTAAGGAAAGACAAGCGTAAAAGCTTTTGTACCCGCCGTTTTATCTGGGCTGAAATTAATAAATTTGTATAATAAGCCTATGTATACCTATTCTATGTAACTACTTTTATATTAAGAAGTATAAATACCAAAATACCTAACTATTCATTTACTTATATTTAATTTCAGAAATACCAGGATCTGAGAGAGAAGTAAATAATATGAAATAGAAAATGCCATATAATTTTAAGTAGAGTCCTGTTCATACATTTAAAGTAATTGTCCATACCTGAAGTTTTTATTGCCGTAATCCTTCCGGGTATAGTCTGAGGCCTTCCTTATATAGTTGACCGCAGATTTAACAGGCACTCAATTAATGTCGGAGCCTTTGACCCATCAAACACGCTGCATCGCAAAGCCAAAGATGCCTGTTAAATCTGCGGTTTACTATATCTACGTCGGTACTTTTTATACAAGAAAATTATTTATTTGTTTTATGTCCATTTAATGAATGTACGTCCATGGACATAGATTGGACGTCTACCGGACGACTATCATCGGATTTACTTTGAAATTATACAGAATGGACGTACTCTGAATGTCCATTTTATATACGGGAAGTGTGTACATTTTATGTCCATATAGGGACAGGAGATGGACGTCCATTTTGTGTCCGTTGAATTAAATTTTATATTTTTGTAATAAATGAAAATATCTCCATACCGCTTTCTCTCCAACACGTTTCCGAGATATGTATACATACCAGCGAATACCACACTGACACACTGAACGTCCAACATATGTGCCCAACAGACGTTCTTATGTTCAGCAAATACACACATTTTAGGTATCTATAGGGACAGCAGCAGGACGTTTATTTAACATAAAAACAAAAAAACTGGTTTTTCAATTTTACAATGTTTTTGTTTATATTTGACCGTTATTTCTGTAAAATTTGTAGTTTATTTTTTATAGTAATTTGTAATTAATAATTTAATTTTAACCTTTTTTGTAAATTATTAATGATATTATTTGATACTAAACATTTATTAAACATTCAAAATACTTTCTACATTTTGAAATATATAGCTATATTAGTCTAAAACCTCCTTTCAACTATACAGTCTTTGAATAAGTACTAGTAAACAAGGTTAGTGGTCCAGTGAGTTACAAATCATGGGATCGGCGCGGCGCCGGTGGTTCGATCCCTACTCATTCCGGTTTTTTTTTCTGTTAAAATAATTGGAATGTACAAATATTGTTCAAAGTTGGGACATTTGGACGTCCCTCGGCTGCCCGTCGGGTGTACTTTAAACCAAAAACGAACGTCCATCGAATGACCTGTATGTCCGTCGAGGACATCCTTCAGATATCCATAGGACAATGTTGTGCTATTAGGGTAGTACAAAAAAACACCCGACCTGCGCTGCACTTTATATAAGGGTCTACAGACGATCCTAGGTACACTTTGAATATTGCCATGCGAACTCGTAAAAGTGAGCTGGTCTGCTGGAGCCAACATTGTCGGTACGTTTTGAAGACGCTGGAATTCCAGCAGACCAGCTCACTTTTACGAGTTGTTGTTATTTCTATGTTTGTGGACTGTATGACACTTAATTGCATTTAATTGAAAAGTCTGTTTCCAACTAAACTATTTATTTAAAAAACTTAACAAAATCGGTATATGTACAATGCAAACTGTGGTGGGTGAATGATTTCTTTTCGACACATATGGCCCGTACCTCCCTCAAGTGGTCTTTTCACAATATCAACGTTGCCATATATATTGCATAAAGGCTAAAAAGAACTTAAAATTACTTGACAAAATAAAATAGACATTATGGCCTTAACATGCCGGCCGCCTTGAAATATGTCCGAATAAAGAATGTAAAATATTTCAACACATAGTAAATAGATTTGAACATAAACATTATCATTAGGTGAAATAAACATTATTTCGATTCTTATAATTAATAAACGTTTTAGAGTCTTATTGTTCATGGCTTGTTAGTATTCAATGTTCATTTTCAATTTCGAAAGGAAAAACACACAGACGAGACACAGCACGTTTTAATACGTGTCCGTTCACTATCACAGACACAACTCGTACAACACCATCTTGTCCTGGGTGGAGCTGAGTGATACGACCCATGTGCCATTTAAGTGGTGGAGTATCCTTCTCCTTCAATAAAACAATTGTGCCAATTTTGATATGGCTTTGTGTGACCTCCTTCCATTTATTTCTCATCTGCAACTCAGAGAGATATTCTCGATGCCAACGTGCCCAGAAACGTTGGACTAATTTTTGCAGCCTTTCATATCTCTTAAGTCTATTCTCCGGTACATTGATGTATTGTCGTTCGGGTAATGCAGTGATTGGTTTACCCAATAAAAAGTGAGCTGGGGTAAGTGGGTTTAATTGATCGGATTCGGAAGTCAAAGGACATGAAGGACGAGAATTGAGTATGGCCTCAATTTGGACCAACACCGTATTAAATTGCTCAAAGTTTAGATGGGCTTCGCCTATAACACGTTTTAAGTGAAATTTCGCGCTTTTTACTCCTGCTTCCCATATTCCCCCAAAATTAGGAGAATATGCGGGTATAAAATGCCATGTGATGAGGTCTTGAGATAAATTGTTTTTAATATCGTCTGAATGTAACTTTAAAAAATTTTGAAGCTTTATCATTTCTGTATTTGCTCCTACAAATGTTTTAGCATTGTCTGTATACATATTTAGGGGTTTCCCCCTTCTTCCAATAAATCGCTTTAAAGTAGCTAAGAAATTTTCTGTCGTTAGCTCAGAGACGGCTTCAAGGTGAATAGCCTTTGTGGCTAAACATATGAATAGACACACGTAACCTTTAATTAATTTTGCGCCTCTGGCTGTTCGTGTGTTCCGGTCCCTTAATAGGAAGGGGCCTGCAAAATCACAACCTGTGTTGTAAAATGGTACACTTTCATTGACTCTATATGATGGTAAATTGCCCATTAAATAATTTTTTGAGTCGTGAGGCCTTGCGCGAAAACATTGAATACATTGGCGCACGGTAGCCCTACATAAATTACGCCCTGTGATTGGCCAAAATCGTTCCCTTGCAGACGCTAACAACATAGTCGGACCGCAATGCAACAATCGTTCATGTTCGCCCCTTAATATTAATTTCGTTAAGTAATGTTTAGGTGGCAAAATAATAAGGTGTTTTTTATTGTAATCGCAATCGGAATTTTGTATTCGTCCGCCAACACGCATTAGCGATTTATCGTCCAGAAATGGGTTCAAATTGAGCAAGGTACTTCTTTTGTTTAATGATTTATTTTTAATCAATTGTTGATAATCGTCTGGAAATGATTCCTCTTGGGCAAGTCTAATTAGTGTATGCAAGGAATTGTCTAATTCATCACATTTTAAAACACCTGATAGTTTTGAATTTATTTTCGAATTTAAATTAGAAATGAATCTAATGACATATGCAAAAACTCTTTGAAGTTTCTTTATTGACGAAAATCGGTTAAAAATTTCTAGATCTCTTTTTATTGCAACACTTGTAATGGTTCTCTGTTCTGGTATACCGCCCGAGTCGTACTCGATATTATCTAAATTTGACATTAAATTGCCTTGGTTAAGCTAGTCCGGCCCTGTCCACCATAGAGTTGAACTCTTTAAATCTCGTACGTTCAAACCTCGGGCACAGATATATATCTGTGCCTCGGGTTAATAAGTCCGCAGGATTGTCCTCTGATGACACGTGATGCCAACTCTCAATTTGAGTTAAACGTTGTATTTCGCTCACGCGGTTAGCGACAAAAGTTTTCCACCTGCTGGGGCAACCTTGAAGCCAACTAAGAGTAATTTTTGAATCTGACCAAAAATAAAATTTGTCGATCTTTACATTTAATGAAATGACAACCTTATGCGCGAGTTGTGCCGCCAAAAGCGCGCCACATAGTTCAAGCCGCGGTAAGCTTATTTTTTTAATAGGAGCTACTCTCGATTTCGAAGTTAATAATTTAGTTACAAATTGCTCCGATTTATTTCTACCTTTTAAATAGATGGACGAACCATACGCCCTCTCGCTTGCATCCGCAAAGGCGTGTAGTTCTATATAGTTATGGTTTGAAATTGTAACTTGCCTCAATATTTTAATTTCATTTAGCTTTGGTAAATCGTTACGAAATTGCATCCACATTGTATATAGATTTTGAGGTATAGCTTCGTCCCAAGTAATTTTTGCTTGCCATAATTTTTGTATTAATAATTTCCCTACAATTATTATGGGAGCTAATAGTCCAAGAGGATCGTAAATCTGCGAAATAGCCGATAGTATTGTACGTTTGGTTACGATTTGATTGTTGCCTACATTTGAAGTCGTATATTGTATAGTATCTAATTTTGCATTCCACAAAATGCCTAATGTTTTATTTGCCTCATTGTCACCGATTGCTAATATACTTGACTCTAGATTGTCATTAAGAATAAATTGATTGCATAAATGTTCATCGTTTGATAGCCATTTGCGTAACTCAAAGCCTGCGCTGGATAGAATTTTGCTTATATCGTATTGTAGGTTTAATAGTTCTTGCTTCGAGTCACTGCCAGTTAATAAATCGTCGACATAGAAATTATTTTTTATGATGTCACTTGCCATTGGATTAGTTTTCTCATTGTCAATGGCTAATTGTTAGAGACATCTTGTAGCGAGATAGGGTGCTGAAGCCGTCCCGTAGGTCACCGTTTTTAATTCATAACATTGTAAAATATCGGATGGGCTTGGCCGCCAGAATATTCTTTGCAATGATCGTTGTTCCGGCTCTACCCAAATCATGCGGTACATTTTTGTGATGTCAGCCGTCATGACATAATTATATTGTCTAAAACGTAATATTATAGAATATAGATCATTTTGAATTGTAGGTCCCACATACTGAACGTCGTTCAGGCTTAAACCACTATCGGTTTTCATACTTGCGTCAAATACTACACGCACCTTGGTAGTGACACTCGCTTCTTTCACAACAGCGTGGTGCGGCAGATAATAATTACCTAAATTGTTATCGTCTATATTGTTCTTAATTTTTTCCATATGACCTAATTGTTCATAGTCCCGCATAAATTTTGAGTATTCTATATATAAATTATTGTTTTTTGCTAGCTTGCGTTCTAGTGAATAAAATCGATTTATCGCTAATTGTTTTGATTGACCTAAATTGTACACATTTTCTTTTAATGGTAGTTTCACTATAAATCGTCCATCATTATCACGTTTAAAATTATCTACAAAATGTTGTTCGCAATATTCCTCTGATTTTGATTGATTTAATTTATTGTCAAATTCTTCAACTTGCCAAAATTTGACAATTTGACTCTCGAGTCGATTATTAGCTAAAGTGTCCTCTAAATTATTGTCTATAGCTAAACAATTGATAGATTGTGTTTGTTTGGTGGGAGTAATATTTAAACCTCCTGCTATGACCCAACCTAATCGTGTTTTTTGTATAGTTAAATGGGAATTTTCTAATTGAAATTGTCCAACACACAATAATTCCCAAAAAATCGCAGATCCTAGTAATAGATCGATAGGACCCGAATTGTAAAAAGTAGAATCGGCTAATTGAATATAGCTAGGAATTTTAATTGTCCGTTTGTTAAATGAAATTGTAGGCAAATTATCAGTAATTTTCTCTAGCACCAAACACGAAATTGAAGCATTGTATTTATCATTTCTTGAATAGTTTTAAATCAATAATTGAATTTACTCGTTTCGTTACTTGACCCACACCTACCACAGAATAGTTTGCATTTTTTAATTGTAAATTTAATTTTTCACATAATTGTTTCGTAATAAAATTGCTTTGTGAACCACTATCTAATAATGCGCGGCATTGATGGAAATTTCCCCGCGAGTCCTTTACCTGGACAACTGCTGTCGACAGTAACACAGGGAAAATCTAATTTATTGACCAGAACAAAAACCCATTGACCGGGGGTATCGAATTCAATTAGAACGTTCATACTAGAATCCCTTAACTATCTATAAAAGGTTTATCTTCCTATAAAATTTGAGCCCCCCAACTCCCTTTTTAGGGGTAGTTTACTCTTGTAATTTTTCAGAAAATCTCATTGACCGGGGGTATAGACTCGTTTTAGAGCACTCATATTATAGACTATTAACTATCTCTAAAGAATACATCTCTTCGTGGAATTTGAGCCCCCCAACCCCTCTTTTTAGGGGTACTTTACTCTTGTAATTTTTCAGAAAAAACCATTGACCGGGGGTATAGAATTCAATTAGAACGTTCATACTAGAATCCCTTAACTATCTATAAAAGATTTATCTTCCTATAAAATTTGAGCCCCCCAACTCCCTTTTTAGGGGTACTTCACTCTTGTAATTTTTCAGAAAATCTCATTGACCGGGGGTATAGAGTCGTTTTAGAGCACTCATATTATAGACTATTAACTACCTCTAAAGAATACATCTCTTCATAAAATTTGAGCCCCCCAACCCTTTTTTTAGAGGTACTTTACTCTTGTAATTTTTCAGAAAAAACCATTGACCGGGGGTATAGAATTCAATTAGAACGTTCACACTAGAATCCCTTGACTATCTATAAAAGATTCATCTTCCTATAAAATTTGAGCCCCCCAACTCCATTTTTAGGGGTACTTTACTCTTGTAATTTTTCAGAAAAAACCATTGACCGGGGGTATAGAATTCAATTAGAACGTTCATACTAGAACCCCTCGACTATCTATAAAAGGTTCATCTTCCTATAAAATTTGAGCCCCTCAACTCCATTTTTAGGGGTACTTTACTCTTGTAATTTTTCAGAAAATCTCATTGACCGGGGGTATAGAGTCGTTTTAGAGCATTCATATTATAGACTTTTAACTATCTCTAAAGAATACATCACTTCATGAAATTTGAGCCCCCCAACCATTTTTTAGGGGTACTTAACTCTTGTAATTTTTCAGAAAAAACCATTGACCGGGGGTATAGAATTCAATTAGAACGTTCTTACTAGAATCCCTTAATTAGCTATCAAAGGTTCGTCTATCTATAAAATTTGATTCCCCCAACTCCCTTTTTAGGGGTACTTTACTCTTGTAATTTTTCAGAAAAAACCATTGACCGGGGGTATAGAATTCAATTAGAACGTTCATACTAGAATCCCTAAATTATCTATCAAAGGTTCTTCTTCCTATAAAAGTTGAGACCCCCAACTCCCTTTTTAGGGGTACTTTACTCTTGTAATTTTTCAGAAAATCTCATTGACCGGGGGTATAGAATTCAATTAGAACGTTCATACTAGAATCCCTTAATTATCTATCAAAGGTTCTTCTTCCTATAAAATTTGAGCCCCCCAACTCCCTTTTCAGGGGTACTTTACTCTTGTAATTTTTCAGAAAATCTCATTGACCGGGGGTATAGAGTCGTTTTAGAGTATTCATATTATAGACTTTTAACTATCTCTAAAGAATACATCTCTTCGTGAAATTTGAGCTCCCCAACCCATTTTTTAGGGATACTTTACTCTTGTAATTTTTCAGAAAAAACCATTGACCGGGGGTATAGAATTCAATTAGAACGTTCATACTAGAATCCCTTAATTATCTATCAAAGGTTCTTCTTCCTATAAAAGTTGAGACCCCCAACTCCCTTTTTAGGGGTACTTTACTCTTGTAATTTTTCAGAACATCTCATTGACCGGGGGGTATAGAATTCAATTAGAACGTTCATACTAGAATCCCTTAATTATCTATCAAAGGTTCTTCTTCCTATAAAATTTGAGCCCCCCAACTCCTTTTTCAGGGGTACTTTACTCTTGTAATTTTTCAGAAAAAACCATTGACCGGGGGTATAGAATTCAATTAGAACGTTCATACTAGAATCCCTTAATTATCTATCACAGGTTTTTCTTCCTATAAAATTTGAGCTCCCCAACTCCCTTTTTAGGGGTACTTTACTCTTGTAATTTCTCAGAGAATCTCATTGACCAGGGGTATAGAGTCGTTTTAGAGCACTCATATCATAAACTTTTTACTATATCTAAAGAATACATCTCCTCATAAAATTTGAGCCCCCCCAACTCTTTTTTTAGGGGTACTTTACTCTTGTAATTTTTCAGAAAAAACCATTGACCGGGGGTATAGAATTCAATTAGAACGTTCATACTAGAATCCCTTGACTATCTATAAAAGGTTCATCTTCCCATAAAATTTGAGCCCCCCCACTCCATTTTTAGGGGTACTTTACTCTCGTAATTTTTCAGAAAAAACCATTGACCGGGGGTATAGAATTCAATTAGAACGTTCATACTAGAATCCCTTGACTATCTATAAAAGGTTCATCTTCCCATAAAATTTGATTCCCCCAACTCCCTTTATAGGGGTACTTTACTCTTGTAATTTTTCAGAGAAAACCATTGACCGGGGGTATAGAATTTAATTAGAACGTTCATACTAGAATCCCTTAATTATCTATCAAAGGTTCTTCTTCCTATAAAATTTGAGCCCCCCAACTCCCTTTTTAGGGGTACTTTACTCTTGTAATTTTTCAGAAAATCTCATTGACCGGGGGTATAGAGTCGTTTTAGAGTATTCATATTATAGACTTTTAACTATCTCTAAAGAATACATCTCTTCATGAAATTTGAGCCCCCCAACCCTTTTGTTAAGGGTACTTCACTCTTGTAATTTTTCAGAAAAAACCATTGACCGGGGGTATAGAATTCAATTAGAACGTTTATACTAGAATCCCTTGACTATCTACAAAAGGTTCATCTTCCCATAAAATTTGAGCCCCCCAACTCCATTTTTAGGGGTACTTTACTCTCGTAATTTTTCAGAAAAAACCATTGACCGGGGGTATAGAATTCAATTAGAAATTTCATACTAGAATCCCTTAACTATCTATAAAAGGTTTATCTTCCTATAAAATTTGAGCCCCCCAACTCCCTTTTTAGGGGTAGTTTACTCTTGTAATTTTTCAGAAAATCTCATTGACCGGGGGTATAGAGTCGTTTTAGAGCACTCATATTATAGACTATTAACTATCTCTAAAGAATACATCTCTTCGTGGAATTTGAGCCCCCCAACCCCTTTTTTTAGGGGTACTTTACTCTCGTAATTTTTCAGAAAAAACCATTGACCGGGGGTATAGAATTCAATTAGAACGTTCATACTAGAATCCCTTAACTATCTATAAAAGATTTATCTTCCCATAAAATTTGAGCCCCCCAACTCCCTTTTTAGGGGTACTTCACTCTTGTAATTTTTCAGAAAATATCATTGACCGGGGGTATAGAGTCGTTTTAGAGCACTCATATTATAGACTATTAACTACCTCTAAAGAATACATCTCTTCATAAAATTTGAGCCCCCCAACCCTTTTTTTAGAGGTACTTTACTCTTGTAATTTTTCAGAAAATCTCATTGACCGGGGGTATAGAGTCGTTTTAGAGCATTCATATTATAGACTTTTAACTATCTCTAAAGAATACATCACTTCATGAAATTTGAGCCCCCCAACCATTTTTTAGGGGTACTTAACTCTTGTAATTTTTCAGAAAAAACCATTGACCGGGGGTATAGAATTCAATTAGAACGTTCATACTAGAATCCCTTAATTAGCTATCAAAGGTTCGTCTTTCTATAAAATTTGATTCCCCCAACTCCCTTTTTAGGGGTACTTTACTCTTGTAATTTTTCAGAAAAAACCATTGACCGGGGGTATAGAATTCAATTAGAACGTTCATACTAGAATCCCTTAATTATCTATCAAAGGTTCTTCTTCCTATAAAATTTGAGCCCCCCAACTCCCTTTTTAGGGGTACTTTACTCTTGTCATTTTTCAGAAAATCTCATTGACCGGGGGTATAGAGTCGTTTTAGAGCATTCGTATTATAGACTTTTAACTATCTCTAAAGAATACATCTCTTCGTGAAATTTGAGCCCCCCAACCCTTTTGTTAAGGGTACTTTACTCTTGTAATTTTTCAGAAAAAACCATTGACCGGGGGTATAGAATTCAATTAGAACGTTCATACTAGAATCCCTTGACTATCTATAAAAGATTCATCTTCCTATAAAATTTGAGCCCCCCAACTCCATTTTTAGGGGTACTTTACTCTTGTAATTTTTCAGAAAAAACCATTGACCGGGGGTATAGAATTCAATTAGAACGTTCATACTAGAACCCCTTGACTATCTATAAAAGGTTCATCTTCCTATAAAATTTGAGCCCCTCAACTCCATTTTTAGGGGTACTTTACTCTTGTAATTTTTCAGAAAATCTCATTGACCGGGGGTATAGAGTCGTTTTAGAGCATTCATATTATAGACTTTTAACTATCTCTAAAGAATACATCACTTCATGAAATTTGAGCCCCCCAACCATTTTTTAGGGGTACTTAACTCTTGTAATTTTTCAGAAAAAGCCATTGACCGGGGGTATAGAATTCAATTAGAACGTTCATACTAGAATCCCTTAATTAGCTATCAAAGGTTCGTCTTTCTATAAAATTTGATTCCCCCAACTCCCTTTATAGGGGTACTTTACTCTTGTAATTTTTCAGAAAAAACCATTGACCGGGGGTATAGAATTCAATTAGAACGTTCATACTAGAATCCCTTAATTATCTATCAAAGGTTCTTCTTCCTATAAAAGTTGAGACCCCCAACTCCCTTTTTAGGGGTACTTTACTCTTGTAATTTTTCAGAAAATCTCATTGACCGGGGGTATAGAATTCAATTAGAACGTTCATACTAGAATCCCTTAATTAGCTATCAAAGGTTCGTCTTTCTATAAAATTTGATTCCCCCAACTCCCTTTATAGGGGTACTTTACTCTTGTAATTTTTCAGAAAAAACCATTGACCGGGGGTATAGAATTCAATTAGAACGTTCATACTAGAATCCCTTAATTATCTATCAAAGGTTCTTCTTCCTATAAAAGTTGAGACCCCCAACTCCCTTTTTAGGGGTACTTTACTCTTGTAATTTTTCAGAAAATCTCATTGACCGGGGGTATAGAATTCAATTAGAACGTTCATACTAGAATCCCTTAATTATCTATCAAAGGTTCTTCTTCCTATAAAATTTGAGCCCCCCAACTCCCTTTTTAGGGGTACTTTACTCTTGTCATTTTTCAGAAAATCTCATTGACCGGGGGTATAGAGTCGTTTTAGAGCATTCGTATTATAGGCTTTTAACTATCTCTAAAGAATACATCTCTTCATGAAATTTGAGCCCCCCAACCATTTTTTAGGGGTACTTAACTCTTGTAATTTTTCAGAAAAAGCCATTGACCGGGGGTACAGAATTCAATTAGAACGTTCATACTAGAATCCCTTAATTAGCTATCAAAGGTTCGTCTTTCTATAAAATTTGATTCCCCCAACTCCCTTTATAGGGGTACTTTACTCTTGTAATTTTTCAGAAAAAACCATTGACCGGGGGTATAGAATTCAATTAGAACGTTCATACTAGAATCGCTTAATTATCTATCAAAGGTTCTTCTTCCTATAAAAGTTGAGACCCCCAACTCCCTTTTTAGGGGTACTTTACTCTTGTAATTTTTCAGAAAATCTCATTGACCGGGGGTATAGAATTCAATTAGAACGTTCATACTAGAATCCCTTAATTATCTATCAAAGGTTCTTCTTCCTATAAAATTTGAGCCCCCCAACTCCCTTTTCAGGGGTACTTTACTCTTGTAATTTTTCAGAAAATCTCATTGACCGGGGGTATAGAGTCGTTTTAGAGTATTCATATTATAGACTTTTAACTATCTCTAAAGAATACATCTCTTCGTGAAATTTGAGCCCCCCAACCCATTTTTTAGGGATACTTTACTCTTGTAATTTTTCAGAAAAAACCATTGACCGGAGGTATAGAATTCAATTAGAACGTTCATACTAGAATCTCTTAATTATCTATCAAAGGTTCTTCTTCCTATAAAAGTTGAGACCCCCAACTCCCTTTTTAGGGGTACTTTACTCTTGTAATTTTTCAGAACATCTCATTGACCGGGGGTATAGAATTCAATTAGAACGTTCATACTAGAATCCCTTAATTATCTATCAAAGGTTCTTCTTCCTATAAAATTTGAGCCCCCCAACTCCTTTTTCAGGGGTACTTTACTCTTGTAATTTTTCAGAAAAAACCATTGACCGGGGGTATAGAATTCAATTAGAACGTTCATACTAGAATCCCTTAATTATCTATCACAGGTTTTTCTTCCTATAAAATTTGAGCTCCCCAACTCCCTTTTTAGGGGTACTTTACTCTTGTAATTTCTCAGAGAATCTCATTGACCAGGGGTATAGAGTCGTTTTAGAGCACTCATATCATAAACTTTTTACTATATCTAAAGAATACATCTCCTCATAAAATTTGAGCCCCCCCAACTCTTTTTTTAGGGGTACTTTACTCTTGTAATTTTTCAGAAAAAACCATTGACCGGGGGTATAGAATTCAATTAGAACGTTCATACTAGAATCCCTTGACTATCTATAAAAGGTTCATCTTCCCATAAAATTTGAGCCCCCCACTCCATTTTTAGGGGTACTTTACTCTCGTAATTTTTCAGAAAAAACCATTGACCGGGGGTATAGAATTCAATTAGAACGTTCATACTAGAATCCCTTGACTATCTATAAATGGTTCATCTTCCCATAAAATTTGATTCCCCCAACTCCCTTTATAGGGGTACTTTACTCTTGTAATTTTTCAGAGAAAACCATTGACCGGGGGTATAGAATTCAATTAGAACGTTCATACTAGAATCCCTTAATTATCTATCAAAGGTTCTTCTTCCTATAAAATTTGAGCCCCCCAACTCCCTTTTTAGGGGTACTTTACTCTTGTAATTTTTCAGAAAATCTCATTGACCGGGGGTATAGAGTCGTTTTAGAGTATTCATATTATAGACTTTTAACTATCTCTAAAGAATACATCTCTTCGTGAAATTTGAGCCCCCCAACCCTTTTGTTAAGGGTACTTCACTCTTGTAATTTTTCAGAAAAAACCATTGACCGGGGGTATAGAATTCAATTAGAACGTTTATACTAGAATCCCTTGACTATCTACAAAAGGTTCATCTTCCCATAAAATTTGAGCCCCCCAACTCCATTTTTAGGGGTACTTTACTCTCGTAATTTTTCAGAAAAAACCATTGACCGGGGGTATAGAATTCAATTAGAAATTTCATACTAGAATCCCTTAACTATCTATAAAAAGTTTATCTTCCTATAAAATTTGAGCCCCCCAACTCCCTTTTTAGGGGTAGTTTACTCTTGTAATTTTTCAGAAAATCTCATTGACCGGGGGTATAGAGTCGTTTTAGAGCACTCATATTATAGACTATTAACTATCTCTAAAGAATACATCTCTTCGTGGAATTTGAGCCCCCCAACCCCTTTTTTTAGGGGTACTTTACTCTCGTAATTTTTCAGAAAAAACCATTGACCGGGGGTATAGAATTCAATTAGAACGTTCATACTAGAATCCCTTAACTATCCATAAAAGATTTATCTTCCCATAAAATTTGAGCCCCCCAACTCCCTTTTTAGGGGTACTTCACTCTTGTAATTTTTCAGAAAATATCATTGACCGGGGGTATAGAGTCGTTTTAGAGCACTCATATTATAGACTATTAACTACCTCTAAAGAATACATCTCTTCATAAAATTTGAGCCCCCCAACCCTTTTTTTAGAGGTACTTTACTCTTGTAATTTTTCAGAAAATCTCATTGACCGGGGGTATAGAGTCGTTTTAGAGCATTCATATTATAGACTTTTAACTATCTCTAAAGAATACATCACTTCATGAAATTTGAGCCCCCCAACCATTTTTTAGGGGTACTTAACTCTTGTAATTTTTCAGAAAAAACCATTGACCGGGGGTATAGAATTCAATTAGAACGTTCATACTAGAATCCCTTAATTAGCTATCAAAGGTTCGTCTTTCTATAAAATTTGATTCCCCCAACTCCCTTTTTAGGGGTACTTTACTCTTGTAATTTTTCAGAAAAAACCATTGACCGGGGGTATAGAATTCAATTAGAACGTTCATACTAGAATCCCTTAATTATCTATCAAAGGTTCTTCTTCCTATAAAATTTGAGCCCCCCAACTCCCTTTTTAGGGGTACTTTACTCTTGTCATTTTTCAGAAAATCTCATTGACCGGGGGTATAGAGTCGTTTTAGAGCATTCGTATTATAGACTTTTAACTATCTCTAAAGAATACATCTCTTCGTGAAATTTGAGCCCCCCAACCCTTTTGTTAAGGGTACTTTACTCTTGTAATTTTTCAGAAAAAACCATTGACCGGGGGTATAGAATTCAATTAGAACGTTCATACTAGAATCCCTTGACTATCTATAAAAGATTCATCTTCCTATAAAATTTGAGCCCCCCAACTCCATTTTTAGGGGTACTTTACTCTTGTAATTTTTCAGAAAAAACCATTGACCGGGGGTATAGAATTCAATTAGAACGTTCATACTAGAACCCCTTGACTATCTATAAAAGGTTCATCTTCCTATAAAATTTGAGCCCCTCAACTCCATTTTTAGGGGTACTTTACTCTTGTAATTTTTCAGAAAATCTCATTGACCGGGGGTATAGAGTCGTTTTAGAGCATTCATATTATAGACTTTTAACTATCTCTAAAGAATACATCACTTCATGAAATTTGAGCCCCCCAACCATTTTTTAGGGGTACTTAACTCTTGTAATTTTTCAGAAAAAACCATTGACCGGGGGTATAGAATTCAAT
Organism: Rutpela maculata; assembly: GCA_936432065.2. NCBI lineage: Eukaryota > Metazoa > Arthropoda > Insecta > Coleoptera > Cerambycidae > Rutpela > Rutpela maculata. The sequence continues at coordinate 122,321,407 of OW386287.2, read as the reverse complement.
TAGAACGTTCATACTAGAATCCCTTAATTAGCTATCAAAGGTTTGTCTTTCTATAAAATTTGATTCCCCAACTCCCTTTTTAGGGGTACTTTACTCTTGTAATTTTTCAGAAAAAACCATTGACCGGGGGTATAAAATTCAATTAGAACGTTCATACTAGAATCCCTTAATTATCTATCAAAGGTTCTTCTTCCTATAAAATTTGAGCCCCCCAACTCCCTTTTTAGGGGTACTTTACTCTTGTCATTTTTCAGAAAATCTCATTGACCGGGGGTATAGAGTCGTTTTAGAGCATTCGTATTATAGACTTTTAACTATCTCTAAAGAATACATCTCTTCGTGAAATTTGAGCCCCCCAACCCTTTTGTTAAGGGTACTTTACTCTTGTAATTTTTCAGAAAAAACCATTGACCGGGGGTATAGAATTCAATTAGAACGTTCATACTAGAATCCCTTGACTATCTATAAAAGATTCATCTTCCTATAAAATTTGAGCCCCCCAACTCCATTTTTAGGGGTACTTTACTCTTGTAATTTTTCAGAAAAAACCATTGACCGGGGGTATAGAATTCAATTAGAACGTTCATACTAGAACCCCTTGACTATCTATAAAAGGTTCATCTTCCTATAAAATTTGAGCCCCTCAACTCCATTTTTAGGGGTACTTTACTCTTGTAATTTTTCAGAAAATCTCATTGACCGGGGGTATAGAGTCGTTTTAGAGCATTCATATTATAGACTTTTAACTATCTCTAAAGAATACATCACTTCATGAAATTTGAGCCCCCCAACCATTTTTTAGGGGTACTTAACTCTTGTAATTTTTCAGAAAAAACCATTGACCGGGGGTATAGAATTCAATTAGAACGTTCATACTAGAATCCCTTAATTAGCTATCAAAGGTTTGTCTTTCTATAAAATTTGATTCCCCCAACTCCCTTTTTAGGGGTACTTTACTCTTGTAATTTTTCAGAAAAAACCATTGACCGGGGGTATAAAATTCAATTAGAACGTTCATACTAGAATCCCTTAATTATCTATCAAAGGTTCTTCTTCCTATAAAATTTGAGCCCCCCAACTCCCTTTTTAGGGGTACTTTACTCTTGTCATTTTTCAGAAAATCTCATTGACCGGGGGTATAGAGTCGTTTTAGAGCATTCGTATTATAGACTTTTAACTATCTCTAAAGAATACATCTCTTCGTGAAATTTGAGCCCCCCAACCCTTTTGTTAAGGGTACTTTACTCTTGTAATTTTTCAGAAAAAACCATTGACCGGGGGTATAGAATTCAATTAGAACGTTCATACTAGAATCCCTTGACTATCTATAAAAGATTCATCTTCCTATAAAATTTGAGCCCCCCAACTCCATTTTTAGGGGTACTTTACTCTTGTAATTTTTCAGAAAAAACCATTGACCGGGGGTATAGAATTCAATTAGAACGTTCATACTAGAACCCCTTGACTATCTATAAAAGGTTCATCTTCCTATAAAATTTGAGCCCCTCAACTCCATTTTTAGGGGTACTTTACTCTTGTAATTTTTCAGAAAATCTCATTGACCGGGGGTAATAGAGTCGTTTTAGAGCATTCATATTATAGACTTTTAACTATCTCTAAAGAATACATCACTTCATGAAATTTGAGCCCCCCAACCATTTTTTAGGGGTACTTAACTCTTGTAATTTTTCAGAAAAAACCATTGACCGGGGGTATAGAATTCAATTAGAACGTTCATACTAGAATCCCTTAATTAGCTATCAAAGGTTCGTCTTTCTATAAAATTTGATTCCCCCAACTCCCTTTTTAGGGGTACTTTACTCTTGTAATTTTTCAGAAAAAACCATTGACCGGGGGTATAGAATTCAATTAGAACGTTCATACTAGAATCTCTTAATTATCTATCAAAGGTTCTTCTTCCTATAAAATTTGAGCCCCCCAACTCCCTTTTTAGGGGTACTTTACTCTTGTCATTTTTCAGAAAATCTCATTGACCGGGGGTATAGAGTCGTTTTAGAGCATTCGTATTATAGACTTTTAACTATCTCTAAAGAATACATCTCTTCATGAAATTTGAGCCCCCCAACCATTTTTTAGAGGTACTTAACTCTTGTAATTTTTCAGAAAAAGCCATTGACCGGGGGTATAGAATTCAATTAGAACGTTCATACTAGAATCCCTTAATTAGCTATCAAAGGTTCGTCTTTCTATAAAATTTGATTCCCCCAACTCCCTTTATAGGGGTACTTTACTCTTGTAATTTTTCAGAAAAAACCATTGACCGGGGGTATAGAATTCAATTAGAACGTTCATACTAGAATCCCTTAATTATCTATCAAAGGTTCTTCTTCCTATAAAAGTTGAGACCCCCAACTCCCTTTTTAGGGGTACTTTACTCTTGTAATTTTTCAGAAAATCTCATTGACCGGGGGTATAGAATTCAATTAGAACGTTCATACTAGAATCCCTTAATTATCTATCAAAGGTTCTTCTTCCTATAAAATTTGAGCCCCCCAACTCCCTTTTTAGGGGTACTTTACTCTTGTCATTTTTCAGAAAATCTCATTGACCGGGGGTATAGAGTCGTTTTAGAGCATTCGTATTATAGACTTTTAACTATCTCTAAAGAATACATCTCTTCATGAAATTTGAGCCCCCCAACCATTTTTTAGGGGTACTTAACTCTTGTAATTTTTCAGAAAAAGCCATTGACCGGGGGTATAGAATTCAATTAGAACGTTCATACTAGAATCCCTTAATTAGCTATCAAAGGTTCGTCTTTCTATAAAATTTGATTCCCCCAACTCCCTTTATAGGGGTACTTTACTCTTGTATTTTTTCAGAAAAAACCATTGACCGGGGGTATAGAATTCAATTAGAACGTTCATACTAGAATCCCTTAATTATCTATCAAAGGTTCTTCTTCCTATAAAAGTTGAGACCCCCAACTCCCTTTTTAGGGGTACTTTACTCTTGTAATTTTTCAGAAAATCTCATTGACCGGGGGTATAGAATTCAATTAGAACGTTCATACTAGAATCCCTTAATTATCTATCAAAGGTTCTTCTTCCTATAAAATTTGAGCCCCCCAACTCCCTTTTCAGGGGTACTTTACTCTTGTAATTTTTCAGAAAATCTCATTGACCGGGGGTATAGAGTCGTTTTAGAGTATTCATATTATAGACTTTTAACTATCTCTAAAGAATACATCTCTTCGTGAAATTTGAGCCCCCCAACCCATTTTTTAGGGATACTTTACTCTTGTAATTTTTCAGAAAAAACCATTGACCGGAGGTATAGAATTCAATTAGAACGTTCATACTAGAATCTCTTAATTATCTATCAAAGGTTCTTCTTCCTATAAAAGTTGAGACCCCCAACTCCCTTTTTAGGGGTACTTTACTCTTGTAATTTTTCAGAACATCTCATTGACCGGGGGTATAGAATTCAATTAGAACGTTCATACTAGAATCCCTTAATTATCTATCAAAGGTTCTTCTTCCTATAAAAGTTGAGACCCCCAACTCCCTTTTTAGGGGTACTTTACTCTTGTAATTTTTCAGAAAATCTCATTGACCGGGGGTATAGAATTCAATTAGAACGTTCATACTAGAATCCCTTAATTATCTATCAAAGGTTCTTCTTCCTATAAAATTTGAGCCCCCCAACTCCCTTTTTAGGGGTACTTTACTCTTGTCATTTTTCAGAAAATCTCATTGACCGGGGGTATAGAGTCGTTTTAGAGCATTCGTATTATAGACTTTTAACTATCTCTAAAGAATACATCTCTTCATGAAATTTGAGCCCCCCAACCATTTTTTAGGGGTACTTAACTCTTGTAATTTTTCAGAAAAAGCCATTGACCGGGGGTATAGAATTCAATTAGAACGTTCATACTAGAATCCCTCAATTAGCTATCAAAGGTTCGTCTTTCTGTAAAATTTGATTCCCCCAACTCCCTTTATAGGGGTACTTTACTCTTGTAATTTTTCAGAAAAAACCATTGACCGGAGGTATAGAATTCAATTAGAACGTTCATACTAGAATCTCTTAATTATCTATCAAAGATTCTTCTTCCTATAAAAGTTGAGACCCCCAACTCCCTTTATAGGGGTACTTTACTCTTGTAATTTTTCAGAAAAAACCATTGACCGGGGGTATAGAATTCAATTAGAACGTTCATACTAGAATCCCTTAATTATCTATCAAAGGTTCTTCTTCCTATAAAAGTTGAGACCCCCAACTCCCTTTTTAGGGGTACTTTACTCTTGTAATTTTTCAGAAAATCTCATTGACCGGGGGTATAGAATTCAATTAGAACGTTCATACTAGAATCCCTTAATTATCTATCAAAGGTTCTTCTTCCTATAAAATTTGAGCCCCCCAACTCCCTTTTTAGGGGTACTTTACTCTTGTCATTTTTCAGAAAATCTCATTGACCGGGGGTATAGAGTCGTTTTAGAGCATTCGTATTATAGACTTTTAACTATCTCTAAAGAATACATCTCTTCATGAAATTTGAGCCCCCCAACCATTTTTTAGGGGTACTTAACTCTTGTAATTTTTCAGAAAAAGCCATTGACCGGGGGTATAGAATTCAATTAGAACGTTCATACTAGAATCCCTTAATTAGCTATCAAAGGTTCGTCTTTCTATAAAATTTGATTCCCCCAACTCCCTTTATAGGGGTACTTTACTCTTGTAATTTTTCAGAAAAAACCATTGACCGGGGGTATAGAATTCAATTAGAACGTTCATACTAGAATCCCTTAATTATCTATCAAAGGTTCTTCTTCCTATAAAAGTTGAGACCCTCAACTCCCTTTTTAGGGGTACTTTACTCTTGTAATTTTTCAGAAAATCTCATTGACCGGGGGTATAGAATTCAATTAGAACGTTCATACTAGAATCCCTTAATTATCTATCAAAGGTTCTTCTTCCTATAAAATTTGAGCCCCCCAACTCCCTTTTCAGGGGTACTTTACTCTTGTAATTTTTCAGAAAATCTCATTGACCGGGGGTATAGATTCGTTTTAGAGCATTCATATTACAGACTTTAAACTATCTCTAAAGAATACATCTCTTCATGAAATTTGAGCCCCTCAACCCTTTTTTTAGGGGTACTTTACTCTTGTAATTTTTCAGATAAAAGCATTGACCGGGGGTATAGAATTCAATTAGAACGTTCATACTAGAATCTCTTAATTATCTGTCACAGGTTTTTCTTCCTATGAAATTTGAGCCCCCCAACTCCATTTTTAGGGGTACTTTACTCTTGTAATTTTTCAGAAAAAACCATTGACCGGGGGTATAGAATTCAATTAGAACGTTCATACTAGAATCCCTTAACTATCTATAAAAGGTTCATCTTTTTATAAAATTTGAGCCCCCCAACTCCATTTTTAGGGGTACTTTACTCTTGTAATTTTTCAGAAAATCTCATTGACCGGGGGTATAGAGTCGTTTTAGAGCATTCATATTATAGACTTTTAACTATCTCTAAAGAATACATCTCTTCATATCCCCTTTTTTAGGGGTACTTTACTCTTGTAATTTTTCAGAAAAAAACATTGACCAGGGGTATAGAGTCGATCTGGAGCACTCATATTACAGAATTTTAACTCTCTGTTGATCTCTTCAGAAAATTTGAGACTCCAACCTTTTTGTTCTTTACTCTTTTTTCAGAAAAAACCATTGACCGAGGCCGGCCGGCACGACTACCACGGTGGTCCAGTCCGGCATCGGTCAACCGAAATCAAAAATAATAATAATAACGTTTATTGGTCCAATAGATTATACAATAATATAAGACAAGTCAAAGAATACCTATGAAGCATAAACAAATAAAATATTAAAATTAAATATGTAAGTGTACATTAAAATAAATTACAGTTAATACAGAGAATAAGAAAAAAATATAATTATATTATATATATACACATTCAGTCATATAACATTCATATACAGTGTGATGCATAAACAAATAAAATATTAAAATTAAGTATGTAAGTGTACATTAAAATAAATTACAGTTAATACAGACAATAAGAAAAAAATATAATTGTGTAATATACATACACATTCAGTCATATAACATTCATATACAGTATGATGTACACATACAGGTCCGCGCCGTCCATAAGGGCAAGTTGAGCGGCGCGCGACGGCGCGGTGACACGTACGTAAATGCGCCGGCGCCGTGGGGCGTCGCACAGTGGGGAACAATACTTGTTCTTCGTTGAAATCAACATTCGGGACGCAATTTTTGAGATCAATTCAATTTCTTTTTTCGCGGTCGCTGATTACAAATGTGAAAATTGGAATTCCTCAGGGAAAATCCTATATGGCGGCATTTCTATTTTCTAAATTACGGTTTATGGAATCATGTAATATGTACAACAAAGGATTTTTGAGGGTTTTGTAACGAAGATTGGAAAATTTCGCAAAGATAATTCAATATGGCGAATTTCCAGTTTTTTTAACATTTTTTTTTCTCTTGCATTTTTTAACGTTTTTTAACGTGTTTACAGAATTGTGGAATAAATATTACAAGAGGCTCTCATAATTGCTGATTCTCTTTTTTTTTGTAAAAATTGAAGATGAAGTATATCAGACTATCTTTAAAACTATTTCAGTTACAAAAAATCCTGACGTGAATTATGTATCGACCCCCCATTTAAATTATAAGGGGACGACTATGTTTCCCAGCATCAGCAGTTGTAACCTGATACTTAGAAGATAAGGCGCTGTGCCTTCCTTCCTATTTTGCATTGTTTTAGATTCAGTCTGTAACTAGCTTTCTTAGATTAAATACATACATTGTACTTAAAACATTTTTATAAAAAATAAATTTTTGAATTTAATAATTTTTTAAAAAGAGACTTTTGGGTGTCGAAATCGTTAGTGGCGCAGTCGGTCTAAGGATTATCGAAATTATCGTGTATCGAACAGATAATTTTCGTTTCAACGATTAATCGATTATCGGACAAAAAAAAAGTGAAAAATTCGCGAAAGTGCCTAAAACAGAGTGGCTCCTCGAACATTAGGAAACCCAGTTTATCGCAAACCTGTGCAAGACTCTTTCAACAATAATTCACGAGAATTGGAACTACATCGTCCCATTCTGCAAGGAACTCGTAATTTGGAGAAGACAAAATCGCTCATCCATTTGAGGGCTCCTTATAGTTAGTGAAAAACGATGCTCAAAGTCACAATAATATTAATGTAAGTACAATTTGATGTCACTCGAAAAACTTTTTGAAAACTTAAGCTTATCACCTTTAACTGACTCAGACGTAGAAGATAACAATTCTCTTTTGCCTTCTAGTTCCTCACATAAACCAGAAAATAACATTCAATATTCTAGTGAAATAAGTAATTTAGAAGTTAATTTAACCTTAAATAATACGAAAATGACTCAGTTCAAACCAGAGTATTTAAAATGCGTTCCGCAATTTGACGGAAATCCGAACGAATTAAATAGATATTTAAGTATTTGTGATAGCATTATATCAGAATTTTACGACACAGCTCACCCTGATAGTTTTCATAATGTGTTTTTATTAAACTCGCTAATAGGCAAATTAACAGATAACGCTAAATTAGTTGTTAATATACAGAGTGTTACTACTTGGCAAGAACTAAAAGACACTTTATATAGAAACTTTGCAGATCAACGCGACGAAGCTTGTCTAAATAGAGATTTAGTTTTGCTAAAACAGCTTCCAAGCGAAAAACCGCAACAATTTTACGACCGTTGCTTACAATTATTAAATTTAATATGTTCATATGTAGACATTCATGAAAAAGAAGCAGAAGCCAAAGTATTAAAACGAGCTCTCTATAACAATCTTACTCTAAAAACATTCTTGTCAGGGCTAAAAGAACCTCTAGGCACAACTATTCGTTGCATGCGCCCCAAAGACATGAAAGAGGCGATGCAATTTATTACTCAAGAAGATAATACGCACTATTATCAAAATTTGACTAACAAAAATTTCGTACAACAGGCTCCTGTACAACCAAGACCAATATTCCCAACCATTCATCAACAAAATTCAATGCATAACTTTAATAGACCAGTAAATAATTTCAGCAGACCAATGAACCATTTCCCCAGAAACCCTTTCAATGGCCAAATGCCCTCATTCAATTATCAAACTCAGAGTAATCAATTTCGTCAACAAAATAGTTTCCCATCTCAACCGATTCAATTTCACCCTAGAGTGAACAATCCACAGCAGAGATTTTTCACAAATTCGCAAATATTCAGGAACCAAAACCAAAACGTTTTCAGGCCAAATCCATACAAAAATCTGCCTAACCCCACTCCTATGAGTATATCAACGAGGCAAACTTCGAATAATTTCCGACCTCAACCGGGACCATCGACCTCAAATCAATATCGCCCCCCTCAAAGAAATTTCGCTTCCCATGAACTTCATAACACTGAAGTAAACGAAATTGAACCAACCTCTAGCGGTGTTTACGAGTACGACAACCAAAACCTTCCTGAAACTTACGGAGACGTAAACGAGGCATATTACCAAGATAATATTAATTTTCAGCAAGATAATATAAATTTTCAGCAAGACAATATAAATTTTCAGCAAGATAATATAAATCTTCAGCAAGAAAATGTAAATTTTCAGCAAGACCCACCGGTCGACGATCAAACGTAAACCCTGAAATTATCTCAATCAATGCCACCAATTCTAATGAATTACCCTATATTATACTACCTGAACATAACCTAAAATTTTTAATCGACTCGGGTTCAACGAAATCATTTATCGACCCTAATCTTGCTCATAAATTATACCCTAACTGTATTCAAAATGATCCATTTATAGTCTCTACCGTTTTTCAAAAATCCGCTCACAAAGAAAGTGCATTAATACCATCTTCAAAACTATTTAATTTACCACAACCAACAAGTTTAAAATTCTTTTTATTTAGATTTCATAATAGTTTTCACGGATTAATCGGATTGGATAATTTAAAAATACTTCAGGCTAGCTTAAACTTCGACAAAGGATTATTGATAACGCCGTATACAAAAATTACCTTATCTTACTATAAAACAAAAAACGAATTAAATTTAATATCAATCGCACCTCGCAGCGAACAAGTAATAAAAATAAAAACGTCTCTAGAAAATGGAGAAATAATAATTCCTTATCAAAAAATTCACAATTGTGAGATACCAGAATGTTTAGCCACCGCCAACAATGGCGAAGCTATTACTACAATATTAAATAATACGGTCAATCCCATCACTCTAGACTTTTCCGAACCTATAGTAGTTGAGAGATTCGAAAAAAAATCAATTCATGAAATAAACTTAAACAATTTTGATGAAACACCAAAATCATACTTAAGCCTATCTAACATTCGTACCGACCATCTAAACCCGGAAGAAAAAAGTAAAATTGAAAATTTATGTAAAGAATATTCAGACATTTTCTATCAAGAAAACACTAAATTAACTTTTTCTAATCAAATTAAACATAAAATTAATACGACGGACGAAGTATCGATATATACGAAAACATATCGTTACCCGTTCATCCACAAAAAGGAAGTAGAAAACCAAATGAAAAAAATGTTAGATCAAAATATAATAAGGCCTAGCAATTCACCGTGGTCATCACCTATTTGGGTGGTGCCCAAAAAACCCGATGCTTCGGGAATACAGAAGTGGCGTGTAGTGGTGGACTACCGCAAACTGAATGAAAAGACGGTCGACGACAGATACCCACTTCCCAATATTACCGATTTATTGGACAAGTTAGGTAAATGTCAATACTTTACCACCTTGGATTTGGCTAGTGGTTTTCATCAGATAGAGATGAACGAAAGCGACATAGCCAAAACAGCTTTTAACACAGAAAACGGGCATTACGAGTATTTAAGAATGCCTTTTGGCCTAAAAAACGCGCCCGCGACGTTTCAGCGAATTATGGACAATATTCTTCGTGGTATACAAAACGAAAAATGCTTAGTTTACTTAGACGACATAATAATTTTTTCTACGTCACTTCAGGAACATATAGAAAGGTTAAGATCAGTTTTTGATAGACTTAGACAATCAAATTTCAAAATTCAGTTAGACAAGTCAGAATTTTTACGCAAGGAAGTGGCCTACCTAGGCCACATTGTTACACCGAACGGGGTTAAGCCAAACCCTGATAAAATAAAAGCTATAAAAAATTACCCAGTCCCTAAGACAACTAAACAAATTAAAGGCTTTTTGGGACTATTGGGTTATTATAGGAGATTTATAAATAATTTCGCCAAAATTACCAAACCGATGACGAAATGCTTAAAGAAAAATGCAAAAATCACCCACGACGAAGAATTCTTATCTTGTTTTGAAGTTTGTAAAAATTTGTTGATTAACGAGCCTATCCTACAATACCCCGATTTCACAAAACCGTTCAATTTAACCACTGATGCGAGCAATGTGGCCGTTGGCGCCATTTTGTCCCAGGGCCAAATTGGGAAAGACTTACCCGTCGCGTACGCGTCTCGAACTTTGAATGATTCCGAGCAAAATTATAGCGTAATAGAAAGGGAACTTTTGGCTATCGTTTGGGCTACTAAATACTTCCGGCCATACCTTTTTGGACGGAAATTTAACATAATAACTGACCATAAACCCCTACAGTGGCTATTCTCGTTAAAAGAGCCAAATTCTAAATTAATAAGATGGCGTTTCAAGTTGGAAGAATTCGACTACAATATCATATATAAAAAGGGTAAATTAAATACGAACGCAGACGCGTTATCCCGCATAGAATTACACGCAAAAGAGACGAGTGATATATTTGAATATATTGACAAGTTTAATGAGCAAATCGGCGCTAGCACTTCAGCTCAACCCTCGGAATCCCCAGAACCCGCGGAACCTCCAGATCCGGAAATCGACAATATTTCCACTCGGGTACTACCAGATGAACACAGATTAGAGACTGATAACCCCGAGGACGATAACGATAATGATAATATTACTGTACACACAAATGCCGAGCACCATCCCATAGCAGAAATTCCCATCGTGGAAACACCCGTTAATTACGGACAAAATCAAATAATTATTAAATCGGTTCTGCATTCCCCTGCTAGACCAAAACTGACGATATTATTCAATAAAAAGCAACGCCTAGATTGTCAAATATCTCAAAATCAATTCGAGCAAGATATAATCAACTTTTTCAAAAACTATGTAGTGCCAAAAACACCTTATCATTTATATTTTGAAGACCCTGATATGTATGAACCATTTTGTGAAGTTATACGTAAGAACTTTAAATGGCCGTACCTAAAATTAAAAAATTGTAAATTAAAATTAATCGATGTCAGTAATAAGGACGATGTTCAGGAAATAATAAAAAATTATCACGAAAGCAAAAGCAACCATCGTGGTATAAATGAAACCGAGCAACAAATCAGGAAGCGATATTATTGGCCCGAAATGAAAAATTCAATTCAAACATATATAAACGACTGTGAAATTTGTCAACAAGGAAAATACGAAAGGCATCCCGTAAGAATGAAAATGAATATTACACCAACCCCGGTTCAACCTTTTGAAATTATTCATATAGACGCTTTTACCTTAGAACAAACCAAATTTTTGACTATCATAGATACATTTTCGAAATATGCACAGGCATACAAATTAATGTCACTATGTTCTACCGAAATCGTAAACAATTTAATAACATTTTTCTCCCATCATGGCGTTCCAAAACAAATTATCGTTGATAACGGTTCAGAATTTAAAAATTCAGTTATTACCGAACTTCTTAACTTGCACAAAATAAAATTGCATTTTTGTTCACCCAATCACCCCCAATCTAATGGTCCCATAGAGAGATTACATTCAACATTAATAGAGCATGTACGGTTACTAAATACTAGAGGATTTTTAAAAACTCCAGTACACATGAAAATGATTTATGCAATACTAGCGTATAACCACTCGATTCATTCGACAACAAAGTTAAAACCAATAGACATCATTAAAGGACACATAAATAATGAAAATCCATTCGATATGGACATTGAAAAGATACTCGTTAACGATTATATTAACGAACATAAAGAAAGGACTAAATTAATGTACTCAAAAATAAATGAAAACCTTATAGAAAATAAAGAAAAAACTATAGAGAAACTAAATCAAAATCGCGATGATCCAAAATTATTTCAGTCTAAATCAACCACTTATATTAAAAAACATAAAAGGCAAAAGACCGCGAATAAATTTCATAAACCAACGGTAATAAAAACGGTAGACAAAAATTCAAAAACCGTATCGACCGAAAACAAAATCCACATGGATAACTTAAAAAGACCACTAAAGAAAACTTACGATTTTAAATAACTAAACTGTTATATTTCAGATTTCCCCTTGTACTCGGATTACAAGAGAGAATAACAATCAAAAGCTTAGAAAACAACCCCGGATTAATACCACTTAAACTAGGACTGGCAAAGGTACAAGAATATAGTCACACCTTGATCCATTACTATGATTTAAACCCAATTATCACCGAAATTAATAAGCTACATGAACAATCAGAAAATCTTATGCATAGCATTAATTTGAATAAAAATTACTCCCAAGATACATCAAACTATGTTAAAATATTAAAGTTGACGGAAGAAAAGGTCGAAATCAAGTTAAAAGAAATTCTTCCGCATCCCCAAAGAACCAAAAGAGGTTTAATAAACGGTCTAGGTTCTATTTTTAAATCAATATCTGGTAATTTGGATGCCACCGACGGAGAACGGTATGACAATCTCATTAGGCAAATTCAAAATAATCAAAATAAATTGGCTGCAAGCATTACAAAACAAAACTCAATCTCTATAGACATAATTAATAAATTTAATTTAACCATTCAACAAATATCTCATAATGAAAAAGTATTACAATCAGAAATCGAACGGATTGCCGCCATTGCTGAACGAGACTTAAAACGCAAAACTACTAACTTCATGAAAGACATTTTAAATCAAATTATAAATATGTATGAAATAATTAACTCTATTCTCCAAGATATAGAAAATTCAATTACGTTCACCAGATTAAATATCATGCACCCAAGTATAATAAAAACTGTCGATCTGTTCAAAGAACTATTAAAATTGGAAAAAAATATACAACCGGGACAATTGCCCTTTGAAATAACACTAGAAAATACCCTACTAATAGAAAAATTAATAGAAATTGAATGTTATATCCTTAATAATAAAATCACCTACTTACTTCGTTTACCAATCATGTACCCTGAAACCTTTAATTATTATCACCTGTACCCAATTCCTGTGTATAGTCAGAGTCAATTCAAGGCAATAATTCCAAATAATAGATATTTGCTAAAAGACAAATTGTACTTTACATTCGAAAGTGACATATGCACCAAAATGGCACCACAATATTATGCTTGTAAGAAACTTGACATAAAAGAAATCGACGAAGACAGCCCTTGTGAAATACAACTCCTGGATATGAAGAACACCGCAAGCTGTCAAAGAACCCAGATCAAAACTACAAGAGCCGTAATCAAGCAACTAGAAGAATCGACACAATGGATTGGTATATTTCCCAGCAAGCAGGCAATCACCATGAAATGTAAACAACAAGAAGAGGTCCAAAAGTTAATTGGTACCTATTTAATCAACATCCCAATAGGGTGCGAAATAATTAGCACCCGAGAGAAGATCAGCAATAAACAGCAAGCCATAAATCAAAACGAGCCGATATTTTTCCCAGAACTAGACCAAGAGGAAAATCCTACACCAAACCAAAACTTTACCATCCACTAATTCCGGATTTGGATACACTCCATCAAAATACACAGGAACACAGTAGCGTTATTAAAGAAAAAAAATCCTTTGGTGCATTTTCCGAACTCAATTCTCCAATGTTGACTAAAAAATCAGAATCAACAACTTTGGAAACTCCTTTATATGTATTATACAATTCTGTAAACTTATATTTAAAAATTGAAAAATCAGCTACATTGAATTTTCTTCGCGAATTTTTTCATATATCAAAACAAATTCGTAATCAGCGACCCAAAAATCCCCCGAATAGGAATTTCAAGCTATTAAGTTAAAACTGGAATTTTCGAAAGTTCTCCTACCATAAGATTTTCATCAAAGCTGATTTTCCTAACAAAATTTTCCAATTTACACAAAAAATATAGAATCAGCAATCTCAAATAACTCCTTGTTGTACATATTACACGATTATTTAAACTGTAATTGAAAAAATGGAAATGCCGCCATATTATGTTTTCCTCGAAGAATTTTTCAGTTTTCACATCTAATTTGTAATTAGCGACTCCGAAAACCGCCACAGAGCCTATTTTGAACTCTTTAGATAAATAATTGACCGTCTAGAAACATTTGAGGATACTTCTAGGAAAATAATACAATTTTCCAGGCATTCCGTAAGTATTAAAAAAGAAAATGGAAAACTATATCAAAGTTCCGCACAAATAGGGGATAGGAAATTATATAACGAGTATTAAAAAAACTTGAATTTATCTCAAAAATTTCGTCGGGAATGTTCATTTGAACGAAGAGCAAGTATTTTGCCCTACTGTGCGTCGCATCGTGAGTATTAAAATTAAAAAAGTTAAGAACACTTATAAACAGAGCTTGTATCTTAGGTTGCAATTGCAGAAACACATTTTGCGTACTTCTCTTACTTTATAGATTTTAAGACTGTGTGTTTTAAAAAGTGTGTACAGACACAAATTTTGTTTCAGCTCACTGTTCGTGTACGCTGTTTTATATACGACGAATTTGTTAAAATAAAATAATATATCTTGTTTACATACTTCGAAGATCTGCATTTCCTTAAATTAAATTTTATAATTTGCAACTAGTGGCACACAAAGGACACATTCTTAGGTAGTGACAGTGACGATATTTGTACAGTCTTTTCTTTCAAATTAGTGAGGCATATAAGATGTGTTCTCTATAATGACTATTTCAACAGTGTTTCTTCTTTTGTCACTGGCGCATATAGGAGACATTTTCATTAGTGGCGATTAGTATAGTGTTCTCTGTTAAATTAGTAGCGCATATAAGTCAGTAAAATACAGGGTGTACCCGTGATTCATTTCTACAAGGTTTTTTTTAATATAATATAGGGGCATAGGGGATAACGTAGAGGAGGTTGCCACAATCATTAAATGACTGTCAAAATTGATTTTTCTCGATTATCTCATTCTTTAAGCAATTTTTCTCTATTGATAATAATTTACGTTTCACAACCGCTAGAAGGGTGAAAAAAAATTTCCTAAAAGTCTTGCTCAAGCAATTCTCTTTCACGGTCAACTGTTTTAAAATTACAGCAGCTCGGAAATTGAAAAATTTGAATTTGAAATTTGAAAATTTCACTGTCGTATTCTAGGTCCTTTTATAGGAAAAAAAGTAGATTGCTCATTACCCAATAAACACCTGCTCTTTAAAACATAAGTATTTTAAATGTGTCCCAACTATATCTGTGGACGTTGAAAGATCATTTTCAGAATATTCTTGGATCTTTTACAAGAAACCTTAAAGTTTGAAGTCTGCACATTTGGAACAACCCTTATGTAGATACATATTAACTTTTATTATTTTGCCGCCACAAATGCCTGGATTTGGTGTACATTCCAACAAGATTTAGCGTCATCACATTGACAAAGTATGGTTGTATCATTTTTATACATGAAATACGTAAAAAGCAATAACGGTCTTGTAAACCTATTTGCCTCTGTCCCAAATAAATCGAAAAGACATTGACCTTATAATATAATAATATATAATAATTTGTTTATTTACATAAATTACATAGACTAATACACAATACAAACTCTGTACAATATTACATATATTAAAAAGTTCATGTATGACATAAAGTTGGAAGTAATTAAACAAAAGAAAGTACCACAAAAGTAAAACTTGCAAGTGGCAATAATTTCTTAGTTTATATATATATATATATATATATATATATATATATATATATATATATATATATATATATATATATATGCTCGGATAGGTTTCCGCGGTTGTCTGTATGAGAAATACTAGATTCACGGGTTGAACCGCGTCTGAGATTATTGGAGTCTCGACGTTTCGGCTCCCACTTTGGAGCCATTTTCAAGAGAAAAAGAAAGATAATAGGAAGTCTAGGAAGGGTAAGGAATGGTTCGAGTCCGGGGCCTCAATCTGCCTACTCCCCAGGTCGAACCTTGGTTCGTCTCTAAGATCTCAATCTCAGTTCTTAGAGAGAACTGATGAGTTGTGGGTTGAGGTGAGGTATTTATAGTAGACTTCCTATTATCTTTCTTTTTCTCTTGAAAATGGCTCCAAAGTGGGAGCCGAAACGTCGAGACTCCAATAATCTCAGACGCGGTTCAACCCGTGAACCTAGTATTTCTCATATATATATATATATATATATATATATACATATATATATATATACATATATATATATATATATATATATATATATATATATATATATGACTCTGACTGTCTAATTTTAACAGTACTACAATAATACTAAATATATATGTTAATCCTTGTTTACATTTAATAATTTGGATACCTCGTCTCTACTCGTATTGAGTACAAATTGCTTAGCCCTAGATTTGAATTGATTTAAGAAACGTACATCCTTCTATCTCACTTGACAGTTCATTATATAATATATGCTAGTGAACGCTACAATAACAAGTAGATATAAGAGATATTTACTTAAACCCGTCAATAACACAAAAACACCAAGTTCGGCGGTGCTTTGTACCTGGTGGTATCCTGATTGTTCGACCGAAAGCAAAAACGCGGCACTTTGACCGCACAAGCCGGTTTCACTATTTATGCCAATTAAGGAAATGTAAACATCTCCAATATGTTCTTTCATAAGTAAGTTCGTCGCCCTATTACTGACCTAGACAATAACAGTAGTGTATCTTCGTAAGTTTCAACCATTTTTAATATACTAAATTAACTCGGAGCACTCTAACATTTTGCAGGGACCTATGTGAAATTCTTATATATAGACTGCAATCAGATGAAGAATTTTTGAAATTAATGAATACTGATTTGTTTGTATTTAATAAGAGCCTGTTATTGACTACCCATCTGTAAATGATTTCTAATTCATCATCACTCCTATGAACAGCGTCATTAAGGTGTTTGTCCGCTACTACCGCAGATGTGTCACCAGCAAATAAAAATATATTATGGGCATTTAGGTTATGTACATAAATTATAAACAACAAAGGGCCTAGTATAGACCATTGTGAAACAAACTGCAGTATGAAGTGTATCTGATTGATAGGAATTTATGCTTATCAGATGCGGGCTATTTTCCAAATAGCTATAAAATCAGCTGAGTGCTAGTCCTCTGATCTCGTATTTAGCCATCTAAAAGAATTTCTTGAGAGACTAGGTCAAACGCTTTACTGAGTATAGATAGATACCAATGGTTTTCCCGCCATTATACAATTTATCATGAAGTAAATTTAGAAATTTGTTAATACAACTCGACGTTGACCATCCTTTTCGAAAACCAAACTGATTTTTATTAAATAAACTGTATTTCTCGAAGAAAGCTATGAATTTATTTGATGCATATTTTTCAAAAACTGCTGCTAAATTATTTAAAATTGTTATTGGCTTATAATTATTATTGGTGTCATGATAATTTCTGGATTTAAACATAGGTATAATTTTTGCGTTTTTTAATGTATCGGGGAAAACTCCAACAGTAAGAAAAAAGTTAATCAAATATGTCAGTGGTTTAGTAGTAGAAATAAAATCTTAACACTTCTTGAATAAATTTGAACTGATTTCATCTATTCCAGAGGAATTGGAATTTTGTAAAGTAAGTAAGATATCAAAAACTTCAAGTTCAGTTGCATGTTCAATCAATTAACTATGCTATAAATGGTTCACGTTCATACAAAATGTGAGCCTACCTACCACCCCCCTTGTAATGGTACTTTACTCTTGTAATTTTTCAGAAAGAACCATTGGCCAGAGATACATAATTGATGTAGCCTGTAGGGACTCACTAGGGAGAGGGTCATTATGGCACCCACGCTTTTTGACATTATTTTATAAAAAAAAATATATAAAATATCACAAGATAGGTAGAACAACAGTTTAGTCACAATCTAGCAAGAGTAAATAGAAAAATTATAATTCCCATATCTTGCGTAATAAATCCATTCAATGAAATAAAATTAGGTACATATAATCAAATATGTGCACTGTGCACAAGTGTTTGAAGGCTCCACGGGAAATTTCCGATAAATCGGTCTACTCAATCCGGGCCTGGCTAGTGACGATACATAAAGATTTAAGTCAGATACATATTATGTGATTAAAATTTGATATAGGTAGCTGTCTATTTATTGTTCAAATACAGACTTTTTTTTTTAACAAATAACAAAAGAATTTATAACATGAGACAAATGAAAATTTATTTAAGTCAAACTACTGCAAATGTTACAAATAAATTTGTTCGGCAAAATTCCTTTATAATTCAGACATTTTTTATGATACCAGTGATTGCAATTTTCACATAAAATCATTTTATCTAAGACATTGTTACATTTTTCCCCAAGGAAACACTGAGAAAGTGTATTTTCATCCCAGTAAGTATCAATTAATTTTTTTAAATAAGTAATTGTACTTTCATTATTGATTGTGTCCGCTATCCTATCTATTTTAATTGATTGTTTAGGAATTTTTAATACAGATTTATTGAATGAATAAGTTCGCGGACTCACGACATTTCGCGAATTTTTCATAGTGTCCTCCAAAGTAATTTTAATGTACTCCCTGTATGCAAACAGTCTATTATGAAAATGATAGTTAAGCACACTATCATCTCCATTTATTATAATTTCAGCAAACATGCAACAATACAATCCGCAATCATGAGAATTATATTGATGCGGAATGTCTCTTGGAATTATTATCGTCCATTCATCAACGGAAAAGGAAGTGTTATAAACAGTGTAAAAAGTCTTATACAATGACATTAAAAAATTAATCTCATTAAGAGGAGCACTTGTTTCACTTAAACTGTCTAAATATAAAATAATTTTTGTTTTCTGAGTAACACTAACAATCTGCAGTGGCTGAATTTAGTGAAAGGGCTTATCACAATGTCATAGTCAGGCACTTTAAACTTGAAGAAATAACGTAAAGCCGTTTCATATGCAATTTCACTTTCTATTGAATTTATGATGTACCCTTCTATGGAAAATATGGATACGGATTGTCGCACTTTTCTGTTGGCAATAAGTATTGAAAAATATGTATCAAATATGGTTTCAGAGATGTACAATTCATCATCTTTTGGATTTGGTACCACTGGTACCAAGCTATTTAATTCAGAAGGATAAATAGATCGACCTGCAATTTTGAATTCTTTGTTGTTATTAAATTTGTTTAAGAACGTTACGTTGACTTCGGGATCATCTAAGTCTATAAAATTATTACTGCCGTATTCAGAACTATTATAATTTATTAGTGAAATTTTTTTCGTCATTTTGGGGGATTCTGTCATACATATCTTTTTCTCAGGTGAAAAATAGCAACTCATATTTTTTTTTTCTTATTTTAGGGGGTGTTGATATCTGAAAATCCACTTGTTGATGTTCATGTACTTTCTCTTTGTCTAGAGATAACGTATGGATTTCATTGGACTTCCTAGACAAGGGTGTTGAACAATAGAAACTGTCTTTTCTGAAGGGAGCAACAAATTTTTGGTGAACTGAACTTTTTGATAAAGTTGGAATTAACAATGTCGTTCCATCATTAGGACTTCCAGTACTTTTAATGAGTGAATCGTCAGCTGCTTCCACCACTGTTATATTTCCAGGGCCTGCTTTTCTTCCAGATCTTTATCAACAAAATTAATTAGTATTTTTGTCAATTAATTAATAATGAATATTAAAGTTTAAAATACGTTCGCAGTGTTAGTTAGTTAGTGTAGGTTATTCATTAAAACAATATTTAAATAACAAAACTTTCTTAGAGAAAAGTCATTCTTTAAAAAAAGGTTTAATTATTCTGGAACTAAGTATAGCCGCTATCAAATATGCAAAAACAAAAAAAAATGTGAAAATGGTCCACTGCGGTGCCAAAAGGAGGGTTACGAATTTTGCAGCCTAGGTGTATATATTATGCCTAGCTTAGGTAAAGTAGTATTATTATGAGAAGGTGACAGGGGCGAAGCCATATTTTGCGCGAATATTTTTACCAGTGACATAGGGTCATCTAGGGTATAGGGATGTGTAATTGAATAACGGACAAGGAACTGAGTAATGGAGTATATTAAAACTTGCCAACTGTCACAAGTAACCTTTGTTCAGGAGAAGAGTAAGAATAGTAATTTGTACTAAACTTTGCCTAATAAAGCTGTTTTATTATTATTATTATTATTATAATTACCGCCACCGCTGCTCTATTGTAGGCCATCGCCACAGCTGGTGTCGCCATTGAATGTCACGTAATTGGTTTTCATTGGTTTAGAATGGTGGAGTGCACAAACTCTTTTCTACGCATATTTTTTGCTGTCATCTTCTCATAGTAATGCTACTCTATTATGTAGCATATTCAAGATCACGTAGATTTTATGTCTAATAATTTATAAACAAAAACTGTAATTATTAATAATAAACTACTAGATCGATTTTGACAAATAAAGTATAAGAACTAAACTTTTTGCCAAAATTAACTTTGAAGTAATTTTTTGCGTGGTAATATTAGCTGTAAAATTTAAACAGTACCCTTAAGTGTTCATCATATATTCAAAATTTATGTCACTGGATATTTCAGTAACCTCTAGTTCCTTCACTTATTCTAAAACTTACCTATAACCTCGCGTCCTCTTCATAATAGTGGATAACTTTACATTCTTTTGTTTATGACGTTCACTTCCTATTGATATGTAAGCTGCTTCAATGTGATGACAGTATTTTTTTGCTTTACATGTACAAGTTTCAGTTGGAAAAAGAGTCACCAAATGTTTTTTTTCATTGTTTGAAGTTATAATAAAAGCCTGATCTTCTGGCAAAAGCCGTACACCTCCCTGTAAAACAAGCGTTTTGGCCACACTGAATTTGGTGTATGGCATCCCATCGACAGATTCCTTGTTTGTAGAAAAATCTTTTCTATTTTCAAATATGTATGGTAATTTGTCAAGATTAAGATGTTGCCGAGGATATGTTATTTCTTGAGGTTCCTTTCGTAAATTTGAAAATTCTTCTTTTAATTTATAATTTCCCATATTACAGTAACCTCTAAATATTTCTTTTTGATAATACAGATCAAGTTGGTGCAAACACAGGGCCAGGACTTCCGCCTTGACTTCTCGTCTTTGTAAATATCTCTTTAAAACAGCATTCATACTTTCCGCGGGATTGATTGTGATTCCACTCCTATTAGTATAAAGGTTGTATTTTAGAAGTTTCCACTTACCACTGGTTTCTATACTGTAAGCTAAGTTTGTATCAAAATAAGTTTTGAAATTTTTGCTCCACTGTTGTGACATTAAATTATATTTATCCTGAAAATCGGCACGTGAGTCGCTCTCCAATAAATCCGAAACATGATGAATATAAAGCTTATAATCAGACTTTTCTGTATTTTTCTGTTTTTTTATCCAAATCTTTACATCCTGTTTTATATGATTCCAACAGAAGAAATGTTGATTGCTTGGCAAAACATTGCTTATTGCACTACAGATAGCAGATTCTCTGTCGGTAATAATAGGTTTGCCTTCTATTGCAGGAAGAATTGTTTTTAGGAATTTAAAGAAATTTTCATGAGTTTCTAAATTTTTCTTGTGATGTATCATGTAAGCCAGAGGGATTACAGGCTCTCCAACGAAATGGGGATTTTTAAATGTTAGAGGGCTTACATAAAAATCACCCAAATTAAATGTTGTATCATAAAATAAAGTTGGGTTTTCTAAAGGGACAAAATAATCAGTCATCTCCGAACTAAAAATAACGCAATAAAAATCTGGTAAAAGCACCATTTGCCTTATAAAACGAGTTAATTCATCGGATAATATGTAAAGGCCAATTATATCATCACTTGACAAAAGTCTACGCTCTCGTTCGTTAACTATAGTGTTAGCAACCTGTTTTCGATCCCTAGGTTGTAAGACTGGGGCAAGAGCGGGATGCTCATCTTCAGATAATAACTTTTTATATACTTTATGTGGCGCCTCTGCCAAAAGGTTTTTTTGTTTTTCTAATTGAGATTTTGCTGTCATGATATGCTTAACTTCTTTGTTAATTTTTCTGTTACCATGATATTTATGGATAACATTCTTTAATGATCCAACGTAATGTACTAGAGTAAGGAGTTGGTAGTTACTATTAGGATCATATAAGACAAACGCCCTTTTATGAAATCCCTTGCCCTCATAAGTAACAAAATAATGGCATGTGATTATGGGATTTTCTTTTGGTAAGTGTTTTCTCCCTGTTGCAAGCCACCTCCATTGATCAGCTTTCCAATCTACAATGTTTTTGGCATCAGTGGCTTTATAAAGATATATATCTGATGGATTGGGTCGCACGGGAGGTTTTGAAGAGACTCTGTCTTCCTGGTAATTAATCAAAATATTATAGTATTCTTCGACTTTTAACCAGTTCTCATTAGTCATATAGATTATAGATTCCATTTCTACGAAAATTAAGTCGTAAATTAAAAATACTACGAGTGTAAATGCTAGTGTAAATGCTTTATTAGCACTAAAATGAGAACTGTTGCATTATACTTAAAATTTTCCGTTTAAACAATTCTCAACCTTGCTATGTAGGTATTCATAATTTGAGTGTGTTGGAATTCTTTCCATCTGGTATTACATGGATCTAAAGATATGAATCGAACCTATAGTCACGGAGTCCCAATTTAACTATCGCGAATTTTTTGTTTTGGGATAGTCAAAATAAAAAGTAGTGTATTACATATGGTATATATAGGGAAGAGAGGGGGCTAGGGGGCCTGAGACCTCACCGAAATCATATAGTATATTATTAGAAAATTATTATACATATAGATGTACCGGGTGTCAATGGAACATTAGGAAAGCCACAGTTTCCAAACTTTTCAAGATATGAGACTCGAACCTAACGGGGGTAATATATAAAAAACACGGTCAAATTTCCATTATTTGATACTTTTCCTTCACTTCCGGTTTCCCCGGAAATGATCTCAAGTTTGAAAGTTTATACGAAATACCCTGTATATTTTTACATTTTTGGATTCCGAAGGCGATTTTAAGTACGATTGCAAAATATTGAACAATGTTAATAATTTTTTAGTGCCGTTTTCATTTTTACATCTAGAGTGCAGTAAATGCAGTCAAATCTATCTAATGGACCAAAACTATAAAAGAAAAATGTAAACTTGAGATTTTTCGAATTGGTACGGTACCTATACTATCTACCAAATTTTCCGAAATAACTAATTTGAAATTAAGTCAACGTTTTCAAATGGCAACATCTTTTTGAAACCCAGTAGTTAAATACCAATTTTCACTACAAATTCATTGATAACTTCAAAAACGTAAATCAATTAGATATTAACCCAAGTACACAAGTTCCTTGGTGATCTGAAAATGTTGGATAAGCTCATGTGCATCAATATAAAGGACATGACTATGAATATGATGCCTTTTGCGCTAAACAATCGCAATCTTGAACTGGAAAAGCACAGCACAATGTGCCGACTTCGTCACAGAAGGGTTACTCAATTTTTAAACGCCCTATACATTATTTTTCTAGAGTTTGGGACTGAACCATTCGCGTTTTGAACGAATTAAATTCGGAAGAAATATAACTTTATTTTCGTTTACTTTTTAACATAATAAAACTTTAAATATTTTATTAATGACAGTAGTTAATTACACTTGTTAATTAAACACACATCTGTGTAAATTTGCCTTTTTATAATCCGGTGTATATTTGTCTAGATTTACAGATTCGGAGACAATTGAATTGAACTTTCTGTGTGGCAGTAGTATTTATATTAGAATTCTGAGACTTTCGCAAGATGCACTCGAATAGACCAGAAAAGATCTCGGCGTGAAACGATTCGAATGGAAGCATAGGCGGAGAACGGGATTATTTCTGATTTACTTTGAAATCGAAAATAAAATATTTAATGAATTTTGTGACGGCTCCTATTTTGTGAATGAATTATTTAATAAATTTTGATTATTAAATTATTCAAAAATAAGCAATTTTCAAAAGGTCCATTGACAACTACTGATAAAGACCTGACAGTTTTTTAAAAATTTATTTCCAGCATTGTGTCTATTTCACAAATTGTTCATATCTTTTAACACAAACTAATGTAATTTAGTTGAATAAAGCTGTTTACAAGTAAAAAAAGAATTTATGACTTTTCATAGCAATGGTACGGGTAAAAAATGTATTTTTTCTTTTTTCCCAAATCTGGTTCATTGATATATGGGGTCCTCGTTGGATTCTAAGCACTTTTTCTTAATAAAATTTTTAGATATCTTGTCAATTCAACTCATTTTTCGGTACCACCGGTGATCACATGACATGTGTCAAAATGTATTTTTTTTGTCATCAGACATGCAGAAACTAAACTCGAATAGAGTTTTTTCTAAATCTTAATAATACAATTTTTTTCATATATAGCCAACTTTATGGCGGACACTGTATGACCCATAACAAGTTTGCGTCTTATAAATTAAAGAATTTGGAAACTATGGCTTGTCTAATGTATAACATTCGGTATACTTTATTGGCCAAAATAAATACTTATAGGTAATTTAAATGCTTATTGAAATAATTGGAATATTATATATTGTCAATGTCTATTTAAATAACCATATTAGAAATCTAAAGAAATCTCTAAAGTTTGGTGCGGGGAATACCCTCGCCTGCACCCTTAAAATGTATGTTTTCTGTTTGGCTCTTCATGTCCCGATCCATGTAAAAACTTATATAAATAGAATATTAGAATTAAATATGACTTACCTGTAATAATTATTAAATAATTTTAAATATTGATATTTATATTATTGTGTCAATAATTCAATTCACTACACAATATATTTTTTCTTCAAAAATAGAATCTGGTTTGCACTTTATTAATGCTCAAGATTAACTGTCGATCCTACATAGTTCTGACTTGGCCCTTTCTTAAGTCTATGACCCAAACATCCATAAATTATTAATATTATAAACAACACTTAAGAATCGGCTTGTCCGTCATAAATCTCTTGTACCACTGGAACTTGCCCCGTACCCCGCGTTGTTTACATATTCTTACATAATGATATACAAAATTACAATTTTTAAAAAATACGAAAATAAGATTTTAGTAAGTAAAGCAAAATTAGCTGATCTCTGTAGTTCACTGCAATAGTATCAACACTACCATAACTAGTGATACACGGACAGTAATCATTACTTTTTCATATATGGCCTATACAGGGTTCAGACTATACGTAGCTAGAAGAATTTCCTGAATTTTCCTATCTTCCATGACAAAAAGAATGTTTTCCAATAACACATAACAATAATTTAATTATTATATTAACCACGGTTTTGGATAATCAAATAATTTTTAGTGACGTAGCCGACGTTTGTAATATTATATTTTTTTAAATTTAAATCGCAATTTAAAAATAATTTAAAATAACGGTTGAGCTACCTTTAAAGATAGTTAAAAGTCTGTAATATGAGTGCTCCAGATCGACTCTATACCCCCGGTCAATGGGATTTTCTGAAAAATTACAAGAGTAAAGTACCCCTAAAAAGGGAGTTGGGGGAATCAAATTTTATAGAAAGACGAAACTTTGATAGCTAATTAGGGGATTCTAGTATGAACGTTCTAATTGAATTCTATACCCCCCGGTCAATGGTTTTTTCTGAAAAATTACAAGAGTAAAGTACCCCTAAAAAATGGTTAGGGGGCTCAAATTTCATAAAGAGATGTATTCTTTAGAAATAGTTAAAAGTCTATAATATGAATGCTCTAAAACGACTCTATGCCCCCGGTCAATGAGATTTTCTGAAAAATTACAAGAGTAAAGTACCCCTAAAAATGGAGTTGGGGGGCTCAAATTTTATAGGAAGATGAAACTTTTACACATAGTTAAGAGATTCTAGTATGAACGTTCTAATTGAATTCTATACCCCCGGTCATTGGTATTTTCTGAAAAATTACAAGAGTAAAGTACCCCTAAAAAAAGGGTTGGGGGGCTCAAATTTCATGAAGAGATGTATTCTTTAGAGATAGTTAAGAGTCTATAATATGAATGCTCTAAAACGACTCTATACCCCCGGTCAATGAGATTTTCTGAAAAATTACAAGAGTAAAGTACCCCTAAAAAGGGAGTTGGGGGGCTCAAATTTTATAGGAAGATAAACCTTTTATAGATAGTTAAGGGATTCTAGTATGAACGTTCTAATTGAATTCTATACCCCCGGTCAATGGGTTTTTCTGAAAAATTACAAGAGTAAAGTACCCCTAAAAAAAGGGTTGGGGGGCTCAAATTTTATGAAGAGATGTAATATTTAGAGATAGTTAAAAGTCTATAAGATGAATGGTCTAAAACGACTCTATACCCCCGGTCAATGAGATTTTCTGAAAAATTACAAGAGTAAGGTACCCCTAAAAAGGGAGTTGGGGGGCTCAAATTTTATAGGAAGATAAACCTTTTATAGATAGTTAAGGGATTCTAGTATGAACGTTCTAATTGAATTCTATACCCCCGGTCAATGGGTTTTTCTGAAAAATTACAAGAGTAAAGTACCCCTAAAAAAGGGTTGGGGGGCTCAAATTTTATAAAGAGATGTATTCTTTAGAGATAGTTAAAAGTCTATAAGATGAATGGTCTAAAACGACTCTATACCCCCGGTCAATGAGATTTTCTGAAAAATTACAAGAGTAAAGTACACCTAAAAATGGAGTTGGGGGGCTCAAATTTTATAGGAAGATGAACCTTTTATACATAGTTAAGAGATTCTAGTATGAACGTTCTAATTGAATTCTATACCCCCGGTCAATGGTTTTTTCTGAAAACTTACAAGAGTTAAGTACCCCTAAAAAAATGGTTGAGGGGCTCAAATTTCATGAAGACATGTTTTCTTTAGAGATAGTTAAAAGTTTATAATATGAATGCTCTAAAACGACTCTATACCCCCGGTCAATGAGATTTTCTGAAAAATTACAACAGTAAAGTACCCTTAAAAATGGAGTTGGGGGGCTCAAATTTTATAGGAAGATGAACCTTTTATAGATAGTCAAGGGATTCTAGTATGAACGTTCTAATTGAATTCTATACCCCCGGTCAATGGGTTTTTCTGAAAAATTACAAGAGTAAAGTACCCCTAAAAAAAGGGTTGGGGGGCTCAAATTTTATGAAGAGATGTATTCTTTAGAGATAGTTAAAAGTCTATAAGATGCATGGTCTAAAACGACTCTATACCCCCGGTCAATGAGATTTTCTGAAAAATTACAAGAGTAAAGTACACCTAAAAATGTAGTTGGGGGGCTCAAATTTTATAGGAAGATGAACCTTTTATACATAGTTAAGAGATTCTAGTATGAACGTTCTAATTGAATTCTATACCCCCGGTCAATGGTTTTTTCTGAAAAATTACAAGAGTTAAGTACCCCTAAAAAAATGGTTGGGGGGCTCAAATTTCATGAAGAGATGTATTCTTTAGAGATAGTTAAAAGTCTATAATATGAATGCTCTAAAACGACTCTATACCCCCGGCCAATGAGATTTTCTGAAAAATTACAAGAGTAAAGTACTCTTAAAAATGGAGTTGGGGGGCTCAAATTTTATAGGAAGATGAACCTTTTATAGATAGTCAAGGGATTCTAGTATGAACGTTCTAATTGAATTCTATACCCCCGGTCAATGGGTTTTTCTGAAAAATTACAAGAGTAAAGTACCCCTAAAAAAGGGTTGGGGGGCTCAAATTTTATGAAGAGATGTATTCTTTAGAGATAGTTAAAAGTCTATAAGATGCATGGTCTAAAACGACTCTATACCCCCGGTCAATGAGATTTTCTGAAAAATTACAAGAGTAAAGTACACCTAAAAATGGAGTTGGGGGGCTCAAATTTTATAGGAAGATGAACCTTTTATACATAGTTAAGAGATTCTAGTATGAACGTTCTAATTGAATTCTATACCCCCGGTCAATGGTTTTTCTGAAAAATTACAAGAGTTAAGTACCCCTAAAAAAATGGTTGGGGGGCTCAAATTTCATGAAGAGATGTATTCTTTAGAGATAGTTAAAAGTCTATAATATGAATGCTCTAAAACGACTCTATACCCCCGGTCAATGAGATTTTCTGAAAAATTACAAGAGTAAAGTACCCTTAAAAATGGAGTTGGGGGGCTCAAATTTTATAGAAAGGTGAACCTTTTATAGATAGTCAAGGGATTCTAGTATGAACGTTCTAATTGAATTCTATACCCCCGGTCAATGTTTTTTTCTGAAAAAATACAAGAGTAAAGTACCTCTAAAAAAAGGGTTGGGGGGCTCAAATTTCACGAAGAGATGTATTCTTTAGAGATAGTAAAAAGTCTATAATACGAATGCTCTAAAACGACTCTATACCCCCGGTCAATGAGATTTTCTGAAAAATTACAAGAGTAAAGTACCCCCAAAAAGGGAGTTGGGGGGCTCAAATTTTATAGGAAGAAGAACTTTTGATAGATAATTAAGGGATTCTAGTATGAACGTTCTAATTGAATTCTATACCCCCGGACAATGGTTTTATCTGAAAAATTACAAGAGTAAAGTACCCCTAAAAAAAAGTTGGTGGGCTCAAATTTTATGAGGAGATGTATTCTTTAGAGATAGTCAAAAGTCTATAATACGAATGCTCTAAAACGACTCTATACCCCCCGGTCAATGAGATTTTCTGAAAAATTACAAGAGTAAAGTACCCCTAAAAAGGGAGTTGGAGGGCTCAAATTTTATGGGAAGAAGAACCTTTGATAGATAATTAAGGGATTCTAGTATGAACGTTCTAATTGAATTCTATACCCCCGGTCAATGGTTTTTTCTGAAAAATTACAAGAGTAAAGTACCCCTAAAAAGGGAGTTGGGGGAATCAAATTTTACGAAGAGATGTATTCTTTAGAGATAGTTAATAGTCTATAATATGAGTGCTCTAAAACGACTCTATACCCCCGGTCAATGAGATTTTCTGAAAAATTACAAGAGTAAAATACCCCTAAAAAGGGAGTTGGGGGGCTCAAATTTTATAGGAAGATAAACCTTTTATAGATAGTTAAGGGATTCTAGTATGAACGTTCTAATTGAATTCTATACCCCCGGTCAATGGTTTTATCTGAAAAATTGCAAGAGTAAAGTACCCCTAAAAAAGGGTTGGTGGGCTCAAATTTTATGAGGAGATGTATTCTTTACAGATAGTCAAAAGTCTATAATACGAATGCTCTAAAACGACTCTATACCCCGGTCAATGAGATTTTCTGAAAAATTACAAGAGTAAAATACCCCTAAAAAGGGAGCTGGAGGGCTCAAATTTTATGGGAAGAAGAACCTTTGATAGATAATTAAGGGATTCTAGTATGAACGTTCTAATTGAATTCTATACCCCCGGTCAATGGTTTTTTCTGAAAAATCACAAGAGTAAAGTACCCCTAAAAAAGGAGTTGGGAGAATCAAATTTTACGAAGAGATGTATTCTTTAGAGATAGTTAATAGTCTATAATATGAGTGCTCTAAAACGACTCTATACCCCCGGTCAATGAGATTTTCTGAAAAATTACAAGAGTAAAATACCCCTAAAAAGGGAGTTGGGGGGCTCAAATTTTATAGGAAGATAAACCTTTTATAGATAGTTAAGGGATTCTCGTATGAACGTTCTAATTGAATTCTATACCCCCGGTCAATGTTTTTTTCTGAAAAATTACGAGAGTAAAGTACCCCTAAAAAAGGGTTGGTGGGCTCAAATTTTATGAGGAGATGTATTCTTTAGTGATCGTTAAAAGTCTACAATGAGTGCTCTAAAACGACTCTATACCCCCGGTCAATGAGATTTTCTGAAAAATTACAAGAGTAAAGTACCCCTAAAAAGGGAGTTGGGGGGCTCAAATTTTGTAGGAAGATAAACCTTTTATAGATAGTTAAGGGATTCTGGTATGAACGTTCTAATTGAATTCTATACCCCCTGTCAATGTTTTTTTCTGAAAAATTACGAGAGTAAAGTACCCCTAAAAATGGAGTTGGGGGGCTCAAATTTTATGGGAAGATGAACCTTTTATAGATAGTCAAGGGATTCTAGTATGAACGTTCTAATTGAATTCTATACCCCCGGTCAATGGTTTTTTCTGAAAAATTACAAGAGTAAAGTACCCCTAAAAAGGGAGTTGGGGGAATCAAATTTTATAGAAAAACGAACCTTTGATAGCTAATTAAGGGATTCTAGTATGAACGTTCTAATTGAATTCTATACCCCCGGTCAATTTTTTTTTCTGAAAAATTACAAGAGTTAAGTACCCCTAAGAAAATGGTTGGGGGGCTCAAATTTAATGAAGAGATGTATTCTTTAGAGATAGTTAAAAGTCTATAATATGAATGCTCTAAAACGACTCTATACCCCCGGTCAATGAGATTTTCTGAAAAATTACAAGAGTAAAGTACCCTTAAAAATGGAGTTGGGGGGCTCAAATTTTATAGAAAGGTGAACCTTTTATAGATAGTCAAGGGATTCTAGTATGAACGTTCTAATTGAATTCTATACCCCCGGTCAATGTTTTTTTCTGAAAAAATACAAGAGTAAAGTACCTCTAAAAAAAGGGTTGGGGGGCTCAAATTTCACGAAGAGATGTATTCTTTAGAGATAGTAAAAAGTCTATAATACGAATGCTCTAAAACGACTCTATACCCCCGGTCAATGAGATTTTCTGAAAAATTACAAGAGTAAAGTACCCCTAAAAAGGGAGTTGGGGGGCTCAAATTTTATAGGAAGAAGAACTTTTGATAGATAATTAAGGGATTCTAGTATGAACGTTCTAATTGAATTCTATACCCCCGGACAATGGTTTTATCTGATAAATTACAAGAGTAAAGTACCCCTAAAAAAAAGTTGGTGGGCTCAAATTTTATGAGGAGATGTATTCTTTAGAGATAGTCAAAAGTCTATAATACGAATGCTCTAAAACGACTCTATACCCCCCGGTCAATGAGATTTTCTGAAAAATTACAAGAGTAAAGTACCCCTAAAAAGGGAGTTGGGGGGCTCAAATTTTATGGGAAGAAGAACCTTTGATAGATAATTAAGGGATTCTAGTATGAACGTTCTAATTGAATTCTATACCCCCGGTCAATGGTTTTTTCTGAAAAATTACAAGAGTAAAGTACCCCTAAAAAGGGAGTTGGGGGAATCAAATTTTACGAAGAGATGTATTCTTTAGAGATAGTTAATAGTTTATAATATGAGTGCTCTAAAACGACTCTATACCCCCGGTCAATGAGATTTTCTGAAAAATTACAAGAGTAAAATACCCCTAAAAAGGGAGTTGGGGGGCTCAAATTTTATAGGAAGATAAACCTTTTATAGATAGATAAGGGATTCTAGTATGAACGTTCTAATTGAATTCTATACCCCCGGTCAATGGGTTTTTCTGAAAAATTACAAGAGTAAAGTACCCCTAAAAAAAGAGTTGGGGGGCTCAAATTTTATGAAGAGATGTATTCTTTAGTGATAGTTAAAAGTCTACAATGAGTGCTCTAAAACGACTCTAAAAAAGGGTTGGTGGACTCAAATTTTATGAGGAGATGTATTCTTTAGAGATAGTCAAAAGTCTATAATACGAATGCTCTAAAACGACTCTATACCCCCCGGTCAATGAGATTTTCTGAAAAATTACAAGAGTAAAGTACCCCTAAAAAGGGAGTTGGGGGGCTCAAATTTTATGGGAAGAAGAACCTTTGATAGATAATTAAGGGATTCTAGTATGAACGTTCTAATTGAATTCTATACCCCCGGTCAATGGTTTTTTCTGAAAAATTACAAGAGTAAAGTACCCCCAACTCCCTAAAAAGGGAGTTGGGGGAATCAAATTTTACGAAGAGATGTATTCTTTAGAGATAGTTAATAGTTTATAATATGAGTGCTCTAAAACGACTCTATACCCCCGGTCAATGAGATTTTCTGAAAAATTACAAGAGTAAAATACCCCTAAAAAGGGAGTTGGGGGGCTCAAATTTTATAGGAAGATAAACCTTTTATAGATAGATAAGGGATTCTAGTATGAACGTTCTAATTGAATTCTATACCCCCGGTCAATGGGTTTTTCTGAAAAATTACAAGAGTAAAGTACCCCTAAAAAAAGAGTTGGGGGGCTCAAATTTTATGAAGAGATGTATTCTTTAGAGATAGTTAAAAGTCTATAAGATGAATGGTCTAAAACGACTCTATACCCCCGGTCAATGAGATTTTCTGAAAAATTACAAGGGAGTTGGGGGGCTCAAATTTTATAGGAAGATAAACCTTTTATAGATAGTTAAGGGATTCTAGTATGAACGTTCTAATTGAATTCTATACCCACGGTCAATGGGTTTTTCTGAAAAATTACAAGAGTAAAGTACCCCTAAAAAAAGGGTTGGGGGGCTCAAATTTTATGAAGAGATGTATTCTTTAGAGATAGTTAAAAGTCTATAAGATGAATGGTCTAAAACGACTCTATACCCCCGGTCAATGAGATTTTCTGAAAAATTACAAGAGTAAAGTACCCCTAAGAAAATGGTTGGGGGGCTCAAATTTCATGAAGAGATGTATTCTTTAGATATAGTTAAAAGTCTATAATATGAATGCTCTAAAACGACTCTAAACCCCCGGTCAATGAGATTTTCTAAAAAATTACAAGAGTAAAGTACCCTTAAAAAGGGAGTTGGGGGGCTCAAATTTTATGGGAAGAAGAACCTTTGATAGATAATTAAGGGATTCTAGTATGAACGTTCTAATTGAATTCTATACCCCCGGTCAATGGTTTTTTCTGAAAAATTACAAGAGTAAAGTACCCCCAACTCCCTAAAAAGGGAGTTGGGGGAATCAAATTTTACGAAGAGATGTATTCTTTAGAGATAGTTAATAGTTTATAATATGAGTGCTCTAAAACGACTCTATACCCCCGGTCAATGAGATTTTCTGAAAAATTACAAGAGTAAAATACCCCTAAAAAGGGAGTTGGGGGGCTCAAATTTTATAGGAAGATAAACCTTTTATAGATAGATAAGGGATTCTAGTATGAACGTTCTAATTGAATTCTATACCCCCGGTCAATGGTTTTTTCTGAAAAATTACAAGAGTAAAGTACCCCCAACTCCCTAAAAAGGGAGTTGGGGGAATCAAATTTTACGAAGAGATGTATTCTTTAGAGATAGTTAATAGTTTATAATATGAGTGCTCTAAAACGACTCTATACCCCCGGTCAATGAGATTTTCTGAAAAATTACAAGGGAGTTGGGGGGCTCAAATTTTATAGGAAGATAAACCTTTTATAGATAGTTAAGGGATTCTAGTATGAACGTTCTAATTGAATTCTATACCCCCGGTCAATGGGTTTTTCTGAAAAATTACAAGAGTAAAGTACCCCTAAAAAAAGGGTTGGGGGGCTCAAATTTTATGAAGAGATGTATTCTTTAGAGATAGTTAAAAGTCTATAAGATGAATGGTCTAAAACGACTCTATACCCCCGGTCAATGAGATTTTCTGAAAAATTACAAGAGTAAAGTACCCCTAAGAAAATGGTTGGGGGGCTCAAATTTCATGAAGAGATGTATTCTTTAGATATAGTTAAAAGTCTATAATATGAATGCTCTAAAACGACTCTAAACCCCCGGTCAATGAGATTTTCTAAAAAATTACAAGAGTAAAGTACCCTTAAAAATGGAGTTGGGGGGCTCAAATTTTATAGAAAGATAAACCTTTTATATATAGTTAAGGGATTCTAGTATGAATGTTCTAATTGAATTCTATACCCCCGGTCAATGGTTTTTTCTGAAAAATTACAAGAGTAAAGTACCCCTAAAAAAATGGTTGGGGGGCTCAAATTTCATGAAGAGATGTATTCTTTAGAGATAGTTAAAAGTCTATAATACGAATGCTCTAAAACGATTCTATACCCCCGGTCAATGAGATTTTCTGAAAAATTACAAGAGTAAAGTACCCCTAAAAAGGGAGTTGGGGGGCTCAAATTTTATAGGAAGAAGAACTTTTGATAGATAATTAAGGGATTCTAGTATGAACGTTCTAATTGAATTCTATACCCCCGGTCAATGGTTTTATCTGAAAAATTGCAAGAGTAAAGTACCCCTAAAAAAGGGTTGGTGGGCTCAAATTTTATGAGGAGATGTATTCTTTACAGATAGTCAAAAGTCTATAATACGAATGCTCTAAAACGACTCTATACCCCCGGTCAATGAGATTTTCTGAAAAATTACAAGAGTAAAGTACCCCCTAAAAAGGGAGCTGGAGGGCTCAAATTTTATGGAAAGAAGAACCTTTGATAGATAATTAAGGGATTCTAGTATGAACGTTCTAATTGAATTCTATACCCCCGGTCAATGGTTTTTTCTGAAAAATTACAAGAGTAAAGTACCCCTAAAAAGGGAGTTGGGAGAATCAAATTTTACGAAGAGATGTATTCTTTAGAGATAGTTAATAGTCTATAATATGAGTGCTCTAAAACGACTCTATACCCCCGGTCAATGAGATTTTCTGAAAAATTACAAGAGTAAAATACCCCTAAAAAGGGAGTTGGGGGGTTCAAATTTTATAGGAAGATAAACCTTTTATAGATAGTTAAGGGATTCTTGTATGAACGTTCTAATTGAATTCTATACCCCCGGTCAATGTTTTTTTCTGAAAAATTACGAGAGTAAAGTACCCCTAAAAAAGGGTTGGTGGGCTCAAATTTTATGAGGAGATGTATTCTTTAGTGATAGTTAAAAGTCTACAATGAGTGCTCTAAAACGACTCTATACCCCCGGTCAATGAGATTTTCTGAAAAATTACAAGAGTAAAGTACCCCTAAAAAGGGAGTTGGGGGCTCAAATTTTGTAGGAAGATAAACCTTTTATAGATAGTTAAGGGATTCTGGTATGAACGTTCTAATTGAATTCTATACCCCCTGTCAATGTTTTTTTCTGAAAAATTACGAGAGTAAAGTACCCCTAAAAATGGAGTTGGGGGGCTCAAATTTTATGGGAAGATGAACCTTTTATAGATAGTCAAGGGATTCTAGTATGAACGTTCTAATTGAATTCTATACCCCCGGTCAATGGTTTTTTCTGAAAAATTACAAGAGTAAAGTACCCCTAAAAAGGGAGTTGGGGGAATCAAATTTTATAGAAAAACGAACCTTTGATAGCTAATTAGTATGAACGTTCTAATTGAATTCTATACCCCCGGTCAATTTTTTTTTCTGAAAAATTACAAGAGTTAAGTACCCCTAAGAAAATGGTTGGGGGGCTCAAATTTCATGAAGAGATGTATTCTTTAGAGATAGTTAAAAGTCTATAATATGAATGCTCTAAAACGACTCTATACCCCCGGTCAATGAGATTTTCTGAAAAATTACAAGAGTAAAGTACCCTTAAAAATGGAGTTGGGGGGCTCAAATTTTATAGGAAGATAAACCTTTTATATATAGTTAAGGGATTCTAGTATGAACGTTCTAATTGAATTCTATACCCCCGGTCAATGGTTTTTTCTGAAAAATTACAAGAGTAAAGTACCCCTAAAAAAAGAGTTGGAGGGCTCAAATTTTATGAAGAGATGTATTCTTTAGAGATAGTTAATAGTCTATAGTATGAGTGCTCTAAAACGACTCTATACCCCCGGTCAATGAGATTTTCTGAAAAATTACAAGAGTAAAGTACCCTTAAAAAGGGCGTTGGGGGGCTCAAATTTTATAGGAAGATAAACCTTTTATAGATAGTTAAGGGATTCTAGTATGAACGTTCTAATTGAATTATATACCCCCGGTCAATGGGTTTTTGTTCTGGTCAATAAATTAGGCAGGCCCAGTAACACATGTGAAGCAGCAACATAGTTTGTTTCAGATACCGCGTGCAGTGATGCCGTCGGCGTCGCTCCGAGGTTTTGAGACGTCGAGGCTTCTTGTCTGTCATTATTGAGTACCTGACTGTCCCTAGAAGTCGAATTCGAATGTTCGTATTTCCTTTCAATGTGCAATAAAGAATTGTGCCGTTTACCGCATTTTCGACAACCAACCGCTGTGCAGGCTTGTAGATTGTGACTTGGTTGTAAACAATTATAACATAAACGTTGCCTTTTAGTTGCATTGATTCGTTCATTGGGCGAAAGTTTTAAAAACTCTTGACATTTATATATTGTATGGTCCCTTTGGCAGAAATAGCAAGAGCAACCACTTCTATTATCGCTTCCAGATGTGTCGATATTTGTGACATAGGCGTGCGCCCTATTTTTACCTTTATAGTTGCTATTTCCCTTTTTTTCGAATAGAGTATTATCTAATTTTTCCGCAATTTTTTCCAATGCCGCACAACGTTGTCTCATAAATTTATTTAAATCTTCCATAGTAGCACGTTCCCCTTTTTTCTCAAATAACTCCCATTCCCTGCTAGTTTCCTGATCCATTTTTGCCGCAACGATATAAATTATTAGAGAATCCCAATGTTCTACAGGTTCACCTAATACCTTCAAAGACCGCAAATGTTTTGTTACTGTGTCGAATAGTTTCCGTAACTCTACATGAGATTGTTTTTTCACACTTGTATACTCGAAAATAGCACGAATGTGACTGTGAATTATGAGAGATTTCTCCTCAAATCGTTCGGTAAGCATTTTCCAAGCAATTAAATAATTCTCTGATGACACTTTAATAGCTTCAATAATTTCTAATGCTTCGGGCTGCAAAGAGGATCTTAAATAATGAAATTTTTGAACATTCAACAAATTTTTACTGTCATTAATTAATGAATTGAAGCAGTCTCTGAATTCAATCCAATCGTAATATTGACCACTAAATGAAGGCAAAGATATTGCTGGTAACTTAACTTGACCAAGTGATTCATTAGAAGAAGGAGAAACATTATTTAAATTATTATTACCTTGATTTTCACTCTCATATACAGAAATGATATGCTTTATGTCTGCGACTAAAGGAAAATAATTTTTCTCGAAAGTGACATATTCAGTTTCATCGGCAGTATTATCATAATTATCCCCGGCATTGGCTTTATTGATATTTTCTATTGCTAATTGTACCTCATCAAATGTATCAAGCAGTGGTTCGATTTTACTTAATCTTATTTTTAATTCTGTAATTGTTTTTGAGTCAACATTCGAAAAATCTGCGGTATCGACATATTTTCTTGCTCGTGTTAAAGCTGATTTCATTTGTCCGCATCGAATATTTAAACTGGCTAAATCATCGGCCATTGTAATTGTATTGATCCAAATTGATAAATAAACAAATTCAATGAAAATTGGAAATGGAAAATAGAAATTGAAAATATAAAGGAACGGACTCACTTTTTATATTGGCGACGCCATTGCTCTATGCTGAACTTCTCCTGGGATGACTCTGCTCACTTGCTCTCGGTCGGCACAGATTTCTTACTGTCACTTGACTTAATTTAATTGTTTCACTAATTATTTATTATTAAAATCCGCTCGACTGGACCATGTTATTTCTATGTTTGTGGACTGTATGACACTTAATTGCATTTAATTGAAAAGTCTGTTTCCAACTAAACTATTTATTTAAAAAACTTAACAAAATCGGTATATGTACAATGCAAACTGTGGTGGGTGAATGATTTCTTTTCGACTTTCGACACATATGGCCCGTACCTCCCTCAAGTGGTCTTTTCACAATATCAACGTTGCCATATATATTGCATAAAGGCTAAAAAGAACTTAAAATTACTTGACAAAATAAAATAGACATTATGGCCTTAACAGTTGTCATGGCAATTTTTAAAGTGTACAGAGAAGGTTGGTTGGTTGGTTGGTCATTCCGCGCCAGTCTCATTGTTCGTCCGAAAGTGCGGAAGCAAAAAATGCGGAAACAAAAAACGCTGCAATTTGACCGCCATGCGCCAGCTCAACTTTTTGTGCCAATTAAGGAAATGTATACGTCTCTTATATGTTCCTTTTCAACTATATCAACATTTTACAGGATTATTTATAGGAAAATAGAAACGGAAAGAGATAGATATTATATCTTTCCGCTCCTATATTAATGCCGAATTATTTTCGTTTTTGAGAATAATTTCGGTTGGTTGGTTAAAAATTTTTTTTTAGATTTCTCCCCCCGCTCATCAATTTCGAAGCTGGGACAAGCATTTTTTTCACATATCTGCGCCTCCCCGCTCGTCAATTTTGAATGTGGAGAAAACATATTTTCTTCAAATTTCACCCTCCCCCTACACAGCACAGAATATTTTCAGAATATTCTCATTAAGTGACAATATTCTGTAAACAGAATATTTATCTGAAATATTCCTAGAACCTCCATAAATATTTTTATCTAGTTTGGAATATTCATGAAACATTTTTGATCAAATATTTCTATAATATTTTAAAAGAACGTTCGTGGTACGTTCCACAAAAAATTTTGATGCGATACCTTTATAACAGTGGTTATTATTTTTAACTATTATTATAATTATTTTGGTATACTAAATACAAATATTTATTTAAGTACCTATTTGTTTCTCAGAAATAATGATACCTTAATTTATATGTCTTTTTTTGTAATAAAAAACTTCTATGACTAAGAGGATCATGAACAACTACGAAAAGAATAATGACTAATACACTACTAATTATATCCAAAATAATTTATATTCGAAAGAGTTTGCAAAGATTCGACAATTTATTTGTGCAGATATCGAGCTCTTTTAATAATAAAATTAGATTAAAATGTATTAAAAAGCATAATCTAGCCGTTGCGTGTTCCAACTATAAAGTCTTTAAATAAATATTCTCAAGAAGTTAGTGGTCGAATCAGTTAAGGCGTTGTCGTGCCTGTCGCCAAAGTTATACAACTTATACGTCTCTGACTTCCCGGAGTTCCCGAATACAAATCTTGCCAAGTACGCCGACGACACGGCCATGTATGTGCATTCGCACAATGCACAAGCGGCAAATATGCTACTGAAAGCGCACATGACCCGTGCCACGGCGTATTACGACAAGTGGAAGATTCGGATCAACGCCGAGAAGTCAAAGTCGATTATCTTCACGCGCCGGTTCACAGAGAATCGAATATTAACAACAATCTCGATCAGGGGTCAAGAAATTCCAATCAAATAGTGCGTGAAGTATCTGGGGGTTAACTTGGACAAACGACTGACGTTCAACACCCACGTTAACGACACAGTACGCAAGGTCTACGCCATGTCCAGGAGTCTGTATCCGCTCCTGGCAAGGGGTAGCGGACTCAACACGACAAATAAAAAATTGTTGTACACGATGGTGATCAGGCCGGCCATCACATACGCGGCGCCGGTGTGGTGCAGCATACCGGCCACGACAATGAGAAAACTTCGAGTTCTCGAACATAAATTTATGCGCCTCATCTCTAGTTCGGACAGATACACCTCCCTCAGAGATTTATATGATCATTGCCACGACATAACCCCACTAGCGGACTACGTCCAAGAAATTTCTCAAAAATTCTACGAATTCAAACTGGGCGATAGTCCGTTAACCCGCAACATAACCCAAATCAGACAGCATAATGCAATCCTTTTCGATATCCGACACCCCCTACCATACCAGGCGTTGCCTATTTTCCGGCAACCTCTCTAGCCATACTTTCCTATACGACAACTTCTTATTTCTCCACCTGTAATCTTTACTAAAACCTATAACCAACCTTCCCTATCTGTTTTATCCTTTTTGTTCTTTTGTCCTTTTTTGTTTCTAAATTCCATCTTGACCTATAAATTCTTAAAAACCAAAATATTTCTTACCATATCTTTTTAAAGTTTCACGACATTTTCCTGGCGGCAGGAAGACCACCAGGGTGGAATTACTTCAAACGGGTTTTTTCGTTGAGTTCTGTTTTCCCGTGCCAACAACCAAAATTAAATAAGTGCTTTGCCTAGTGAGTGATAATTTTTTACAATTTTCTTTTAATTAGCTTTAGGTCCGCGTGGACACATTTTTAATTTTATTTTAGTTTTTAAGTCTGCCTGTGACAGACAGGAGTACTAACTTATAAGACATCCGTCGTTAAGCCAAACCGGACCTGCCTCGTCCTCGCAATCACCACGGCACTCAGCGCCGTGGTTGTCTGGCTGGCTCCGGGACAGGTTCCGGCGAGGCGCATAAATTTATATAAAAATGTTTAATAAATTGTTATTGCTGTTGTTGTTGTTGTTGTCCTACAAGATACGAGGTCGGCAGTTCGACCCCTGCTCAGCCCGTTTTTTTTTTGTTAAAATAATTGCGAAAAAATTTTTGTTTTTTTAAGGGTAATAATTGCTTATAAAACCGATATACGAATATATCTTTTCCAATTGTCTGTTTAGACCATTAAATATTGTAGATGACGATATTATATCTTTACCGTTTTTTCTCCAACACGTTTCCTAGGTTTGTATAAGTACCTCAACTATAAAATCTTAAAACAGTTGGCTCCTGACTCCCCCCCATCGCCCATCAAATTTGAGATCAGAAGAAATTTTGTTTCGGATTTCAACCATAATTACGTCTTTAAGTAGGTACTAGCATGTGTAACTTTAGTGGCCGAGTGAGTTAAGCCGTTAATCAGAAGGTTGGACGCGCAGCGGTTCGACCCCTGCCGACGGCAATTGGTAAAGGTAAGTAAAATAAAATGAATTCAATAATTTAATACAATATAATTTGCAGGCAACCCTTGTGAGAAAAAAATGGGAGTGATGGTAAACAATATTAGATAATTAATTAGACATGTTAATGTAAATAAAATATACGGATGGCTAACAAACAAATTCATAGGACAATACTTATTTATGCATTAATTACTTCATTTTTATCAAGTAGACTACTAACTACTCACGTCATTTTCACGTGCCTTTGCTACCTGGGACAACATACCTGAAATATTCTAGGAACATTTAAAAGACTCCACTTTATAATGTGCATGGCACATTCTATGGTAATGATTTTCATGTTGTGAGAATATTCTCAGAATATTGAAACATTTCGAGCAAACATTCTGTGCATCTTCTTAGAATATTTCTGTGCTGTGTGGGCCGCTAATTAATGTTCTTCCATTATGAATAAGGGGGCGCAAATACATGATTAGCTACTTCTTTGTTTATCTGAGTGATTAGCCTATAGGGGCGCGCCAATCCTTAATCCGGCCCTGATTGCCCCTCTATACTTTAGACCTCGTTGGAATCTATGGGAAACGAATAAAACACAGAATCACGTCAGCGCATAACTTCCGTAGACAGCCGTTTGGTTCAAGCACAGACATCAATTTCTCTACTGCGTCGACGCGTGGTTTTATATTTTGAATTTTAATCTGTGGCGTAATTGCCGTATTTTGTTCACGCGCATATACCTATATTGGCCTTCCATTTATAATACCTAGTAGAGTTCAGTGACAGGCCCCTGCTGGGACGATTTTGGGCCATGGGAAAATTGCTTAGTAAGGGCGTCAGGCAGAAATCTGATTTTTTTTTTATCTTGAATATGAAAATTGATGAGCAGGGGAGAGAAAATCCACTTGAAAAATTGATGAGCGGGGGGCGAAATCACAAAAAAAATTTTCCTCACTTGAAAAATTGATGAGTGTGTAGTAGTTTTCCTTTTAAATTCGTTGTTTTTCGCTATTTTCTTCTTGTTTAAAACAATTTGTAGGATTTATGGTATTATTACATATAGAGAATATTTAGCTTATTTAAGATTTAAGCACTTATTGATAATTATTTTGTTACCAATTAACGACAAAATGCAGTCATATTTGGTTGTCAAAGCGAGCCGAAAGAACTGTCAATTTAAGCTTTAACACGTAGTTGGTATGTGTCTATTATTTAATAGGTATATTTAATAAATACCTATACCTAATGCTAAATATATACTGCATGAGTATAAAGTTATAGTTGTTTCAGATTGCCTTCGGTTTCACCAAAGAAAGAAAAGTTTGTAATCGCAATCAAAACAGCGAAGAGAAAAGTGAATCTTATTGAAAAAAACATGACATATATGATCATGTATAAGTTAAGTACCTATAGGTACTTTTGTGCAACCGTACGTGAAGTGAGTATTTCGCGTTCTCAAAACAGTCCGTGAAATTCAATTTCACGGCCGTTACCCTTAGTAACGGCTGAAAAACTAAAAGTCACTTTCATAATAATTGACGTTTAAGTCACTTCAAAATTGATATTTCTAAAATATGACAAACAAAAATTGTTATATCTTATTAAACAGGATTAGTACATTATTATTTCCAAATTCACAACAAATACATAAATTATTTTATTTTTATGATTATTCGAGAACTGTCAAGTACCTATACATTCAAAATACCGTTTCCATAGAAACGCTCTGACGTTAAGGCCACCGCTTTTATTTAGTCATTTCACCATCTATACTAACTATAATTTACGGTTGCACAAAAAATAGTGTTTATACCATGGCCGCGAAATTTTTTAGCTTCCTCGAGATTATCTTGCCTCGGCCGCAAGCGGCCTCGGCGATAATTTTTCTCTCGGTACGTAAAAAGGAATTTCGCGGCCTTGGTATAAAAATAACTATTGTAATATTTTAAGCTAACATAAATATTGTCGGTATTCGCGAAAATCAAACAAATGAACCCAGTAGGGATTTACCTCTGATACACACAAATTCACCAATATGTGAGAGTGATTTATGACAACCGCTGTCAATATATAAACTTTTCCTTATACGTAAATTCCTTTGTATCGAAGGTAAATCCCTACTGGGTTCATTTGTTTGATTTTCGCGAATAATAAAGCAATATTATAGTCCCCTATCAAATGTACATCCGTGGGATCTTTGATGATGCAAGTGTGGTACATGCTATGTCAACCGATGGGATAATTCGAATTAAAAATAACCTGTAATCCGATCATTTAAATAACCTTCACAATTTGATCATAAAGTTCCGTAATTCGAATTAAAAATAATCGGAAAATAATCGAAATGTAGGTCATAAATTATGAATTCCAATTACTGAACGAATGAAAATTCGAATCGTTAATCGCCGATTATTAAATCATTTGAATCTGGATTCGATTATCGGTGTGCCAGCACTCCGAAAACATGTTACTAGGTTGTTTT
This sequence comes from Rutpela maculata, assembly GCA_936432065.2. Lineage (NCBI taxonomy): Eukaryota > Metazoa > Arthropoda > Insecta > Coleoptera > Cerambycidae > Rutpela > Rutpela maculata. The sequence goes on along the minus strand of OW386287.2, from coordinate 122,278,018 downwards.
TATCAACTTTACTAAAATAATTCCAAACAACAGATCGTTTTTTAGAACCGGGAAACAATATTTTGATTGAAATTATATATACACCCACAACAAAAAACAAATCAAAACAACCAAAACTCACAGAGTGTATCGACACGAGTTTTATTATAGCTCATCAGTCCACAAAACAGCATTTTAAAATTAATTTGAAGAACTCATAATTCATATGATTATTATAGTAGTGGCATCGCTAGAATCGAGACGAGTTATTTTAGCACGATCGGCAACACCGAATTAAAATTAATTCGAATTATCATCCGATTATTGCAATAATCGAATCGGTAGAATCCGATTATGCCCATCACTGATGTCAACTCCGGGCATTTGCGGTCCGCGCTTACAAGTGGGACGGGGGGGGAAGCGCTAGGGATGACTCCGTTCGCGGGAGGCGCTAGTGTACTTTCGTGAAACTTCGGCTAAATTCGGTCAGCTGTCACATTTTCTTTGCGGCGCGGCATCACCAAACAAGAGCATCATTTTGTTCATAGATTAAAGAATATTATATGTTATAGATAGGCAACTCTCAAGGATTTTTTGAACAGCAAAACTTACGTCGAGAGTGGCGCTGTATTCCCGCCTTTTTTATATAGGGGGGATCGTCATAGGCGGGAATTTTAAATGATTTTCAAACAAATTGCTTAGGCCATCATTAGACTACAAAAGTTCTTTAACAAAGATTTTTTATAAAAGATATTTTATGAGATGAAATATCTACCAAATTACTCATAAAATATCTTTTATAACAGATCTTTGTGAAAGAACTTTTATAGTCTAACGGTGGCCTTAAAATTAAATAAGTCATTTCAAAACTAGAAATTGATCATTTATTAATTTAACGAAAAATCATTACAATAAATACAATAATATTTAAAAATACATTTAAAAAGTAACTAACGTAAGTAAAATTATTACAAAAGTATTAAGATGTTGAAACTGCCTTGAAATAAGTAAAATGTTAAAGTAACTAAGGTACCAAAATACCTGTAATACAATTAAATAATAGCGGGTTTATACGTGCATGGATTTAGTGGCGCCAGTAGATATTGGCACGCCAGTAAAAAAAATATTGCGCGTATAAACAGTTACTGGCGAGCATGCATCAATGCATGCAAGGTAAAAGCTTGCTCGCCAGTAACTGTTTATATGTGTAATATTTTTTTACTAGCGTGCCAATATCTACTGGCGCCACTAAATCCATGCACGTATAAACCCGCTATAATATACATTTTCACGTCCTTTACTAACATTAAGTGGTGTGAATCAGTCTTTTTGGAATTTAGATTTTTCATTATCATATAGGTTTCAAAAAAACTGACATTGATTGTGAAACGTCATAAGTTATGTATTTGAATAATGTTAATCCAGAAGAAAAACATACGTATTTTTGTTTTTTTTACTTTTTTACACCATTCGATGGGAATGATTTCGATTTATAACAAATGTAAAAACTGACGTTGAAAAATTCACAGCAACTGCACATAGCTGCGATTGTATTTATTATGTAAATAATGTAACCTAATATTTTGTACATGTCCTTCATTACAAGACTGAAAAACTTTTTCATCGGTAAACACAACATTGGTCCAAAACTCCAACGGGCGATAGACACAATTTAAACAAAACATAATGCGGGCTTGCTTGTTCTCCTGTTAATATGGTCTTCTTGACACTTGTACAGTTTTTTATTTTCGATTTTCCTATCCTTCGGCTAGCTGCTAACCTCGACACTAGAAAATGTGTCATGAACACACAGCGTCTTCTGCTGTTTAAAACGGATTTTGCCTCAAATAGCCAAGGAGTGCTTCATCTTAAACGAGATTTGAACTTCTCGATAGGCCTGAAACCGTCTTTTCTCTTTACGCTACCTTCCTCTTCTTCACACTCATAACAGTACTTTTATTCAATTGATAATGGTTAGCAACTGCTCTGATAGACCATCTCTCTTTAATTTTAAAGAGAATTAAAATTTTTTCATGTTCAGTTAATTTTGGCATTGCGAAAATATGACACTGACAAATAAATAATGATTTAATAAGGCGAAAAATAGGTGTACGGGATTTCATTACACAGAAGTGTACAACCCGTCAGTCTTTCGTTTTTAGTCAATTTCTTGGGAGTCACGTTCTTTGCAGATCAATAATACCTATGCATGTTGGAATTTTTCGAAGTCGCAACACGACGTGAACACATACAACACTTATAACCCATTACAGTTTTTAATATTTAACAGAACAGCGTCGTGTCTAATCAGTTTCATTGGAAACTCACATTATTTACAAATAAGCAAATGGACTCCTGGATTTAATCATTATTAGTTTAATGTCCAAAACACAAAGCACATGTTTCAACTCTACTTAAATAGAGATTGTTTAAATAAAATAAAGATTACTTAAGAAACACTTTAATCTTGACATCGTACAGTATTCAGTGTTGCCAATCTCTCTAACCATATGTAACATCTCCCTTTTTTTTTTTTTTTTTTTTTTTTTTTTTACAGTTAACAAATGACTATAACTATTATAACAAGACCTTCAATAAGTATAGTAATCATTTAACTTCGACGGTTTAACAATAATACGTCCAGACCGAGTAGACACACCACAGTCACTATTAGTCTTTGCACAATCGTTAAATTCGACATTACCATCAACACCAGGATTTTCAGAATTCACTCTTAAATCAGAACTATGTTCATTTTTAAAACTTATATCACTATAATTATGGTCTCTGTTATCAATATTTTGAGTAGACTTTAGGAAGGAGGAATTTCTGCGATAGATGGTACCTTTTTGATTTTGAACCATGTATGATCTTGGAGTTTCATGTTTGGTAACAATTTTACCAGGTTCCCAGTTTCCTTCCTTTCTAACTTTCATTAAAACATCCTCATTTTCATTAAAATCTGATCTATTTTGAGCTGTTTTATCAAAATTTTTCTTTACTATGACTTTTTTTTCTACTTTTTTGTCAAAAATTTCAACTATTTTTGGTTTTAATAGTGTTTTTGAAATGGGTAAACTAGTTCTAAGTAAGCGACTATGTAATAACTCAGAGGGAGACACATTGAGACCACACAATGGAGTCACATAATAATCTAACAAATGACTAAATATTTCATCTTCATTGTTGCATTTTCTCAGTATTTGTTTACAAATATGCACAGCCTTTTCAGCTAACCCGTTTGATTTCGGATATCTTGGGCTCGAGAATACACATTGTATATTATTGGTATTACAAAACTGTTTAAATTTAAGACTATTATATGGCACATTATCAGAAATAAACTTAGCTGGTATCCCGAAATGTGAAAAAATATTTCTTAAATGCTTTATAACTTCTTCTATAGACTTATTTTCTAATTTTACTAGCTCTATCCAATTACTATAATAGTCAACCACAACTAAATATGACTTTGAAGCATACTCCAAAATATCAGAAGCTACTACTTCAAAAGGAAGGCTAGGTATTTCATGAAAAATGAGTGGCTCCTTCACATTGTTTCTACTATATTTCTCACAAATCTTACACATCGAAATAAAATTTTCTATATCAGCAGACATCCCCGGCCAGTACAAAACTTTCCTAGCACGGTTCTTGGTCTTTTCGATGCCAAAATGGGACTTATGTAATTCATTCAACATATAAGACTGTAATGACTTTGGAATACAAATTCTATCATTAAAAAATAAAATTCCATTTTTAATAACTAAATCTTCTTTTATTTTAAAATATTGCTTCAACACTTGAGTGTCCAGCAAACTTTTTTCTGGCCACCTGTCAAGACAACATTGTTTAACCCTTCTCAAATCAATATCAGTTTCCGTTTTGTCTCTTATATCTTTTAAAAGATATAAGAAACACTTTAATCTTGACATCGTACAGTATTCAGTGTTGCCAATCTCTCTAACCATATGTAACAGCACAGACATGTAAACAATAATGGCGCGACAAAGGCATATTTTTGCGATCTCGCGTCTTACCCTAATGCTTTAAGCGCCTTGAAGCGCTACGTCATCATATATTTCTCCGCAAAAATGAATGTCTTTTTAGCTTTTTTTAACAGTTTAGTTCTAACCATCTCTAACGTTCTTATGTCATATCCCTACTATTTTCCGCTTACACATTTTCTAGCGCCTTAGTGAGACCGCGCGATACCGCTTTAAGCGTGATGTCACAGCTTATTCGCTCGGATGGCTTCGCTTATCGCGGTTTGTAGCGTCTTATGCGCAAAAACATGCCTCAGATTTGCGCAGCCGCCGTGATTCAAGTACAAGTAGCGACAGATCGACGGAAGTTCAAACTAAACACGCTGTTTTGAAATATAATAAAGTACATTTTTGCGACATACCGGGTAAGTTGTGGTATGTATTATTAGCTTACCGCTTCATTTTCGTGAGAAGTGGTTTAATAGGGGAGTACGGTTTCACGTGATTCTTGATATTTCAAAACACTAACCGCAGCTTACTCAGCTCTCGACGTAGGTTAGAAGCGGTATGTATCGCTGTCCTTGTTTACTGCCGAGCCCGTAAACTTATCTCTTTTTGAATTTGTAAGAAATAATTTAAAGTAACTATTTATATTTTCGCGACACCGGTTTGTAAATATATAATAATATGGTGGGGGTTTAACCACTACATACCACTCTTATTTATCCCGGTCTCACAGAAAAAGAAACAATCAGAATAGAATCTCTCATTGGCGCGAAAAGTTCGCGCATCTACATCGCGCACTGTCAATCTCGGACGGAATTGTAAAATATTGTGCCAGGCCCGGATCACGGATTTCTTCTGTAACCGGATCGTCTGCGACAAATGGCGAGTGGCGTGATCTCGCCTCGTGATACAGTTTATATATCATGATGCCGCCTAACTAGTTAAGAAATATTGAAAATCTGAAACAAATATTATTTGTCTTCATCTAATGTTTCACAGGTTCTCTGAATCTCTACCGGTCCATTCCTAAAAGGGGTAAAAAATATTGAGTACTGTCCTGAACTCGCCCAACAAAAGAATGGCGGAAATTTACAACACGAGATCAAAGGATTTTTTGCCGACATTCCCTTCTGATTGTTTCTTCTTCTGTGCCGGTATGTCGCAAAAATGTACTTATAGTGGGAGTGCGCAGGGCCTGATTTTGTTGCCGGTGTTGATCGAGGATCGGAGGTTAGGTTCATCGTTTGTTTATATTTGCTTCTATTTTTCCATCATGCCTCCAATGGTTTGGTATTGTTGTGTGCCAGAGTGCACAAAAAAAAATAAAGACGTTAAAGTTCATCGTTTTCCTCAGGATATGGAGGTAAGTAGTTTATTCTTTCATTTACATTAAATTCATTGTTGTCATGAGGGGGCAACTACCCGTTAAAGCTATGTACACGTGTTCAGTTGTATTATTATTAATAATAATAATAATAATAGTGTTTATAGTTTGTATAAGTAAGTAATTTGCATTAGAATTCAGTAGTCCTCATCATTGTCATAACAAATTACTTGTTTAGATGCAGGGGGCATTTAGACTGTTTGGGGCCCGGAGCGGGATACGTGTAGGGACTCTTACCTGTATGTAATTGTGCGACAGTCAATAACAATGTGATGAGCAGCTGGAGAACTTTCTCTCCCAGCAACACGGTATGAACATGCAAGCACAGAGAAAAAAACTTTCATCATTACAAACTGATGAGCATGGAGAGATAAAATTTAATTTTACTACTCATAACGACCGCTAAAAAGCTTCCAAACTCACTCTTATGTCTTTTCTACAATTTTTTACAAACTTTTGCAAAAACAAAATCATAACTAACTCGAAGGTCCCCCTGTACTGGGCCTGTGTGGCCTCCATGTACGGCTCCTCTTGAATGCACCACTGTTTATATGAAGATTTAAGTATTTTTTTCCAGTGATCAGTTAGTAAATTCGACAAAAAAGGTGTGCGGCAACTATTTTCTGGTTACTCAGATATACATATTCATTAAAGCAGTTTTGATATTTGGCCTGCCACTGCAGTTTGCTCAAATATTAAATCACTAAATCACTGAATATTTCACTCGTGGGAACTATTAAATTGTTAGATTGTATTAAAAGTTTGAATACTGCAGAATGGGAATATATTGGACATGTATAATTTTTTTATTATATTTTTATTATGCAGCTAATAACCTCAAATTTTAGATGTATCAAAAGTGGATCCAGCTCATTCAGCGGGAAGACTTGAAAACAATGGACCCTGAAATAGTGAGAAGAAACTATCGTGTTTGCGATACTCATTTTTCTTCCGAAGCGAGAATAGATCCGCAGTATTATAGTCGATCGGGTTTAGTTGTGGAAAGCCTGCCTATTCTGAATTTGCGTACACAAAATCCTAGTGGTATGTATACTCCTGAACTTTAAAAGAACTACTTGTAAAATTACAAGGATAGCTTACTTAGAGTAGTTAAAAATCTCATATGGAAGATTTCTTTTCTTTATTTGCCTTGATGACTTTTATTGAAATTTATATTTTGTATATCTTTGGTAAATAGGTATTTTTATATCGTTAGATATATACATAGACTTGTGTTTTTTAGGAGATGATCCTATACTGGAACCTGTTACTGGGTTGGGCCATATCTCACCTGTAGAAGAACCTTTGATGCAATGCCAGCAGCGTAGCGAGTTTCCAACAGAGCATGCATTTATGAGTGGATCTAAGCGAAAGGTTGCTGAAGTTACTGCCGGTCCCAGTGGTGCATTACAGCCAACTGTAAAGAAAGTTCATAAGACGAATAGCCCCTCATTCCTCAGAACTACACCACCTGCGTTGGGAACAAGAAAAGGTATGATAGTTAAATCAGTATACAGTGTTTCAGTTAACATTCCCACAGCCGATATTTCGGAAACTAAGAAATATATTTTTATTCTGTAAATGGTAAATGGTTAATGCCTTCTTCAAGAAGTACAATTTACTATTATAACATTTGTCACCAGAGATGACGCTGCAGTCTAAAAATATTTTTTGATCAAGGAAGGTTTGAAACATATGCCATTCGATTAAGAATTACATTTTAAACAAAATTGTTCTTTTTCCAAAAAGTCAGATCTGCAGTAGATTTTGAGTTATTTTAATTTTATTGTCTAATATTTGAGTGTTATATTTTTTCTTTAATTGCTGTAACTTTTTTAATCTTGATTTTCGGATGTAGGTTCTTAGTAACGTTTTTGCCTACTATAAGAGAATTATTTACTGGTGGGAATTTTTTTTTAATAGCACTTCCGATTTTACCGGAAATTACTTTAAATTGAGAAATTTAAATTAAAGTAATTGAATAATTTGCAATTGTTTATTTATTAACTGTTAGAAGTTTAATTTTCTAATTTGTGTAGCAACTTATTACAATATGGTAGTTTTAAAAAGTTGAAACGTGAAATAATACGAACAGCAAGAACCAAGGAGAATACGGTCTTAGTTTTACAAACCGTTAACAATGATCCCCACTCATCATTGCGACAAATGAGAGTCTCCACCAATGTATCACTATCATTGTGCCAAAGAATCTTAAAAGAAAATAAGTACTTTCCATATAAACCACACTTATTACATCATTTACTGCCTATGGACTATGATCGTCTCTTAACCTCTCCTGCTGAGTTTTCTGTTCTTTATGAAGGAAATTGTAATTTCCTTAAAAATGTACTATGGAGTGACGAAAGTAACTCCATAGCACAGTAATGGCACAATTACAAAACATAACTGCAGATATTGGTTGGAAAACAACCCAAGATGGATGATTCGAAGAAGAAACCAAACTGTGTTCAGCATAAATGTATGGTGTGGTTTTTTAAATGATTATATTATAGGTCCGTTTCTATAGCATGAAAATTTAACCGGTGTGCGTTATTTAAGATTTTTAGAAAATGAGTTACCAAGACTTTTACAAAATGTTCCCCACAACAGAGCTGAAATTTGGTTTCAGCAAGATGGCGCCCCACCTCACAACTCTAATATTGTTGTAAATTATTTGAATGACACGTTTCCGAGGCGTTGGATTGGCACCTAAGGACCGGTTAGATGGCCCGCACGTTCTCCGGACTTGACTTTTTTTTTATGGGGATATTTGAAAAGTAAATTATATCAAGACCCAATAGAAGATATGGCAGATTTATATAATAAAATCTAAGCTTGCGCTGATGCAATTAATAGACATGCATTATTAAGGACATGTAACGAGGAATTGTTACATCGCTTTGACATATGTATTCAAGCAGACGGAAGTAATTTCGAGCATCTATTTTAAATATTGTTGTCAAGATGTACTGTTCAAAAATAAAATTAGCTTGTTTGTTGTTTTTCCATTTAAATTTCTCAATTTAAAGTAATTTCCGGTAAAATCGGAAGTGCTATTAAAAAAATGCTCCACCAGTAAATAATTCTCTTATAGCAGGCAAAACAATTACTAAGAACCTACATCCGAAAATCAAGATTAAAAAAGGTACAGCAATTAAAAAATATATATATAACACTCAAAAATTAGACAATAAAATTAAAATAACTCAAAAACTACTGCAGTTCTGACTTTTTGGAGTAAGAACAATTTTGTTTAAAATTTAATTCTTAATCGAATGGCATATGGTTCAAATCTTCCTTGATCGAAAAATATTTTTAAACTGCAGCGCCATTTCTGGTGATAATGTTTTAATAGTAAATTGTACTTCCCGAAGAAGGCATTAACCATAGAAATCCATTACCGTTTACATAATAAAAATATATTTCTTAGTTTCCGAAATATCGGCTGTGGGAATGTTAACTGAAACACACTGTATACTGGGCATCATGGTGAAAAATACGATACTAAAATTTTTTTAGCCATATTTTAAATATCGAAGGCATGAAGTTTGATTTTAATTAAACTTGAATGTTAATCACATAATAACTAAATATATTAGAAAGTACGATAATAATTTCATCCATTTTTGCAGGAATCAGGAGAGGACTTAATTTTTTGGCTGCCATGAACGTCAGACGAAGTATACAATTGACACCGAAGGTGATGTATAGTTTGGCAAAGAGTTTGAAAAAAACTGCTGCTGAATTAGATAGAGAGAATATGAACAACCGAGAACGACTACAGCAAGCATTGCAGTATATTGAGTCTGGCGAACTTTTTAGTAACAGGCTTAATAACACTACATTGAGGTTTTTGCAGTCTCAAATAGAATCGCAAACAAGAAGCGCACGTGGGAGAAGATTTACTCTTGAGGATAAAATTTTTGCACTGTCAATGTTGAAACTAAGCCCAAAAGGATATAGGCTTTTAGCAAAAGTTTTTGCCCTGCCATCAAAAAATACTTTAATGAGACTATTAAAAAGAATTCCCGTGCATTGTGGTATTAACAAGCCAATTTTTGATGCACTGAAAAGAAGTGTTGAAAAAATGTTTTTGCAGGACAGATGTTGTGTTCTAATGTATGATGAAATGAGCATAGAAACGGGTCTGTCATATAACATGAATGACGATAGAATCATTGGATTTGAGGACTATGGAGATAACACTGATAGAACTGGATATGCTGACCATGTTATGGTATTCATGGCGAGGGGGATATTTAGAAAATGGAAGCAACCTGTTGCTTATTATTACACTCAAGGAGGAATGAAATCCGTTAATCTAGCCATTGCCATTAAGACAGTTATAGAGGCGTTGCAGACAACTGGTCTCACTGTAGTTGCCTCTGTGTCTGATCAGTTATCTACAAATGTAGCAGCAAATAATATTTTAAAAAAACAAACTAATGAATTCTGTATTAAAACTAATGTCGAGAATCGCTATTTTGGATTTGTAGTAGGTGGCGAAGAGATTGTTTATTTCTATGACCCACCACACTTACTGAAAGGCATAAGAAATAACATGTTAGAAGCAGATGTTGAATTCAAATGGCTCCAGAAAAAAATCCAGCGAGCATCTTGGAGTGATGTAATAGCCCTATATGAAGTTGACGCGGGTGCAGATGATTTCAAAATGTGCAATAGATTGACGGACCAGCATGTCTATAAAGACAAAATTAAAAAAATGAAAGTAAAGAATGCAGCATAAGTTTTCTCCCAGAGGGTATCTTCAGTAATGAGATTCTTGGCAAAATGTGGTTCTGGTACGTTATTTAACTTATGTTTTATTCTCATTTATGATAATTTTATTTTTTTCAACAGAATTCGATAAGCTTCCTGCTGTTCCCCAGTTAGAAAATAAAAATGTTTACGTACACATTCAAGAAGATGGCACTTTAATTACAAAATCCACTGAAGATGAATATCTATCTGTTACTTTAGAAAAAAGTGGTTCCGCTTTAATGCAAGGAAATGAAGAGTCAGTGCCCATCACTGGACCAAGCTGGGCAGGGCAGGTGGATGCTGCGCGCCAACTTGCTATGGAATCAACTGTTAGTTTTGAAAGTGAGGAGTTAGTGCCCATTGCTGGCCCAAGCCAGGCAAGTCGGGTGGATGCTGTACAAGACCTTGGTATGGAATTCAATTCTAATTTAGGAAATGAGGAGTCACTACCCGTTACTGGCCCAAGTCAGGCAGGTCAGGTGGATGCTGCACAACAACTTGGTATGTAGTCAGATTTTAGTTCAGGAATCAAGTCGCTCCATGGAATACCCAAAAGGTTTATAAAAGATTTAATTTTAATATATGGTCATAACTTTTGGCATCCATCCGATAATCTTTTATTAAATCTTTGGGGTATTTTATGTTATTTTATGATTTTGTTCATATCATTATTTATTTAACCCTTCATTTTATTTTTTGTCATTATTTAATGTTTTATATTGTTTTTTTAAGTTCTTTTCTCTTTTTTTTAGGTTTCCGGCTTTCACTTAAAGCTGCTGATACAGCTGATTTCTTACTGTTTATCGACAAGTTGTTTGATAGATGTAATGGATCAGCTGTAGAACCAGTAGATGGTAAAATGTTGAGATGTGCAATACGGACAAATTCGCCCCACCATAAATTTTATAACGAGTCTTTAGAAGTTTTGGGGAGCATACGATATTTAAAAGATGAATCTGTTCCTCCCACCATATCCAACTGGTCACATACAATCAGGGCATTTAGATATTTATGGAAAACATTAGAAAAAAAATACAGCGTCAAGTTCCTTTGCCCAAGAAACCTTAATCAGGATCCCCTGGAGAATTTTTTTTCTCTTGTACGAATGCAAGCAGGGAGAAATATTAACCCAACATGTGCATCATTTGCAGCATCCTTTAAGACATTAATAATAAATAATTTTACCTCATCACATTCCCCAGGGAGCAACTGCGAGGCCGATGAGAGTGAAGGAGCCCTTAACAACCTAAGACAACTTCTTCAGCACAGTGACGATGAGGATGATGGAGTTGAACCCTTGTCCGAAGTCGAAGATGAAGAAATTGAGGAAGAAAGTAGTTTTTGCTTTACTGAAAATGCTACAAACTATAAAATTGAACTCCATTCATATTTAGCAGGTTTTGTAACAAAAAAAATATTTAAAAAAATTATTTGCAAGGTTTGTCGTGACAACTTAGTCAGCCGGGAAAGACGTGAGGGTGGTTATATAGAAGCAAGGGCTTATAATCCTAGAGCTCTTATAAATGTTAGCAAATACTATAGGGAAATATTCACGAAAAGTTGCGACATCATCCACTTCTTCCTTCCAAAAATGTGTCATAAAAAAAACATTAAGGAGAGACTTAAATTAAAGTTAAATAAGTATTTATTGGATGGTATAGAATGGTCCTGCTCGGAACACAATTTGAGGCATGAATATGCTGAAATTTTTATCTCGTTTTATATTTTTACATGGGTTAAAAATATTAATAGGATATTACGAGGGCAGGACCAAAGGGTATTAGGTGATCCAATGAAAGTAAAAGCACTGGAGAAATATATCAAGCTAAAACACAAGGTAAAAAAAATCAGACAAGTTAAACAGTTAACACATTAGATGCTGGACTATTTCCAAAAAATTGTCCTTCAGTGCGAAAGCAGCTTTTTGTACTTTTATACCTAATACATATATTATGTCGCCCTAGAGAAGTTTTTATTATTTACATGTTTTTTAACAAAAAAAAAATAGGGCCACTCACCGCTTCGGCTCCGTCAGACATAAGTGCCTAATTAGATAGTGGTCATCGAGACGTTAACAAACTTATTTACTAGATCTTTCATTTAGTATTGAGCAATTAGTGTTGATGGTTGTTTGTCGTAATTATTTTTCGCAATCTTTAATTAATCAAAATTGAAGATATTAAACAGAACGGTCATAAGTCATAATGGACTTAAAATGTATAATAATTTACCTTGTGATATTGGAGACTACAAATATTTAAAGTTTTTTAAAAAGTATGTTATGTAAAATAGTTATTAGACGTATAGGTAATGTTATTTTTTTATTTTTAATAGTATTGTAATGAGAATTGTTATATTTTATGTATAAATTTTTAATGTTGACCATATATATGTAGATATACTATATTTGTAGAAATTGCAAACTGCTAAATAGAAACTTTACTTACAAATTAAAAAACGAGTCACAGTCAGCTTGTTAGTTTTATTCATGTAATTATACATAGTATTTTAATTTTATATAGTGTTAATCAAATAAATTGTTTGTATAATGTTGTCTTTTATTTTGCCCTAATTCAGTCGCATATCATGATAGTTCAATTTTTATTTGAAGGTACGGTAGGAAGTTGTTTTAAACTGCAGTTTCCAGTAACTTGAAATAAAAATTAAATTTAAATAATTTGCCTACATTTATTCAAGCTATATTGGGGATATAAGGTTTGAAATTCCTGCACTATTGCCGACAGCGACTCGGCGAACGGAGTCAGTTACTAAAACAGTTCTGACAGATACGGCTAGAGTGCCATATCTATATCAGTATATACCGTGTGTGTAGCCGAACGCTAGGCATAGGGAGAAAAATTACAACATCGCGCGTGCCAGCTGGCTGAAATGAAATAACAGACTGGAATGCTCCGCTCGACGGAGGAATTTACTGCAGCTATGTTGTCAAATCTATCGCGCTACGTGGATGTACATGCCTAACGGGAAATTACACGCACTGTATAATATTTGATCTGTGGTGTGGTAGTCAGGCCCTGCGCACTCCCACTATATTTCAAAACAGCGTGTTTAGTTTGAACTTCCGTCGATCTGTCGCTACTTGTACTTGAATCACGGCGGCTGCGCAAATCTGAGGCATGTTTTTGCGCATAAGACGCTACAAACCGCGATAAGCGAAGCCATCCGAGCGAATAAGCTGTGACGTCACGCTTAAAGCGGTATCGCGCGGTCTCACTAAGGCGCTAGAAAATGTGTAAGCGGAAAATAGTAGGGATATGACATAAGAACGTTAGAGATGGTTAGAACTAAACTGTTAAAAAAAGCTAAAAAGACATTCATTTTTGCGGAGAAATATATGATGACGTAGCGCTTCAAGGCGCTTAAAGCATTAGGGTAAGACGCGAGATCGCAAAAATATGCCTTTGTCGCGCCATTATTGTTTACATGTCTGTGCTTTGTGTTTTGGACATTAAACTAATAATTATTAAATCCAGGAGTCCATTTGCTTATTTGTAAATAATGTGAGTTTCCAATGAAACTGATTAGACACGACGCTATTCTGTTAAATATTAAAAACTGTAATGGGTTATAAGTGTTGTATCCCAGCAAACCAAACCACATCATTTTAACATCATAATGATGTGATTTTTGCAACAGTGACGTTTGCAACCACGTGGAAATGCCGTAAGTGACGCTAAACGGCCGCACTCAGCCACGTCGTCAAAAGTGACTTACTTATTTTCCACTTTTCAGCCACATCAGTACCACTCATTTGTGATATAGATATGATCATATTGTGTACAAAAAATAAATATTATAACAACTTGAATGTTACCGCCCACTTACTTTTAAAATAAATAAAAAGAATCTATATTGCAACAAAAAATCTACTTTTATATTACGAAAAAATAGCTCAATTGAAACTTAAAAATCACTGATTAAAGATTAATATTTTATATCCGGCTCCAAAAAATGATGAATTTTTGAATAAATTATGTTTCCTCATTGAATTTTTTATTGTTTTTTTATCGAAAAAAATTATTTCATTAAAGTCGGCTGACATTTTATACCTTGTGTGTGATTTTACATTCTGAAAAACTTTTCTCATTTTTTTTTCATTTTGAAAAATAAAGGTGAACTTATTGTTTCTTAAATATTTGTTTCAAAATCCTCCTGCATACCTAAAGTTATTCTCGTAGCATAATATAGTTACATATATAATTAGCTGTATATGAGAATGTAATTTTAGATATACAGGGTGATTTGTAAACAAATATTTAAGAAATAAGTACACCTTTATTTTTCTAAATGAAAAAAAATAAAGGGAAAAGTTGTTCAGAATGTAAAATCACACACTAAGTATAAAACGTCAGCCGACTTTGATGAAATAATTTTTTTCGATTAAAAACAATAAAAAATTCAATATGAGGAAACATACTTTATTCAAAATTAATCATTTTATATTGGAGCCGGGTATAAATATAAATCTTTCATCGTTATTTCATTGAGTTATTTTTTTCGTAATATAAAAGAAGATTTATTTGTTGCAAAATAGATTCTTTTCATTTATTTTAAAATTAACTCAGCGGTAACATTCAAGTTGTTATAATATACATTATAAAGCAACATAATTTATTTACAATTCATTTTTATTTTAATGGCTTACTTCAAACAAAACATTTCATCAAAGTAGCCTGATATTGCTGAAATTTTACACAAAAAAGTATATTTCACATTCGCTTTACTTACCTTTTCCTTAAATTTTTCTTGAGATTTCGGAAAATATATAAAAAGGCAGTTCATACATAATCGTTTGATATTTGCTTATAAATCTTGCACATATCCCTAGATATTTTAATCGTTTTATAGCACATACATTACTCACTAAAGTGGGGTCCCAGAAAATGTCTCTAAGTAAAATAATAGAAATTAGATTTAAAAATATAAAAAGTATTAAATAAATTTGATGTGATCAATGAAACAAACATTTCCGAAACTATATATATTCAAGATATGATTACAGGTATGCTTTATAATATAAATTCACCTAGCTATTTCTTTCTTGATCTTCTTTGATCCCTATAACGGATTAAGTGTCACAATTATCTCATAGTCAAAGTCTGCTGTGGCTGGAACTATTTTTCATACCACATCTAAAAATTTATAAAAAATTAATTATCACAGTTTAAAAATGTTTAATAAGATTTGGTATCATTTATGTCAGTAAAAATAATGTTAAAAGTTGAGTGTTGGTAGTGGTAATTTCAAGTTCAACCACACACTAGTTTTGTTATTAAAGTAAAAAACCGCTGCCCAAGGAATCACTACTTCCACATCCAGATTTTCTATCCAAGTCTCTCATAATGAAAAAATTTTGTATGTGGAAATAATTGTTTATAGAACTTTAATAATATAATATTTGAAATCGTCTACCTCAAAAACCCATAAAACGATATCCCACACGGTAGTGGGGTGGGGGTGGTGATAGGGGGGTAGTAGTGGAGGTGGATGAAGTAGAAAAAATATTTTGAGACTTTTGGTTCTTGTACACACACTAAATCACAATTTTATTTTCATCTCCTTTAATAATGGAGTAGAGGTGGTAATGGGGGTGGCTAATGCCAAAAAATTTTTTTAAACCTTAGGTTCTCTTGTATCACTAAATACCAATTTTATGGACTCTTACCTGCTTGATTTACCGATTTACCCCCAATCTACCCCCTAGTTACCACATTTTACCCCCCAACCCTTCGACGGAATAAGATGAAAATATAATCTAGTTCCAGATCCCGTTAAAGTACATACGTGTACCAAATTTCAAGTCAATATCTTAAACGATTCCAGAGTAAACGTGGGCACAAAAAAGTTACAGACCGACAGACAGAGATTTTTTTTTCGCTCAAATTTAAAATCTCAACGTTTCATGACATTCTAAGCCTATATGTATAATAAAAATTTTCAAAATTTTTTTTGTCGTTACCATACTTCCACTGGTTGTGGAAGTAATTAAATTTAATTTTAATAGCTTACATCTTTAGAACAACTTCATTGATACTATTGAAAATATAAAAAAAAAGGATGACGATTGAAAATAAACTACTATTTTGTAAAACATGAATTAGCAATAAAGATACGAATTCAGAATTTGATTCTAACAGGGCATGCAGAATACGGTTCTAAAATTATTTGAACTTTGTATCACTCTTGATTCGTGGACACCATTTGAATTCTATCTCTAACAAAATAATAAAGTTTCGATGAGACTTAAAATATGACACTAAATTAAAAATTAAGCAAAAAAAAACTGAAGGTGAAGTTTCTCATTACCGAAACGAGTATTTCAATATGAAACAATAAAGAATATATTTTTTTTATAGAGCCTTATTATAGTTACAGAAAAAATTGGTAAAAACAGCAGTTTGCACAAAATTCAAATGCAAAATGTCTAAGATTTTAGAACTTATATAAACTTACCATCTTTTCTCTCATTATACTGCCACTGCCAGAAGCCCCACGAACGAAGATAGTTTTAATTGTCTATTATAACATTCTAAAATAGAAAAAAATGTATAAGTACCTAAATTATTCCAGTTAAATAGGGAGGACTAGAGGAAAAAAACTGATACCTAAAGTTTTGAAACTTGGCAGAGATGTTCATTAAGGCCCACTGTTTAAACATACTTAAAGTCGTCAACTCTATCTCTTACGCTCGCGCCGCCGTCTTGAAAAAATGGTGCTCAGATTAAGTTTTTTTTTTCTTATATTTCGCTAACCATTAGAGATATCGAAATTAAGTCTCCAATAAAAAGTAAAGCTTATAAAATTCTCTATAAAAAATGTAATATAATATTTTTCCGTATCTATTATTATCATCTTCTAAAATAGGAAATTACATTTGATCAACACATTTCTAAACCGGAAATCACTCGTAAAAAAAAATTCATATTATTATGTTAATTCTAGAATTCCCAATAACTTTAAAATATTCGTCGAATATCTGTTTGTCAGTCTGTCAGTTTGTCCATCTGTCTTTCTGTACGACACTTTTTTTTTTAACTATTTAACGTCGGCCCGCTACCAGGGCCTATCACCTACGCCAGGAGACGAGCTACCCCCAACCTGGAAATTTTGCCGAACCTCTTCCCTTAAGAAGAGTAGGGATCTTTTACTTGCCTAACATTTAATAGACAAGGGACCGCCTGCTTTACATCCCCTCCGAAGGATGGTATATCCACTACGTAATCCTCGTCTGAAATTACGTAACTTCTGCGTATACACTGATATACAAGCCGCTAGAAGGTGGGACGAGAACACTGTATTTCCCAAGATGGGACCTCATCCAAGTACTAACCGCGCTCGACGTTGCTTCAATGAAATATCGACTGATATTCACATTGAAGTCGTCTCTACGCTCGTCCACGACACTTTTTGTGAGTCTGATAATTTAAAAGAGAAGAGTCCAATTTTATTGAAATTTGAACAGTAAGTTAGTGTTAACTAAAGGAAGAACTCTATTGATTTTGAAAAAAATCGATTAGTAAATAGGTTATAAAACATTTTATGAAAAAAAGGTATGTGAAGAGTGTTGTAACACCTTTGATAAGATGCTAAAAATACAGAGATACTGCACAGTATACTGACCAACGTTTCGACAATCAAGATGGTATCATCGGGAGATCATTAAAATTGCAAGTATGTCACTTAAACCTACAATCATAACGTACTTACTGATCGATTTTTTTTTAAATTGCTGGGGCTTCTTATAGCTAACACTAATTTATTGTCCAAATTTCAATAAAACCAGACTTTTCTTTTTTAAGTTATTTAGTTTACAAGAGACATGACAGACGGAGAGGCAGACGGACTGACAGAAAAGACATTTTGAAAGTTGTCCCGTATTTTATGACAATACAATGATATATTTTTATTATATACGAGTGATATTCACAATTGTTGAAACGTGTCGATGAAATGCATATAACACTTTTTATACAGAATTTTATAAGCTTTATTTTGTATATAAACATAATTTCGATATCGCTAATGGTTAGAAAGCAGTAAACTGAATCGGACCGCCATTTCTCCAAGATGGTGGCTCAAGCGCAACAGTTTGGGCTGGGGACTTTTAGTATGTTTAATAGTAGGTAAGCCTAAATGAACATATTTGCCAAATTTAAACACTTTATCAGTTTTTTTCGTCAAACGTCGAAATTTGTTCTAATTTGACTAGGGTATTTATACTATAGATATAATTAGACAATCCTCGGGTACTAAAATAATAGGTGTTTTCTTTCTACCAACAATCTTAGCTAAGCTAAGTAGTTTTTCAGTCACGCCTGATGAGTAAAATATTCGTGTATGTACCACAGTTTGCGTGTGACATTAAAACTACTTAGCTTAGCTAAGATTGTTGGTAGAAAGAAAACACCTAATATACTAGAGCAAAATAAAATGAGGGGTAATAAAGCAAATAACATACAATATGACTGCATTTTGTCGTCAATTGGTAAGAAAACAATTATCAGTAGGTATTTAAATCAAAAATAACCTAAATATGCTCTCTATATATTTATATTTTATTTATCTCTCTTTTATACTGTTTTTATAAATATAATAAAATTTAAATATAAAAGTGTACCTATATTTTACCAATGGACCACAATAGTCGTGACGTCATGCATGAGACGGTTAATTTGAATTGCATTCCATGCAGTCTTTGAAGCATGCCTTCTGTACATGTGTTTTAAGGGTCAAAATAAATTACTTAAAAATGTATCTAAGGATTGGTACGTTATTTTTTATATTTAGCTATTGAAACCTAACTACTGATATAAAAATAGAGCTGGATTATAGGTTTTTTACACGTGGTAATCAATTTTCTCTACCGAAAATTATAAAAAAAATATTTTCTGGATGGCTATTTCTGCGCATGCGTTCTACAAGTGTCTGGAAAATTATTCGGAACGTAGTTCTTTGATTATTTCTTTGTATTCTAACCAAAAAGGATAAGATAGAGTGGAAGGCTCGCGTACACATGCCATCTGTCGAGTTTTAGGAAGCAACAACATATTTACAGGCATCGGCATCAATGAAAGAGATTGTCGTCTATACTATTGACCTTGCTATTGCTGTTGGTCTATAATCAACAGGTGCGTTTTTTTGCTACAATTCGGACACCGGAATATCAAATCTTGTCGTTTTTTGCTCGCCATTCTGATCCCATACACATGAATGTCGATGCCATTATTCGTTATTTAAGAATCCTAAGAAATTTGTCGCCTCCCACCTAGGAATTTCAGTTTTGTCGTTTTATTGGTAAATATCATTCTGGTAGTTCTAACTCTACCGGTCGTGGACAAAAAAACGCACCTAACCTTACAATCATGCAATGCTAATGGTGATCATAATAAAATGTCACATGTAGAAAAAGCAAATGAGTATTATATGTGTAAAAAAATTATAGTTTTGATTATAGTTATAAAGTATATAATGGTTGTGACCTGCAATTTTTCAAACTGTCGTAGAAGAAAACGATAAAGATGAAGGGCATGGGTTTTTTATGGTCCCTAAGGAACCCGAAATGGGAGTAAGATCCCAGATGCCAGTTTGATTTGAAATTGTTATGAAAATATGCTACCAGCTTGGTACCCTCCGCCTTACGAAGTTCTTTATCATGTACTTAGCATACAAATCTTGCAAATTGCTAGCACTTAGGGCGAGTTGTACCAACTAAGTTCAAACCAAGTTCAGCTTGAGATGTTATTTCCCATATTTCGTATGGGTCCCACGCGCCACAGACGAGAAAAAAAAATTGAAATATCACCAGCCGCCACTGCATGATCACACCTTGATCATCAGTATATAGAAAGAATATAATTTTCTTGTTTTTGATATTGATATTGTTAGATGAAAGCAGTTGATAAGATGTCTCGTAAGAGTCATTTTTTGTTGATATACTGGTATGATCAGACTTGGATCGATAGTATATGGAAAGAATGAATGGTTTCATTGAAAGTTATCTGCTGAATTAGTACACAAAATAATATTTTTCGATAATTTGTAATGGTAGTATTTTGAGCTACCACCAATTAGTGATTTTTGTTTTACCCATTAATTTATTTTTAGTATACGATATACGATTTTTTTTTTATTGGAGCTGACATGTTTATATTTGTTATTTTTTCTGTCAGTTTTGTGTCCGTTTTATTTATTAATTTTGTATGATTAATTTTTTTCAATTGCACACGTTGAATTCATTACGGCTAGAATTTTTATTTTCTGTTCAATACAACACTGTAGCATAACTATTGATCAGTGTTATACAAATTTCTAGTTATAAGTTATACAGTGTCATTTGTAGAATATTTTATAAATTATTTATACTATTTACATTCACTTATTACTAGTAATATTTGTTTTGTTAAGGGTGCAGTGGCTATTTCTTAAAATAAAGTAATTTTTTCACATTTATCGCTTCTTTTTTTCTTAATTTTTAAGAAATCCAGTGGCACGAGTGCGGTGCTTCGAGAGTTTAAATTTCCCGGTAATGGCGGTAGTGGGCAGTGGGGGATTTAGTTACGTATCTGACCTGCAGAGGGCGCCGGCTCGGTACTTCCGAATTTAAATTTCCCGCTAAAAATTGAAGGCTGAAAGTTCCTTTACGAGCCCGACCCGCGCAGGGTGCATGGATTGAGGACCTTGAGTTTCAGTTTCCCGCTATGTGTGGTAGTGGGGGGATTTCATGCTGCCTAGGACTCGCCCAGGTGGCGCAGGAAAACCTTGTACGGAAAAATACATTGTGGCCATATGGAACCTTCCACTCTATCTTATCCTTTTTGATTCTAACCTCAAAGCCTGTTTTATTTATTTTCATTTGAAATTGAATTGCTTTCCATTATTTTATACTATTATCATAGATTTTCAACCTATAACTTCGTGTTTAAATATTTGTAAGTAAGTATTTTCACTTAGAAACACAAATAAATAAAGAAATTACATATTGTATCATTTATTCACAACTTATTTCTATTAAATCTATAAATGATTAAAATAGTTTAAAATTGAACTGTCTAATAAATACGACATATTCCATGAACATGCTTCATCTGATAGGGTACGAACATGCCAAAGATGCTACCCAGCTAGAAGTTCATGCCGCAGTTTCAGAAGATGTATCGAAGCCATCAACGTGTAAATCAAACCTATACATTTAAATGTGACCGCACATACCGTGGATGCTAACAGAGTGAACTGCTCTTAACACAAATTGATAGCTTCGATGCATCGACTGAAACTGCTGCCTGAACTTCTATATCTGCGTAGTATCTTCGGCATGTTCGTACCCTTACAGAAATATTATAGTGTGCAAAGAGAGCCAGAGCAGCTATATATGATGTCATAACCATAATCCCCTTGGACAAGTACATTCTGCATCTGTTATACTTTTATCGTTATTCAAAAATATCTGAAAACAATTAATTATGTTAAAAGTCAAATATGATAATGTTTAAAAAAAAATGCACACACCTCTACTTTATAGATTCTATCTCTCATGCTAGCATGAACTTGTCCCTTAACAATCGGTACTTCAGGATCATAAATCATTCCTTTCACATGGCTCGCTTCAACAGAACTTTCTGCCTTGACCATGAGTTTTCCTTTATCTTTAAAAAATTGAGCAATCGCAGAAAAATGCAATACGTGTTTTTGAACCATTTTTCAATGCTAAAAATAGGTAAGTATATTGATATACATATTTAAAAATTACTTTGTTATAATTTAAATCACAAACGTAGGTACTTACGATGCCGTTGAAATATATTATTATTGACTCCAGTACAAATTTGGAATGCAAACGCTTTAAATACTGTAAAATCCTTGAAAATTATAAAAGAAATAATCCAACATACATAACCTTTTTCATCTAGTCCAGGTAAACCTCAGATAAACAAAGAAATATATTGTTTATCTGAGAGGTAAACAAATAAAAAGATGCAGATATGTTCGACATACGTATACACGCGTGCGCAATAAAAAATTAATTTCTGAAAAAATTTCAAGAGGACTTTAAAAATTACAGTTTTATTACAAGAAGGCGCAGCTTTTAAAGTTAAAACATTTGTATGATAATTCAATAGTTAAATATTCACAGATTTTCTGAAATTTCAAATTCAATTTTGACCAGTGTCTTATGTACAGTGGTAATAAGGTCGATGTTAGAAATAGGATGGAATAGTTAGAGTGGGAGTGAAACGTCACACTATTTCGGTCCATTAATTGATAGCACACACAAGGTACTTAATAATCTCGTCGAATATCAAATGGGGCATGCCGCATGGAATGACATGGAGACAACACTGTACCTATTGGTATACCTAATGTGGTACAAAAACTAAATTATGAATTCGAAAGTATTCTGTAATTGAAAAATAAATAACCAGTGTTAACCAAAATATATTATGTTAAATGATAAATTAGCTTTTTTCCCTTGAATTTTAATGTCATTCGATATGTCACCAAACATGAAAATTACAGGCAAGGTATAAAATAAGAATACATTTCATAGTAACAATGTAGCTAATACAAGTAGGTACTTACCTTTTCGTAAAAATGTGTTGATATTTACCAAACAAAAACCAAAAACATTAAAACTAAAGTTTATTGACGTTAACGTCGTTAATAGAACACAGACAAGTGTAAACTGGAGATGACAGTAGTAGTACCACAGAAGACCTATACCAGAAACGACTCTCTGCTTTCCCGCCAGTATTGAATTTTTATGAAGACAGCCATCTTGCTGGTGGTATTGTCAAGCTGTGCTGACGTCACAGATTCTGAGACCTTAGGAAAACAAACAGCTGTCATCGAGTGACGTACCGATTGAACATGTTTTAAAGTATATTTTGCCGTTTTTGTAATATTTTACAACTTAATTTTGGATAACTCAACATCCACAACTATCCTTAATTATTTCGTATTGTGAATTTTGTTCGTTAATATGGAGATAAATTTATATTTTACGAAATCGTCTCATAATGGAAAAAGTTGGTGTCATCGAATTAAATCGCTTATATTTTGAAAAATGATGAGTTCACAACAAATATTGGTGTATTTCATAATATTTCATATAGAGATATTGTAAATTTCTTGGTTTTTGTGAGAAATGCATAGACAAAAGGATGAGTTCAAGACATTCAAAAATCTTGAAGCTATTTGTGGTTGGGTGAAAGAAGTAGGTACCTACTATCCAAGAAATTTAAAGGATAAAAGCTTTTTGCAAAGGTAGGAATAAGTTGTCAATGATCAACACTTTTTTCAATATATGTTTACCTAATTAAATGGTGCTTAATGAATAATTGCTAACATACAAATTCATTTTTCAGGTTATGAACTCTTAGCTTCGCATCTTCAACAAAAGCCATCGACTTCTTGGACTATTGCTGATCTAGATGATCTCCTTCGGTACTCTTTATGATTGTGTTACTAGTCTAGACAAGATTCTTTCACTATCAAGTCTTTCCTTTCAATTTTTTAACGGTAAACAATGGCTATGGCCGAAGGCTTAACTGTTACGAATTTTGTGAAAAATATCATATAAGTAAACTAAAAAGTACTGTGAACTACTTGAAATATGTAAAAAGGTGTACACAATTTCTTCCAGTGGTTGACCCATTACCTATGATACACCTATAGATTGAACTATACAAACCATTGTAATTTGCGCAAGAACTTTTTCTTATCGTGTGTTATTAATGTCATAAATATGTCTAACGTGTATTTTATTAAATAAGTATATTCACTTTTTATTGTTTTATTTATCACTCGTATTATTGCTGTTAGCAGTGAATTGAAATAGTCGATTATGTTGAACCTATATATACATGCATCTTTGCATCTAACTGAAATTAAAACAAAATATACTTACTAAATAACAAATTATTTATTATCCAAGGTTCCATTAGTACTTATAAGATGAATCAACAAGAAACTTCAGGAGATACAAAGAAAGATCTATTATTGCAATAAAAAAAGAAATGATTATGTTATACATTTAAGTATACTAATATCTAAGTAGTAAGTAACATTTGTAATTACATAATTCAACGAAATTTACAGCTACAATTTGAGTTTCAAAGCCCATTCGAGCATTATTTATGTGCTCACTGACTTTAGATCACTTTCAGTCTTAGTTTCATAGTTTAATCCAACACTGGGTTTTTAAACACCACACAACATAACTACTTTAAAAGGACGTTTAGCTGCCAGATCAATCGCTAACGGCACTACTTTGAATTTCCTTAATTTATGCACTACATCAGATATCTGTGTATTTTCCTCTTGATGTGATTTAAAACAATGTTTGCTATTACATTTCTTTCTCCCTCGGCATCAACTCTACCCTCGCTCAACTAAAATTTAAACAAGAAATTGTTGTTAAAAATGATGACAAATCAATATAAAGTGTTTTTTTACCATGAATTGTTTATTGTTTGCTTTAGCAGTAGTTATTATCACAAGTACTTTTACTTTCACATTTGGGTTTTAAGTTGTATCTGATATTAACAAAGAATACCTAACTGGACGGATCATCGTAGTCTTGAATTACGGCCGTCTTTTCTATAACATAAATCCACACTAAAAATCGAATTCTTAAATCAACAAGCAACAATTTACCATTAAAAAAATGCTTGGAATATACCCAGTAAAATAATTTCTTTTAATTGCTTTATTCAAAGAGATTATTGTTCGTATTGACATTGGATATAACATAACCTCAACAGTGCGAACAACCCACGGTCAATCGAACAACCCACATTCCAAGAGAGGCATGTGAAACAACCGAATACGGCTGCTGCACTCTGGCGGAAATAATGAAACTATCTGTTCCCATTATGGGATATTTGAATTTCCCGCCTAATACCACCAACAAGATGGCCGAAGGTCACCCCAATTTACCAATGGAAGGGTGCATTTACACGCATCCAGTAATTTAGTCGAGTCGCTTAGTAATTTAGTACTCGACCAATGCGGACAGCGTGGTTTAGTCAAGTAATTTTGTGGAAAGCAATTACTAAATTACTGGACCGTCTCTCTACTCGACTAAATTACTGGATGCGTGCAAACGCACCCAAACATCGAACGTGCCTCCGACAGTGACGCTTCTGGTATAGGTCTTCTGTGGTAGTACTAGCACAGAAGACTAAAAGTCTTCTGTGGTACTAGACTAGTGGCGCTGCCGGCGGTGGTCGCTATTTTGTAAGAGATGGTGATACCAAAGTGAGTGGTGGCTCAGTTAGTTACATCCACGTTTTAAAATGTATCATTAAAATGATGTGGTGATTGTGGACATCCCAATCTCCACCGACATGGGAGTGGTTATAATGTGAACGTTCTAAAACGGTCCAAAGAGTGTCATCACATTTATGCAATGCAATGAAAAGGATGGCATGCAAAACTTTACGCGAAAATTTTTGCATCTTGAAAGCGCTTTACACTACTGCAATATTTTGTGAAATCTTTGGGCCTACCAACCAAACGAAAAGAAAAACTTTTATGAGGTAATGTTCGCAGTAAACAAGCAAATTAATAATCCCCGAATCTGATCTGTTGGTACAAAATAGTGACGTGCTTATTGTTTACTTTCGTGTTCTATTGTGTTTTCTACAAACAATAACTCTTTAAAATATAACTTATGTTTGTTGCTTCAGTTCCTTTAATACTTGGGTTGGCAACCCAAATATTCCCAAATAAAGTAACTATATTGCATCTGCCATGCAATCAAATTAGAACACGCGCTAATTCAATGCAATGAAAAATATTGCCATCAGCTGATCGAAATAGCTCGATGTACGCATGCGCGCAATAAAAATTTGCATGCCACATGCAATATTGCATTAATGTAAAGTGGCTCTTACACATATAAACAGTTACTGGCGAGCAAGCTTTTACCTTGCATGCATTGATGCATGCTCGCCAGTAACTGTTTATACGCGCAATATTTTTTTACTGGCGTGCCAATATCTACTGGCGCCACTAAATCCATGCACGTATAAACCCACTATTATTTAATTGTATTACAGGTATTTTGGTACATTAGTTACTTTAACATTTTACTTATTTCAAGGCAGTTTCAACATCTTAATACTTTTGTAATAATTTTACTTACGTTAGTTACTTTTTAAATGTATTTTTAAATATTATTGTATTTATTGTAATGATTTTCCGTTAAATTAATAAATGATCAATTTCTAGTTTTGAAATGACTTATTTAATTTTAAGGCCACTGTTAGACTATAAAAGTTCTTTGACAAAGATCTTTTATAAAAGATATTTTATGAGTAATTTGATAGATATTTCATAAAATATCTTTTATAAAAAATCTTTGTTAAAGAACTTTTGCAGTCTAATGATGGCCTAAGCAATTTGTTTGAAAATCATTTAAAATTCCCGCTTATGACGATCCCGCCTATATAAAAAAGGCGGGAATACAGCGCCACTCTCGACGTAAGTTTTGCTGTTCAAAAAATCCTTGAGAGTTGCCTATCTATAACATATAATATTCTTTAATCTATGGTGGTAGTAGTCCCCTTCGAGCATATAAGGATAGAGGTGCCCTTTCAATTTTACAACAATGCGTATGGTTTGTTCTCAACACCTATAGGCGAGGGACGCGAGAGGTGTAGTAAACACTGTAATAAACATCCACAAAACACAATAAAAAACGAAAGTAAACAATACGCAAATGACACTAAACGCTATATTAGAAAGGATCCCCTACGAGGATGAGATTATTATTTTGCACCAGACAAAGGATCGGGGATTAATAATTTGCTTGTTTACAGTTGTAGAACGAACAAACAAACAGCTGTTTGACGACCTCTATTTTCCCCTATATCCTCGAAGGTAGTCCCAATCTCTTTGTTTGACCTTGGAGAAACATACTTTCGATGTTGGCACTCTCAAAAATGGTGGAATGGTGCGTTTGAGTGCTGCGCGCGAAAAACAAAATGGCCGCCGTCGCAAACACATTTTCCCATTTATCTAAGTAACCATTGGGATTACGAAAAAAAGTTTTATATAAAAAATATTGCTAAATCAATTATACAGAGAAAAGGTTATTACAATTTTTTATGTAGAACTAACCGTTCTCTCAAAAAGTTTCATTTTATAGTTTCCAATAATAAAAATTAATATGTCTAATGATGAGAGATTTGCCAGTGCATATAACATATTTGACACTATTTCTCGGGCCACTGGAAACAATAATTATAACTAAAACATTACAAATATAAATAAATTAACAAATACCTCCATCGCCCCTATGTTTTACAGTAGGCATAGGAAATTGAAAGAAAAAGTACCTAGGTATATAATTTTAACGTTTTCCTTTTTACACACTAAAAAAAATTTGTTTAGAGCAAACAAAAATTTTGTTGCGTACTTATATACAAAGCAATTTCTTGGTTGATGTTAATAAATTTTTGTTGCTCCAAACAAAATTGTTTGAGGCAACAAAAATTTATTAACATCAACCAAAAAATTGCTTTGTATATACGCAACAAAATTTTTGTTTGCTCTAAACAAATTTTTTTTAGCGTATACTTCCTTCTGTTTCCCCCATATGTGTAGCTGGCTGATGGAACCCATCCAAGGCCAGAAAAGGGGAAAACAAATTTATCGTTTAATGAAGAAACTTATAGAAATACATTAGTTACAGATTTATATAGGCAAAGTACAGACAAGCAATACTTTTCACTTCTACAATGACATTTTTAATTAAAATCATCGTCACTTTCAATGCAAATCTCACTTAGCCCCAAATCTTCATCATCGCCTTGCTCAGACTCTCCCATATTATCACATCGGTCGAGATTATCTTCGCACTTACACATTTCGGTACACCGGAGTCCATTCGACTGACACGTACATGAAGCAGAGCAACGCCTTTGGGAGTATGAGTAGTTATTTAAATTAAATTATAAATATGTGTCTCTCTGGAAACTGTCCCGGAGCCAGCCAGACCAAGTGTAAGGCTGGGCGGGGCAGGTCCAGTTCGACTAAACAATAATTAATGAGGGGGTTAGAGTTCCTGTTTAAAGGGCATAAATTTAAACTAACAATAACTTTTAAAAAACATGATATATGAAAATATCTGAAGATAGTTAAAATAACACAATAAAATTATCAATTTCGCGTACAACAGCGCGAACACTTTGAAATTTTGGTTGCTGGCACGGGAAAACAAAACTCAACAAAAAAACCCGTTCGAAGCAGTTAAGTTAAGGACTAAAAAAGTTAGGATTTTTATAAATATATCGGTCAAAATGGAATTTGGAGACAAAAATGGACAAAAGAACAAAAAGAAGAGAACAAAATAAACAAACAGAAAGGGAATAGAAAAGGATTAAAGATGTAAGTTGAGAATGGGCAAAGTGTAGGATAGTGATAAGTTGTAGTAGTGGAAAGTGTGGCTAAGGGAGTTGCCGGAAAATAGGCAACTTTAGCCGCTGCACCACTACATATTGTAATATGTTGCACCCCATAAAATTTAAGGTTATGTTACTAAAAAGTAGGCAGACTTCAACAGATCGAATGTCTGAATGAATGTAGTGTATTTGCACCTACTCGAAAAAGAACCTACCAGAAGATTCCAAAGTGACATCTGGAATTATCGAGAGAATGGTGGCGTCATCACAGAACAATCGAGATCTGTCATTTTTAGGTATAAAAGACCGATCGCATTCTCGGCGAGTAGTTCAGAAAGTTCAGAAAGTATAGAAAGTGAGGTTAAGACTTCAAAGATAAACAAAGTGATAAACATTGTGGATTTTAGTCAGTAAAGTGTATTTAAATTAATAATAGTATTGTGAAGTATCCAGTAAATATTTAATAAAGTGTGTTAGTGGACATCTCTTGTTATAATTTTTGGAACCCACGGAATTTGCAAGGGGTAGTTTCCTAAGGGTGGAAACACGTCACAAATTGGTGTCAGAAAGCGGAATTTTATGACAAGAGGAGCTCTGAAGTTGTGCTGGAGTGTTCGAGAAGTATTCTCGAGGGTTAGTGCTAACACGGAGGACTCATTTACTGGACATTGTTCGAGGGTTATTGTCGAACAGGAAAATAGTGTTAAGTGCATTTTTGAGGAAAATAGTGTTAAGTGCATTTTTGAGACATTGTAGAATATTTTATTAGGACATTAGTGTGATAATTAATTCCTTTGAACTGAGAAGTGATAGAGACACTGAAAAAGACTCATTTAGTGCGTGAAAATTTCTAGAACTTTTCTATTTGGACATTAGTGGAGATTAGTAAATTCTCTAAACTGGATAGTGACAAAAGACTCTGAATAAGACTTTTTCGTGCTATTTCGAGATTTGTCTGGAAAGTTCCATTACCGATATTGACGTGACAGTTAAATTTATTTTATCTTATGCCTATAAAAACCAGAAGTATGGCATCCGATAAACAAATACAGGACTTATTCGAACAATTCCAAAAAATGATGGCGCAGCAACGCCAGGAAGACAAAGAAGAACAGGAGAAAAAACGTCATGAAGAAAAAGAAGAAAGGAACGAATTAAAGAAAATGATGGAAGATCAGGAAATAAGACGTCAGAAAGAAAAAGAGGAACAAGAAAGACGACGTCAAGAGGAGAAAGAGGAACAAGAAAGAAGACGTCAAGAGGAAAAAGAGGAACAAGAAAGACGCCAAGAAGAATTAAAGAAAATTCTGAATGAACAAATGAAAATACAGCAGGACGCGATCATTTCTGCCAACGAAGAATTAAAGAGTCAAGTCAAAGAAGAGATAAACAAGGTAGAAGAAAAAGTAGGTGAAGTCGAGACAGAAGTCAGTCAAGTAAAAGGAGAAGTAACTGAAGTTAAAGAGAAAGTAAACAAGTTCGAAGAAGAAGTCAAAGGAGAAATAGACCGGCTTAAACGACAGTTGAGAGATAGAGGAAGCCAGCAAGTGGTATCATCAGGACAGCGACTAAAACCTCCTTCTTTTGATGGCCAAAGTTCCTGGACGACGTACAAGAGGCAGTTTGAGGCAGCAGCGTGTGCGAACAATTGGGATAATGAGGAAAAGGCCATGGCATTAGTTCTAGCATTAAGGGGCCAAGCTTCAGAGTTGCTCCAAACCATCCCAGTTGAGAAACAAAGGGACTTTAAAGTCTTGGAGGCTGCATTAGACTTGAGGTATGGCGATCAACACCTTGCCCAATTATACCAGACTCAGCTGAAATCCCGGATGCAAAAAGCTGGGGAAAGTTTACAAGAATTTGAAGCTGCGATAGAGAGACTGGCACACCAGGCGTATCCGAGTGCACCTAAAGAATTCCAGGAACAATTAGCCGTGGGGGCCTTTTTAGATGGTATAAGGGACGAAGAGGTCAGGCGAGTTCTGAGGCTGACGAGACACCAAAGTAGTAGCGAAGCTTTGGTGCGTGCACTCGAAGTAGAAGCCGCTTACAGGGATACGCCAAGGTCGAGAGTGCGAGCTGTGACTCTCGAAGAATCGCAACCAGAAATGAACCAGAACCCTATGTTGACTGAGATGCAGAAAATGTTTACCAAACTATTGGATAAATTAGATGACCTTGGAAAGCAGGAAAAACAGAAAAACAAAGGAAAGCCGAGTGGTGGTATTAAATGTTACAACTGCGGCAAGGTAGGACACATGAAGCGAGACTGTCGACAGCAGAATTCGGAGAGTCGAGTAAATGCTGTAAATCTTGAAGAGGAGCAGGAAAACAGTACCAGGGGGGTTGTTCTGGCCAAGGAATGCAGTGCCCCCAGAGAAATTAAGATTTCCCAGCTTCGAAGAATCGCAAGCAGACTGTTGTTGCATGGATATGTGAACGGAAGAAAATGTTTGTTTACCATCGACACAGGTACTACGTCATCAATAGTACGGCCAGGATTTATATCGGGCATAAAGATTACCAAGAGGCAAAATGAAGAAGTGATCGTCCGGACAGCTACGGGGGACAGGGCTACGGTTCATGGAGAAGTAGACCTGGGTTTGCAGATTGGGCATTTGAGGTTCGACCACAGGGTCATCGTGGCTGACATTACGGATGACTTCATTTTGGGACTGGACATTATGGAACAGTATGGATTTATTGTTGACGTAGGGAAGCGAATGTTAAGGATTGGGAACGAACAATTTATTCTGTCAAATGTGAACGACCAATGCGAGAAAACCAGGCTGTTGACAACGCAGGCAGTCAAAACTCCTGCATTATCCAGAAAACCAGACAAGGAAGATTGCAAGCGCTACCCTCAGGTGAGAAAATTGCCGAACATGGTTAAAGTCAACACTGTCAAGGTCGATCTTCCAGACAGTTGGTCAAAGAAAACTCTGAGGCAAGAGCAATTGCGTGATGTAGAAATCGGACCCATGTTGAGAGCAAAAGAAGAAGGAACGCGTCCAGCATGGAAGGATGTTTCCAACAAAGAAGTGGGGCTGAAGGCTTTATGGTCACAATGGGATTCACTTATGGTCGTAGATGGGCTTTTGAGGAGAGCATGGGAAAGCCCAGATGGGAAGCAGGTTGCCATGCGTCTAGTGATTCCCAGGTGTCGTGTACCAGAAGTACTCCAGGAAGCACATAATGAAACATCCAGCAGACACTTCGGCATAAACAAGACATTGAGTAGAGCACGGGAACAGTTCTATTGGGTTAATAGTCGCCAGGATGTGGAGGCCTGGTGTCGCAAGTGTAAAAATTGTGCTGCCCGTGGAGAACCATTTTCGATGAGCAACTACAGAAATGGAAGCCGAGAACAGCCGAAGAATGATCGAGAGCAGATGAACAGAACTAGTAACCGCTTGAAGGCTCGTTATGATCAGAATGCCAGTACAGGGGGATTCAAGGTGGGGGATCTGGTTTGGCTGTACAACCCACAGCGGAAGGAATGGAGATCCCCGAAACTTCAACCTCCTTGGGATGGACCGTATACTGTTATTACCCGAATTAATGATGTCGTCTATCGTATTCAACGAAACAAAAAGCCCAAGATGAAGATCGTACACTTGGATAGACTGGCGAAGTATGTGAAAGAGGCTGAATTGCCTGACCGGGACGTTCAGGCTAAAGGAGGGGGCAGTGTAATATGTTGCACCCCATAAAATTTAAGGTTATGTTACTAAAAAGTAGGCAGACTTCAACAGATCGAATGTCTGAATGAATGTAGTGTATTTGCACCTACTCGAAAAAGAACCTACCAGAAGATTCCAAAGTGACATCTGGAATTATCGAGAGAATGGTGGCGTCATCACAGAACAATCGAGATCTGTCATTTTTAGGTATAAAAGACCGATCGCATTCTCGGCGAGTAGTTCAGAAAGTTCAGAAAGTATAGAAAGTGAGGTTAAGACTTCAAAGATAAACAAAGTGATAAACATTGTGGATTTTAGTCAGTAAAGTGTATTTAAATTAATAATAGTATTGTGAAGTATCCAGTAAATATTTAATAAAGTGTGTTAGTGGACATCTCTTGTTATAATTTTTGGAACCCACGGAATTTGCAAGGGGTAGTTTCCTAAGGGTGGAAACACGTCACAATATTGCTACGAAAATTGACTGTCTGTGATATATATCTTTCGACAATCATACATATTTCAACTCATTGATATATTTTTATGAAATTTATATTAGTAAAACACATAAACATAAAATATATTATGGCGATAACATTTTGCAAGATTTCTATTTAAATACAAGCGACAAAAATTAAGAGAATATATATTTTTTAAATTAAATAATTAATAACTTTTTTATTTACTGACCAATTTTCTTCAAAAACAATAGGGTTCTTCCTCTAGCTAAAACTAAATTACTTTTCGAATTTCAATACAATCGGACTTTTCTTTCTTAAGTTATCGTGCTTACAAGAAACGTGACGGACGGACGGGCGGCGGACCGACGGACATTTTGAAAGAATTCGTTCACTAACACAATGATATGAAATTTTTTTCTCTACGAGCGATATTTATGATTTTAGAAATGTGCCGATCAGATACAATATACTCTTCGTTTTTGCGAAGAGTATAATAATTATCAGTACTTAAATCTTAAATAAGCTAAATATGCTCTATGTGTAATAATACTATATATCCTATCTATCCTACAAATTGTTTTAAACAAGAAGAAAATAACAAAAAACACAGGTAAACAATCTATATCTCAACGAATTTGAGGATAAACTACTACACAACAAATGAATTGTCTTTGCACAATGAAAATTATATTTAAAAATGCCTTCTTCAATAGTTCATAGCACATTTAAGTCTAAAGAAGTAAAGGGAAACTGAATTTCAAATTAAACACATTGAAAGATTCAAAGATTAAGGTTGTGTGGCCCCCAATATCGTTGGCTATCAAATGGTGCACGCGCCTATAAATGTGCACAGATTTTCTCGCATCATAAAAGCGGTCAATCATGGTCAATCACGTCCATAAATCAAATTACTCAAATTTGTTGGTAAAGTTAGGTATTTTTCATATACTTTTGACAGTTATGAGAGTATATACAATTTAGTTCGCAATTCCAATGACAGTGTTCTTGACCTTGTGTTGTTCAACAGAAATTGTTGCGTAACTCGTTCTATCGATCCTATAACGATGGAAGACATGCATCATCCTGCCCTGGACATATCAATAGATATGAACTCCTCCAAGAACCTCAATAATAACTTTCCAACTAACCATAATAACAGTTACAATTTTCGTAAATGTGATCTTTCCAAATTGTATGATAACCTTCTTGGCATTGACTGGACCTTTCTTTCCTCTTTTAACAACGTCAATAGCATATGCAGTCAATTTTATGATAAACTAGATCTCGTGTTTGCATCTTGCGTACCTAAGAAATCAGTCTCTCATAATGGGAAATACCCAC
The DNA here is from genome assembly GCA_936432065.2 of Rutpela maculata. Taxonomy (NCBI): domain Eukaryota; kingdom Metazoa; phylum Arthropoda; class Insecta; order Coleoptera; family Cerambycidae; genus Rutpela; species Rutpela maculata. Next base: position 122,243,992 of record OW386287.2, on the reverse strand, counting down.
CCTGGTTCAATAGCACCATCATAAAAAAAAATCAAACTCAAGGAAAGGCTTAAAAAGCAGTATGCTAGAATTGGTGATCTCCGTATTTACAAAGAGTTTAAAAATGTCAGGTATGAAATAAAATGCGATATTAATATAGCATACAGAAACTTCGTGAAAGATTCAGAAAGAACAATAAAAAGCGATCCTAACAAATTTTGGGCCTTCATCAATAGTAAAAAAGGGTCAACAAAGGTCTCGGATGAAATGTTTTTGGATGGAGTTTCACTTAAAGATCCTGATGACATATTAAACGCTTTTGCAAAATTTTTTAGTCAATCCTATACTGACTCCTCATTGGACCCCAGGAATATCTACACTGAAAGTGACTGCCCGAACAATAACCCTGTTGTAAATATAAATTCATTCTCAGAGATTGAGGTTATTCAGGCTTTAAAACGAATTAAACCTAAGATGACAACAGGTCCTGATTCCATACCGACATTCTTATTGAGGGATTGCGCAATTATATTTGCATATCCCTTAACCTTAATTTTTAACTTAATATTAAAAACCTGTCAGTTTCCAGACTTATGGAAATATTCCAAAGTGTGTCCTATTTATAAAAAGGGGAATAAATTAGATATTCAGAACTTCAGACCAATCTCTGTAATCTGCAACTTCTGCAGTCTTGGAAATCCTACTTCATGACAGAACATATCATTCAATCAGCACCAAAATTTCTATCCACCAACATGGATTTATGAAGGGTTGTTCAACTACAACAAATCTATTCTGCGTCACTCAATATATTTCTGAATCCCTTGATAAGCATAGTCAAACAGATGTCGTATATACGGACTTCTCCAAAGCTTTGACAGACTTGATCACCGGTTACTACTGGATAAATTAGATAAAATTGGTCTCTCATATTCCCTTCTGCTCTTATTTAAATCTTATTTAATGAATAGAATTCAGTATGTTGTACTCAATGGATTCAAGTCTATCGAATTTGTTGCCACCTCCGGAGTTCCCCAGGGATCCATTCTAGGGCCCTTGCTATTTAATATATTTATTAATGACATAATAGACGAAATTGATTTGCCTTGCCTGCTATACGCTGATGACCTAAAAGTATTCACGGTTATTAACAATATTGATGATTGCTTTCAACTACAAACTTGTCTTAATAAAGTAAATAACTGGTGTATAAACAATAAATTGTAGTTGAATGCCAACAAGTGCAACGTTCTGTCCTTTTCATTAAAAACATCACCAATTGCTTTTGATTACCACTTGGATAATGTCATAGTTTAGAGACCCACAGTGTTTCGTGACCTCGGCGTAATTTTTGACAAGAAGCTATCTTTTACTCCACACATTGACACCATTATCTCTGAAGCCTTTAAGAGCCTTGGATTCATAGTTCGCACTAGTCGTGAATTCACTAATACTGATACATTGAAAATTCTGTACCAATCATTTGTCAGATCGAAACTCGAATATGCATCACTTATTTGGTGTCCTAGCTATGATGTACATAAAAACAACCTAGAAGCTGTGCAGCATAGATTTGTCAAATTACTCTGGCTCAAATCTGATGGTACCTACCCTGTTACTGATTTTCCGCAGAAAGATCTACTTGAAAGGTTTTCCATGTCTACTCTTGAAGACAGACGAATCTACCTATCTCAAGTATTCTTATTTAAAGTGTTACACAGTGATTTTGACGCACCTGAGGTAGTCAACAAATTAAATTTTCAAGTCCCTAGATTGACTTCTCGCAATGCCCAAGTTTTCTACATGCCCACCTCTCATACCAACATATTAAAAAACTCGCCTTTATTTACCATCTGTAACAATTCAAATAAATTGTCCAGCGACCTTGATATTTTTAACTGTCACCTGAAGGATATAAGATCTAAAATATTGGATTAAATACTTGGTTGTTCTGTTACCTACTTTTGTTTTTCTTATTAGTTAGTATGTTTTGTATTTCTGCTAATTCCTGTTCTGTAATTGGGTACTTGTACCTGTTGAACAGTGTATGTAAAAATAAATAAATAAATATACAGCTTACGGATTCTCTGGTTTTAAGTCATTTTAATTATTGTGATGCTATTATATATGGGCCATGCCTAGATAAACTTGATATTATTCGAATTGAAAAAGTTCAAAAATCTTGTCTGCAGTTCATATGGTATAAGAAAGTTTGAGCCTGTATCATATAAATTAAAAGACGCAAATTGGCTAAGTATGCTAAACAATGTAGCCTATCAATAGTAAGACAGTTGTATTTTGCTTCTTTTCATTCTTGCATAAAGTACGGTATAGTACATTGGGGTTCCTCATCCGAGGCAAATAGAGTTTTTTTTTACACTTTATTTATACGATAAGATAAAGTATAGAACAGATGTCCATACCTTAAATTTAAGATTTAAAGGACTTATTACCTCTCCACCTCACAAATTTACAATGTTTCGAAGATGTTTCACATATAATGTTTATTCTATGTACAATGATGTACCAGTATCCTTGAAATCCTTGAAGCTAAATTCTTTTAGAATCAAATTTAGGAAAGTTCTTTTTAATGCCTCACATTAGACCAATTTAGTTTTTCTTTTTTCTTCCAATTTTTTTTTTGCTAGTGGTACGTATCGTAAAATGCGTTTTTCCTTATATTGATCACCTATCCTTTTTCTTTTCTCAATTTATTTGGTTTATAAGTATGATTTTAACTCGCAGATGTGTTCATGATCATGTGATGTCTCTGTTTCACACTTGGAGCTGAACGTTGATCTTTTATAAATTGCCTTCAGCTCCATTTTGCAATATATATGTAATTTATTAAATAAACTGATATATTGTACAAATGTTGATTGCAAATAAACATTGTTATTATTATTATTATTATTATTATATAAATATGTATGTGAATATTTTATCCTTTTTTGTTTGTACTTAAAAGAAGAATTAAAGTGGGTACATAGTACATACTTTTAGATTCATTCTCTTTTCGTCAATTATTTGATATTCTTAGTATGTAATTGCATGACGAAAATTTGCTAATATGAAATTTGCCGGTAAATTGCATATACTTTGTTCATATGCTTTTTACAGTCATAAATGTATATATACAATTCTGCTATGTATTTCAGCTTAGTCTGATGCGGACTATTATCATATGAAATAGAATCATACCCCAAGAAGTACGTATAATTATAAATCATACAAACTGTGTTAGCGGGAATACTGACAAGATAGAAATAATTTTTTTGTCCAAATTGGGCTTCAGTGCACCAAAATACTTCAGAAAAGTTAGATCAGAACCTTAGGACAAACATGACCCTTTTAGGGGATAAAAGAGGTAGTAGACAAAAACTGATGAGATGCGATTTCTTTTTTAATATCAGAATCAGTTTCATCATGTCAAAAAAGATAGTTCTGATCAAAAGCGCAGCCTCTTCTTTTTTTTGTTGACCTGTGTTATTATTAAGCCAAAATCAACAGAGCTGCCAAACCTTGTCAAATTAAATGTCTACAATGAAGTGTGCATGCTCTGACACACGTGCTTCGTATGTGACATATTTTGCGTTGTTTGAGTATTATTTGAAAACAATCAGCTGGTAGCGTTTGTGGTTCTCATTTCTTTGGGAGACATTTCATTATAAAAATACAGCACACACCAGAAAAAACAATATCTAAACACTCGGCACGGCACATATTCAAAAAGAAAACAAATGAAATCAGCTGATGTGTCATGATCAGCTGATGCACCAGGGTTAGCTGATCAGCTGGTCCCTTTAAATCGTAGTTTTTCAACTATGTTTATCGTTTATCTAACATGTTGTTTTCTTTCTGATTATCTCCTCTCGTTATAATTATCTACTCAATGATAAGAGTGCGAATCTTAACAGCAGTATATTGTTATCAATATAGTGTATTCCACAAATAATTCAGGGATATAAAAAAGCTCGCAAAAAAGCATAAAGGACGCCGACCGCTTCTAGTTAATGTACCGCCCGCCGGTCTACTTTGACAACGCTAGTCCACGTTGACCATATACTTTATTCCAACCTATCATAATTCCGGTAGAGAAAATTTCAACCAATTATATTCAGTGGGAGTGGCCTACATATTTGTAAGGAAACGTGACCATTTTCTTGTTATGATAATGAAGAACACATACACTTTTATGGCGTTTTATGTAAATAGACTGAAATTGATACACGGTCGGAACCCTTTACGTTTTTTTGGCGAGCTTTTTTAAATCGCTGGATTATCGGTGGTACAAACTATACCTTGTTCTGGATATATTCCATCTAGTTTATATTCAAAGTACTTCATGAAGACATGTTGAACTGATTTTAGCTGTTGAATAATGTATATTATGTATAAATTTATATAACAACCTTTATTTTTAAAGTGTTTGCAGTTCCTAAATAGTAGTCATACTGTAGAAACTGCTCTACAACTCAGGCGGCCTATAGTGTCATGCGGGACATTGTTGGGGACCTTGATGAGGCACATAGTGGTAACTCCGTGTGACCTCAGCAAGGCTGTTTACTGTGTCTCGCATCATACCCTCTATTGCTCTTTGAGTCCTACCTTTAAAATAGGAAACAATGTGTAAACTTTAACAGTATGTCTGATTTAGAATTTATTAAATATGGTGTATCTCAGGGCTCTGTCCTGGGTCCACTACTAATTATAATCTATATTTACGATCTTTATTATCACCTTTAATATGTTCTGAAAAAACAAAGATAACTTATTGCACACTGCAAAAAATATTGAACTTATAGCCGAATTCTTGGTTTTCAATAATTTAATATTAAATAAAGGAAAGACGCAAAGGATCACTTTCTCCAGCAGTACTCCGCATGTGGGAGAGAGTGTGAAACTACTCGAGATAACTCTGGATAGCTCTTTGAATTGAACATGTCATGTAGACCTTCCTCTATAAAAAAAACTACCAAGTCATATATTTCTCTTAAGACAACTTAAAAATATTCTAAGTACTAGTCGACCATCCTAAGTTGGCAGGTAGCTGCACAGAGAAAGAAGAAATATCATCACTGCTGCATCTGTAACACTTCATGTCTGCCCCAGTGTCTCTTATCCTCTCCGCTATTCATGTTATTACTAGTCAACGATCCTAAGTTGGCAGGTAGGCGCACAGAGAAAGAAGAAATATAGTCACTGTTGGACAGAGACAAACAAGCTTCTTCAGCTAACTAGCTAGCTAGCTAGCTAGCTAGTTAGCTGAAGAAGCTTGTTTGTCTCTGTCCAACAGTGACTATATTTCTTCTTTCTCTGTGCGCCTACCTGCCAACTTAGGATCGTTGACTAGTAATAACATGAATAGCGTGAATAGAACAGTGACGATATTTCTACTTTCTCAGCGCGGCCAACTTAGGATGGTTGACTAGTAATAACATGAATAGCGGAGAGGATAAGAGACACTGGGGCAGACATGAAGTGTTACAGATGCTGGGGGTATGGCCACACCAAGGACAATTGTACTGGCACTGACCGCTCGAAGGCATGTCTCAGATGTGGGAAAGAAAACCACCAGGCCAGAGATTGCATTGGGCCTACTTTCTGTCCCGTCTGCAACAATGAGGGACACAGGACAGATTCAAGAGCATGCCCCCTGTTCCGGAAAGCTCCGGGGAGGACTGAGCAAGAAGGGGAGGGAAAAAATGCTTAACATTCACTGTGAAGCAAATAAACCTAAATAGGTGCCGGGTCGCCCCCGGCTGCAAAGCAGAAGGGAGTTGGGGTCCTCATAACTAGTGAACCTAACAAGAGGATGGTTGGCAAAAACAGGCCCGGATGGTACGTCGAAGGCAACAGAGACGCTGCCATTGGGGTCCTAAACCGGGAAATCTGTGTTCACAGGAGTGGGAGTGGGCAAGGATTCGTCTGGGTGAAGCTGAATGAAGTGATTATATTCAGCTGCTATGTCTCACCCAACGCCATGCTGGGAGATCTAGAAAGGGCCCTAGAAGAAATGGGCCATAGGATTAGGGGCTAACTAGGAGGACCAGAAAAGAGGTAATCATGGCGGGGGATTTTAGTGGCAGAGCTCCTGAATGGGGAATGGAGTCCACAGACTGTCGAGGAAACGTAATAGTAGTGGTCAGCCCATAAACAAGGGAGCGACGTTCACATTCGTGAGAGGGAACAGTGGCTCTATCCCAGTGGCCTCTACAGGCGCAGTGAGGAGGATTAGCAATTGGAGGGTTCTCCTGGAGAAAACATTGAGTGACCATCGATATATAGAATACAAAGTGGGTCAACAGACCGAAACACCGGTGATAAGGGGAAGAGGCTGGAAGTTAGGCCGGTTGGACAGAGGTATCTTCAAGAGAACCCTCGAGAAACAGGTGACAGGTGGTAATGCTGCAACAGAGGAGGACCTGATCAGGGCGGTTACTACCCATACAGCACACCAAATAACGATTACGATGTGTTCGCATTGTGACGATGTATCTAGATGCAGACACAAGGTTGCACAATTCTACGATGTAAATGTGCTACGTTTACACATTGTAGGCACACACGTATGCACAAAGGTTAAACGTCCACCTCACAATGTAGCCACAGCACTTACATAAACACAAATAATTTGATCCACAGTGTATTATCGGATGCACAGTGATTGACTTCCTAATGTTTCAGACGAATGACGTCTTATGCTAGACATTAATTTGACGTATTTTTCAGGTTATATTTGGTAATCCCCCCCACAGGTTTTTAGCAATGGAAACATATAAAACTACATACTAGTTAGTAAGTCTACTTGATAAAAATAAAGTAATTAATGCATAAATACGTTTTGTCCTATGAATTTATTTGTTAGCCATCCGTATATTTTATTTACATTAACTATCTAATATTGTTTACCATCACTCCAATATCTTCTCACAAGGGTTGCCTGCAAATTATAATGTTTATTAAGTTATTAAATTCATTTTTACTTACCTTTGCCAATTGCGGTGGGTAGGGGTCGAACCTACATGTTTCTGTTGTCCGTATTACAGTACTGACGCTTCTACCAACTGAGCTATCGTGGTGACTGTTATTTCGGATGCTAAAAGCAGTATTTATGATGTGTATGAAGTCTTTATTATGTGTGAAATTGAATTTCTAGCCTTATTTAAAATATATGAAAATCTTTCAAGTTCTCTTTTTTTTTTCTCTATTTTTTTACGTGTTCCCAAACCTGAATTTTTCGAGTTACTAGTATTTTTATTTATTTACAATTATTAAGAAGAACTTATTTAATTTAATTAAACTGTCACCAGTGTCACCTGAGTTAAGAATTAAAGTTTTAAGTTGAAGTACTTATACAAACCTGGGAAACATGTTGGAGAAAAAACGGTCAGGTATAATATATCATCTACAACATAAATAGAATATTTAATGGTCTAAAACAGACCTAAAATTGAAAAGAAGTATATTCGTACATCGGTTTAATAAGCAATTATTACCTTGAAAAAAACAACTAAAAGTTTTTTTGCAATTATTTTAACAAAAAAAAAAGACAGAGTGAGCACGGATCGAACTGCGTACCTCTTGACTCGCCGCTTAATGTTTAACTCACTCAACCATTGACTTCTGTTTGAATATCTGCTTAAAGACTTTATAGGTAGTAGAACACGCAACGGCTAGATTTTGCTTTTTAATGCATTTTAATCTAATTTTATTATTAAAAGAACTCGATATCTTTAAAACTGCCGAATCTTTGCAAACTTTTTCGAATATAAATTATTTTGGATATTGTTAAAAAACAAAAATGACTGCTATATGTGTAGCTATGACCACTCTTATAGAGGAAAGAGGACACATGAGATACACATGGCTGGTATGCTCATGCTGACGCTTTGCGCGCGCACAATGTGCCATGCTCGAATAGTCGAATGTAGACACGACAAGACACAACTAAAAAGTGTATATATAGTTATTTGTATCATGTGTATATATCGCACTTTTATGTGGTGTATGCAGTAGGCACAAGTATTATATAAAGCATCACACATACATATGACTTAAACCTTGTAGGCATCTTCTACGGACGTCAAATTTCAACATTCTAATGATCCTTCTTTACGTTATATAAAAATGTTTAGAATCTTGAGTGCATACGGTATACAATTATTAAACATTGTCCACATAATTCTGTCAATATAAACATAAGTGTATCTCATATGTGTAAGTCAGTACTAGTTTAACAATTAGATCCACCTTAACATATTTTGTTTCTCATGTGTATATCTTGTAGAGACGTAATTACAATTGGACGTGCTGTTTGGGTAGAGCCTGCGACCAAGCAATGCTGAGGAGGAAAGTTGTAAGACCAAACGGATTGGTATATTGGTGGACCAAAGAAATCTCCGATCTCAGAGAGGAGTATGTTGCGGCCAGAAGGAGATATGTTAGGGGAAACAGGAGACAAGGAGTGCAAGAGGAGAACACGGCCATACAACACTACCGGGAGGCAATGAAGAGATTAAGAGACGCAATCAATAAGTCAAAAAATGATAAATGGAAGGAGTTGTGTCAAGACATAGATAGGGACGTGTGGGGAATGGGTTCAAAATTGCGACGAGCCGCATAAAAGCCCCCCCTCCGACTATACCAGCCGAAAAGATGGTGGAGATCATGAATGCCCTATTCCCAGAAAGGGATGAAATAATATTGAGGCAAACGGAGATAGGAGAGATCCCACGTTTTACCGAGGAGGAAATGTCGGAGGCGTGTGGCAGGTTCAAGAACGGAAAGGCTTCGGGACCGGACCTGGAAATAGTAAAGCTGGTTGCGGAAGAACAACCTGGGGTTATCCTATGAGTTATGAACCGCGCACTGGAACTTTCAACACTGGAGATTGGGTCGAGATAGTTAAGAGGTTACGGAAGTTGAGAATAGCCCTGTACCTGCTAAGGATAGTAAAGAGCTACCTCGAGAACAGGTGGTTAGGGCTGGAGGTAGATGGCGCTATCCAGTGGAGGAAGATGACTTGTGGTGTTCCACAGGGATCAGTCCTGGGCCCAAATTTGTGGAATATAATGTGTGACGATGTATTACACTTACCCCAACCGGAGAACGTTAAGGTAATCGGACATGCCGACGAGCTGGCAATAGCAGTCACAGCCAGAATAGCGAGGGAAATCGCTGCTCTGGAATCTAATGTATTCCTGATGACTCCATCCCTTCTATTTTTATCACATCCAAGATGGACGAAGAGGTTGGTGTGGGCGTAGCAGGGCCTAAATGTAGGCTATTCAAAGTCTTTTGTAACCCCAACCATCTTCCAGGCAGAAATCTATGCCATAGATCAATGTGCCCAGGAATGCCTAAACAGAGGAACTCAAAGGGCAAAGATCTACTTACTTTCAGATATCCAGGCAGCATTAAAGGTTCTCAGGTCTTATATACCTTCGAGTCAAAAATTGCCTGTAAATGGCAACTGGCAAAAAACAACAAGGTTACCTTGATGTGGATGCCAGGGCATGAGGAAATAGAAGGCAACGAATTGGCTGATAGCCTCACAAGAAAAGGGGCTGAAGCCCCATTTTTTGGACCCGAACTGTTCTGTGTCTTATCTAAGGGACACATAACGGAGGAGGTCCTAAAATGGGAAAAGGAACAAAAGAAGTCCTACTGGAGGAATACTCCAGGCCAAAGATAAGCGAAAAGGTTTATAACACAGGGACAGACCTTCTAACTGGTCATTGCCCCTTGAGATATCATCTCAAGAACATGGGCATGGCAGAAGATGACAAATGCAGATACTGTGAAGCTGCAACTGAGACTGCGGAACATATACTTTGTGAATGCAAGGTAGTAATCCGCATTAGGCTAAAGTATCTAGAACAGGCGGAATTAACGCCAGAAGAAATAGGGAAATTAGCTCCCAGGAAAATCACAAGCATTACAAAAAGTCTTGGAATCCTGGGCAACAACTAGTTGTAGGGTAATTCACAGAAGACCTTTTAGGTTGAGGTGAAGAAAGGCCAACTCAGGGCCAAGCGACCCCATAAACAACCTACAATCCTTATCACATACTGTATTGGAGGCTTGCATGACAAGTTTCACTGCCCTTTCTACAGCTTGTGTGTGACAAGGATAATCTCTGCTGTAGGAAATTATGGAGGATTCAGGTGTCTCAATAACTTGCTTTAATTGATCCTCAGATAAATCTTTAGTAATGGGGGATTCATTGTAAACAATATTTTGCCAATCTAAAAGATCATAATATTCTGTAGCATTAAAGTTGAATTCCAGAATAATAATTCTTCGAATGCTGATGTCCTTTGCATTATTTCGTGCTTTTCATATCCTATGATAAGAAAGTTTCCTAATATAGATTCGTTCATCCCATAGCATACTAAGTAATAGATTCTCAGGGTGGCCGAAGTATCCATTCCTCTGAATGACATGGAACTATAGTTCATTACATTACATTAAACTGGTTCTGTTGTATACCAGCTGTTCGTAAGTAGTCACAATTAGGGGGGGGAGCACATGCATATTACGCATTACCCACTTGTGCTTTGCAATAGGTTTGTAGTTTTTTATCCTATTTTATATTCCAGGAATAAACACATGAGACATTGAATAAGGTACATTTCTCGGAATATTTAAACAAAAAATAGGCTTTTTTTTAACTGAAAATGCCTGATTGGAAAACTTATTGTAGGTAAAGACAAAATTTTTAACCTAATAAAAAAATCGATTAGAGTTCATTTTCCAACCCCCCCAGAGCTATTTTTCCCTTCGTAACTATTTCGGCCTTGGGGGCGTGGAAGACGAACCCTGATCAACTTTTTCATAAAAAGAAAAAAAATTGTGTTTATCATTAACAACTTTTCCGTGCACAGGCATTTCAATTATCCAAAATCCGAAATGTCGCACCGCCCTATTACACAGGCCCTAACAGGACATGGATGCTTTGCAGAGTTCGTCGACGACATCAGGAAAATTGAAGATCGAGAATGCTTGTACTGTGGGGAGATAGATGACGCGGAGCATACCGTGTTCTGGTGCAGCAGGTGGAGAGAAGAAAGGCTATGAGTTATAGATAGGTTAGGCGTCCCAGTTACACCCAATGACATGGTGTTGAGGATGTTAGAATCAGAGGAAAACTGGCAATTCTTAGAGGACATGATAACATCGGTCATGAAAATCAAGGAAGTAGACGAAAGAAACATGAACCTTTAATTGTTTCAACGAAAGTATGAAAGTAGGGGGAGGACATATCTGAGGAGGCAGATAATTTCTAACACCTAACACTAAGATTGATCTGATATTCTGTATTCTGACGGTAAGCGGGAGCAGTTCCAGTTCCATGAGGAAACACTGAAGACAGGGAGGGGGCCATTATTCCGGAGGGGTTTTAGCTCGGTTAGAGTCCAGCACTACTCAGCGTGATAGATTAAAGCGCTGGCTGTCCATGATGGATTTCCCCTCCCCCCCCCCCCCCGCAAAACAAAAAAGTAATAACATGTTATTAAATTCTTATTACTCTATATATCACTCATTTGAGTTATAGAGTAATTCACCTGCGGCTATATGTGTATTCAGGCTACAAAAAAAAAAAAACAGTTCGCATTATTGCAAATGTGGGTTTTAGAGATCATTGTAAACCTTTATTCGAAAAGTATGTATAGCATTATGCCAATGCCTACTCTTTATATCTATTACTCCCTGACCTCCCTGTTAGAAAGTACTCCCAGTACTTTTTCAAACTGTGTCGCACTCACCGCTACAGACATAGAAAACAGGCAGGAATATTAGACGATTTTTAAATAAATTGCCTAGGCCACCCTTAAACTAAAAGTTCCTTGACAAAGATCTTTTATAAAATATATTTTATGAGAAATGTGATAGGATAATCTACCATAATATTTTATAAAATATCTATCAACTTACTTAATAAAATATCTTTATAAAATATCTTTATAAAAAATCTTTGTCAGAAAATTTTTAGTCTAATGTTATAGTGGTTTCAATGAATCATTTCGAAACTAGAAATTGATCATTTATTAATTTAACGGAAAATCACAAAATCACAGCCCTCATGAGTCATGCGTAGAGAAAGTGTTAAAAATGAAAATAAACCTAAAAAACTTAGAATTTCAGGTTATATTAGTTATATGATACACAATCATGGAAATGACGCCGATGTCATAAACCGGCAACAAACCACAGTAGGTTTGGGGTATTTTTTCTATATCTATTTGAAGCATAAAACTTCCTTACTTTACAGTGTCTTAAGTTGGCAACACTTTGGGAAGTATCCAAAGTCATATCTATCGAATAGTTAACCGAGGGTATATTTTGAGCGTGCAAGTTATCCTGCAGATAGTAAGCTCCTCCGGTTATTTTATCAGTCAGATAGTTACTCGCCAGGAAAGTCTATTTATATGAAAGTACCGACCCTTATTGTGATATATATGTCTAACTGTAGTAAATAAAGATACTCATTCTATTCTATGAGACTAAGCATTCTTTTGGCAGAAGATGTTATTTTATTTATGTGAGGTAAGAAACTGAATTTTTCGCCAAAGTCAATGTCGAGATCTTTGATTTAATTTTTGCGGTTTAATGGAGAATTACCTATTGAATAAGCAAACTCAATAAAGTTGTTTTTTAATGTGAAAGCTACATAACTACATTTTTGAATTTTGAATATTTATAGGAAATTTATTAGATAGGCACCACCGGTTCAAAGTATCCAGATCTGTTTGTAGGAGTTGACAATCATTCATAGTTTCAATTGTTCTAAATAATTTTCAATTGTCTCTAAAAATTGTTTATTCCTCTGTATATGGTCACCTGTCATTGATAAAAATGGAGAACCGAAGTAGAGCTAGTGTGCTCCCTTGAGGTGCCCCGCTGGTAACTATAAATTCATATGATATATGATATAATATATTAAATTTAAAAAATGTGAGCTATGCCCCCTGCATCTATGAACTATCTCCTAAGTCAGATTATTCTTAGGTCTACCCGGCCTATCTAGTTACCTATGATTCTGAAATTAGTATCATCTAGAATGAAAAAATAAAAGATACCTTTACACTGTATATAATATATTTTGTAAATTAGTACCGTACATTTTAAACTTAATAGTATTGTTTTGGTAATTTGAAAAGTTATTTGTTGTAAATAAATATGATCCACAATTTTAAATTTTTTACTTATCTCGTTAAAATACCTTAAACCAACAAAGTTTGTATTGGTTTTTTCCCAGGCCACGCTTCTTTTGCATATTTCTTTTTTTTGGGCTCCATTGAATCTGATGCTTGAACTTGTTGAGGAACAAAGGGTGTTGGATGTGGAAAACTTTGTCCTATATCAACATCAGGTGCGGGATTTGGTAATACCATACCTAAACGTGAACTCAATGAACTATATATGCTCATATTGCTTGAACTACTACTTGAGTGTGATTCAGGTGGCAAGTCGTTATACAAATCAGGTGCAGATACGTGATGATTATGCATACTTTTAGGAATTCTAAATTCATTGTTTTGTATTCCTATACTTTCAGCTATCTTTGCTCTTTTGGATGTAGTTGGTACTATTGTAGTTTGCACTAGATTTCTAAATCTACCAATACTTGGATCTATATCTTCTGGGTTAATAATTTCTTCATCTTCATTAAATGATACATAATGCCTCTTTCTTTTCCTGTTTGAATTTCTTTTTTCACTATCATCTGATATTCCTAGCATTGATATTCGTCTGTTATGTGCTGTATTGAATTCGGTTAAATTCTGTAAAACAGATAAATTATAGTTGACCTAAACATTATGAGACACATAAAAAACCTCAAAGCTTTGCCGCCAAACCCCTTAGGATAGAGTGGGGCATGCTTTATTTTTCTACAGCATATTAAATAATAAATATAATGTATTACTGAATACATAAAACATCATTATTCTCGTGTACAGTATGTTCTGGCATGATTAAAATAAGAAATTAACAGAAACACACCTGTATCAATTATGATTTCAAATTATTTTGATATAATTACGCAACTCCCTCCTAAAATATTTGACGACCTAAAGCTGGTTATCGTTGCTATAGTAACCGTTAGGAGGGAGTTGCGTAATTATATCAAAATAATTTGAAATTATAATTGATATAGGTGTATTTCCATTAATTTCTTATTTTAATCATGCCAGAACATACTTTACATGAGAATAATAATGTTTTATGTATTAACACGTTAACTACGGTTCTTACCCCCGAGGTCAAGTAACAGGTCATTCTCTACACACGGGGATCAATTTCATAGTACATTAGTTGTAGACGGGAATATATATAACCAAGTGAGCATACATACATTTCATTTAAAAAAATTTCCATTTCTCAATGACGGTTCTTGTTTCCGAAGTCAAGTGCGGCGCTAGCGGCAGCTCTTGGCGAGTATTAATAATTATTTATCATAATGATACCGAGATTACAGTTTTACTATAATTTTAGTCTTAGAACGCATTCTTGACACCGGAGTCAAGTAACGTTATTAAATAATGCATTAGTACTTGGACAAGAACCGTACAAAATTAATGTTTCTGAAAACTAACCCCCGCCGTTAACGTGTTAAGTAATACATTATATTTATTATTTAATACGATGTAGAAAAATAAGGCATATCCCGCTCTATCCTAAGAGGATTAGCGGCAAAGCTTTGTGATTTTTTACGTGTCTTATAACATTCTAACCATATAATTTGGTCTTTGTTTATTCTAATAATTATTCTATAATGTAGGGACAACTTGAAAACATTATCATTTCAGTTATATCAAAAAGCAAAAATAATACAATGAAATAAATGCTCCAGCTTCTGAATAGTCCTTCCCCTAGCCCGAAAATCGTGTCTTGTGATCGACTAAAAATTTTACCTTGGACATTGTTAAGTATCATTATAAGATTCGGTGCTTACATGTTAAGCGTGAAACTTAAGTTCCCGTGTTCGAATCCTGGCTAGGGTATGGATGTTTAGTGGCTAGGGCATCGTGTAGGTAGCGTGTTGCGGAGACGATAGCAGTGGGTTAGACCGCGGATGAGTGAGACAATAGGGGAGTCACTGTTACATCTCCTGAGTTCGAGTCTCAACTGCAGCAGATAGTAATGTCATAAAGGAAATGGTTGTTGTTGTGTGTGTCCTGGTTGAGTGATGGAATAGGTATGGCTAAACTACGCCAGGATGTTGCTATAAGGCATTGAAAAATAAATGTCATATAATTAACTAGTTGACTGTGATCAAGTTATTTTACTTCCACATCTAGTGGAAGTATAGTAACGACAAAAAAATTTTTTAAAATCTTTAATCTTCAAATAGGCTTATAATGTCATGAAACGTCGAGATTTTAAGTTTGAGGGAAAAAAAATTTCTGTCTGTCTGTCGGTCTGTAACTTTTTTTTTGTCCGCACGTTTACTCTGGAACCGTTTGAGATATTGACTTGAAATTTGGTACACATGGGTACTTTAACGAGATCTAGAACTAGATTGTATTTTCATCTTGTTCCGTCGGAGGGTTGGGGGGTAAATTGGTAAATTTGGGGTAAATAGGTAAATCAAGCAGGTAAGAGTTCACAAAATTGGTATTTAGTATATACCAGAGAAGCTAACGTCTCAAAAAAATTTTTGGCATTAGCCACCCCCATTACCACCCCCACCCCATTATTAAAGGGGATGAAAAAAAATGTGATTTAGTGTGTGCCCAAGAACCAGAAGCCTCAAAATATTTTTTTACTTCATCCACCCCCACTACCAAGCACCCCCTACCACCACCCCCTCCCCCTACCGATGTGGGGTATCGTTTTATGGGTTTTTGTGGTAGAGGATTTCAAATATTATATTATTAAAGTTACATAAACAATTATTTCGACATACAAATTTTTTTTGTGTGAGTGACTTGGATAGAAAATCCAGATGTGGAAGTAGTGATTCCTTGGGCAGCGGTTTTTTTATATAACATAACTTAAGTAACTCTTACATATGGCCTTATAATTTTTAATATTTATTTGCATGTATAAGTACTTAAGGACCCACAAACGCATAATTATTACATGTTTATTAACGTTGCCTATATGAATGATTAAAGTTGCATATTTCCAATTTTCTTATGGACCAAAAATAAACATGTAATTTAAATTTTAGATCCTCAGGCACTTAAGTAACACTTAATTTTTACAAATTTAAAAAGCTAGCATAGGTAAGTAATATAATAGTTAGGTATCTGTTTTAAAAAGACTCTGAATTAGAGGCTCTCTAAATGGCTCTTAAATTAATTCTGAATCATGTTCGAAGGATAAGACCATCACCTCATAGCCTGCTCTAAACATTTATGAAATTACTATTTCAATTTATAATAAATTAATTTGCAATATAAAAAACAGCCAACTGTATATTGTAGACAATTTTTTTATATTTATATTTAGAAATTTCTAAAAATAGATTTAATATTCTGATAATGACTTACTTACATCAAGTTCAGTTTCAGTTTCAGGTAGACCAAGAAGTCCTCCCTCGGTTTCTTCTCCAGCCTTTTCAATTTCATCTATAATCGGTCTCATTCCAGTTTGTGGTCTCTCTCGAATTATATAATTTCTAGTTGAAGCGCCAAAATGAAAACTAGAATCAATCGGTAATTGTGTTGGTTTATATGCCTCTAAGCGCAGTGTTCCAATAAAAGTTCCATGGGCTTTAAAAGTAAAGTTAAAATTTATTTATGTAATAATTAGTATAAATGAATAGAGCTTCGAGAGGATGAGAAGGTATTAGGCCAAGACATAAAAAGAGTTGATAATAATTTTATCATGTGATTCCAGTCTATTTTAAATTAATTACTATTATGTATGTACATCGAGATATAGGTACATGTAATATTATTATAGACTGTTAAATATAATAAGTAATTTGTTTAAACATGAAATAACATTTATTAATTACGCAAATGCAAAGTATCATTTTTTGTTAATTATGTACAGGTTTTATATTTCTTACCATGCAACTTGAATTTAATTTGTCAATACCCAATCCCATTCGTATTTATATGGGTGTTTCTCTACTAACGGGAAAATTTGTGTCCAGAGGAAACTAAATGTCAAAAAATATAAAAAACTAATATTTTTTTCATTAAAATTAAAGTAAATGATTGGTTATGTCGACCCTATATTCTAAGGTATAACTACAAATTGCCGAAATTTTCAAATTTTATGGAAATAGAGTTAAATTGTCAGTACCCTGGTGTGTCCCAAACCTGAAATCAAAGTAAATATTAAATTTTCTTTTTATTCATTATTATTATTACTCAAACTATTTTATGATAATGGTTGTTGGCAATGTACATTGTTATATGATCTTTTTTGAAAATTATCATCTCAAAATACTGCATAAAACGTTGTCCTACACTTTTTGACGTCAGTCCCCAGCCCCATTTAAAAATCTACTGGAAGCGAATCTACGTCTGGATTAACCACGTAGTTATGCTAAACGGAACGCATCCGACATGAAGTTTGTACAAATGAAACATGACGTTTTGGCGCTATTTTGTTTAGTAGTGAATCGGTCTTTGGTGCTAAGCAGACGTGTCTGGACTACTCAATAAATTAGTTCTCTGGTTAGCTTTTTTGGGTTTAATTTTCTCGATTTGAATTATTGTTCAGTTGTTATACATTTTATAAACAAAAATATACTACTGTTGCCACTAGTGGATTGCGTAATTGTTGTAAGTTTTTTAATAACGATCGATTCTTAACAAATTTGTCAGTACCCTGTCGTCAGCCCCCTGCCAAAAAATAATAATAAATTAATAATTACCTACCTAGTTTTTATATAAAAATCGACACAAAAATTGATATTCTGAAGATATTCTTAAATTCTTAAGAACCGGATATAAGATTTTAAGTGTAGAAGTTGATTTTCATTTACTTTTTGATTTAGAATTGTTTTCTATTTTGAGAATTTTAATTTTTGTTTCAAAAGAGTTTTGTTAATTTGTTACTCTAGAGAATAATAAAAAACTTTAAATATAATAATCTACTGTAATTTTTTTAATTTTTGTTCCATAAAGTCAATTCAATGGTCAAGGGTCTCAGTACCCTGGAATCATATTTTAGTAAATCGTAAATAAAATGAATACTGTTGGATAACTTGACTGGCCCTTCATAATAGAGGAAGAGTTAGACTGTACCTTTATATTAAAGTAGTGTTATCCCCTATTAATTAAAAAAAAGTCCTCGGACAAACTTGTATGGGCAGATTTCCCGTTAGTAGAGAAACACCCATATAGTTGTTCCCTTTCCTATGTTCCCAAGGCTCTGTCCATTATCTATTAGATTGTTGAGATGAAACTTATTAAAAATTTTAATACTTACTACTTCCTAAATCAACTAGGAAAGCTCTATTTAAATGTTTATGCCAAACAAATGCAGCATGAACTCTGGAACATGATGCATGATCGATACAGAAATCGTTCATTTGAGAATTTCTTCCAAAAAGATAACACTTCTTTTCATCTATCATCAATTTTTGAATTAATTTGTCACCCTTTAGAACATCTAAATGTAATCCAACTGGTGGTTTACCAGCCCTAAACAATAAAAATAATAATAAAATACATAACCTCAAACAACATCTTAAAATTTAAACACATTATTTACTGTTGAGAATTTCTTACCAGTTTGGAACCTCGTAATGATTTGCCATTGTTTTTTACATTTAAGACGAATATTATCAATTATTGTGGATACATTTTTTTGTAATTAATAGAACACGCATGTCAACCATCAACTATCTGGCATCTGCCTAGAGGTGGATGGTGGATAGCACCATTGTATATAGACTACCTAGTAGTATAACCTTATGGAGATTTCGTTGGATGCGAAAGGAGGCTACGTATAGATGGCATAACGATCGAGGGATGCCAGCGATTTAATTGGTGGAATGAAATGATTATTATTGGTTGAAATCTCTTGCCTTGACTTTTAGCTAGGCATTGTTCTGCTTGAAAATACACAGGTCCGCATTTAGTCCATTATTTTTGAGTGATAATATTCCATATTGCAAAATTAGGTGTCTGTGTTAACATTTTCGTGTTTCGATTTTCCATTTAATGAACAATTTGTCTTAGATTTAGTTGAATTTGAATAACGATACGAGATGTGTAGTTTTTAACCTGATTCCTCATTTTTGGGGAATCGTAGGTACGCAAAGTGCCATTTTTAAGTTTTATTTTACAAGTTTTGCTTGAAAGGACACTAAGTAAGTGTAAGTAGGACTGAACGCGATTAATACTGAATGTAAGTAGAATTTACTATTTAACTGGAACGAAACGTCAACCTTTATTTTATTAGCAAGTTTCAATATTTGTAACTAGAGATGAGTTGCTATTTAACAACCTGTTATTTGTAAAGAGCATTAACAGACTGTTATTTTTGTTCGAAAATAACAGGTGAGAAAATAACAGAAAATATAGTTAAATATTATTGAAGTTGAATATTATTATGGGTATCTTGAGTCATCGGCTTTATGTACACAGTTTTAGTTGTTTTTTTATTCATAATATATTTAAAACTTTTCAGTTGTCTTCTCCGTGTGTATATTTTCCATTACCCGCACAGCCAGTTTAAAACCGCTGCCCAAGGAATCACTACTTCCACATCCAGATTCTCTATCCAAGTCACTCACAACGAAAAAACTTTGTGTGTGAAAATAATTGTTTATGGAACTTTAATAATATAATATTTGAAATCCTCTACCCCAAAAACCCATAAAACGATACCCCACATCGGTAGTGGGGTGGGGGTGGTGATAGGGGGGTGGTAGTGGGGGGTGGATGAAGTAAAAAATATTTTGAGGTTTCTGGTTCCTGTACATACACTAAATCACATTTTTTTTTCATCCCCTTTAATAAGGAGGTGGGGGTGGTAATGGGGGTGGCTAATGCCAAAAATTTTTTTGAAACCTTAGCTTCTCTTGTATATACTATATACCAACTTCATGGACTCTTACCTGCTTAATTTACCCATTTACCCCAAATTTACCCCAATTGACCCCCCAACCCTTCGACGGAACAAGATGAAAATATAATCTAGTTCTAGATCTCGTTAAAGTATATATGTGTACCAAATTTCAAGTCAATATCTTAAACGGTTCCAGAGTAAACGTGCGCACAAAAAAAGTTACAGACAGACAGACCGACAGAGACCGACAGACAGACAGACCGACAGACAGACAGAAATTTTTTTTTCGCTCAAACTTAAAATCTCGACGTTTTATGACATTTTAAGCCTATTTGGACAATAAAAATTTTTAAAAAATTTTTTGTCGTTACTATACTTCCACTGGACGTGGAAGTAAAATGAAGAACTGCCAGAGTTTAATATTTTTGTAGAAATCTCAAGCCATCCGCTTTATGTAATGACTTTTAGCTGTTTTTTAATCATAATATGTTCAGAGCTTTTATATTTTCTTCTCCATATTGTATATTTTCGTTTACCTGCATCTCCAGTAATGTCATTGCATACGCTGTGTTTGATGTGTTGGCGGTAGGCGATCGGCGAGTTAAATTGTTATTTAAAATTCACAGCAAGCGGTGGGTTTATATAGCATAGATAAACCACAAATAAATCCATATCTCGGCAACAAAAATTTAATTTGAATTAGGTATCTATGTATCTATATGTATGTATGTGTGAATGCTGGCATTTTTTTATTAATTCAACATGAAATAATAATAATTAAAAAGGTTGAGGCTTAAAAAATGATTTACGTAAATCAAATTATTTATATTTTATTTATATATGAACGTAAAGAAAATTAATTAATACCTCTAGAAACATAAAAATCAAAAAATTTTTCCTGTCCGTCGCACAGTGGCACGAATCGTGATTTTTTCGTTCAAAATTATCTAGAGCACTTGTTTCGCAACCGATTGGGATGAATTTTTTTTTTAAATACTCGTTATTTAATTTCCAAAAAACGTAAGAGGGCCGATTTTTTAATTATGCTAACCAAAATTATTGAGCTTAGCCAAAATGTTCATTAATTTTTTATTTAAATATTAATAAAAGTTACAAATAAAAACTTTTTTCTTATACAATTTACATAAATCTTGTTACTCGGGGGTTTTTGAGGTCGCTGATTACGAATTTGATATCCAAATTGTCATAAATCAACCTGCAGAGGGCGGAATCAATGGCGACTATAGAGTGCTAAAAAATGATGAAAAATGAAATATTTTTGTTAAAGTTTGAGGCGAGAAGTTTTGAATATTTCTGATAAGTACTTCTAAGTTAAAGTAGACTAAATTTTAAGTTTCAGGAACAAATTGAAGATGGCGGATACAATATGGCGAATAGTAATTTCTTATCCAATTTACATAAATCTTGTTACTCAGAGGTTTTTGAGGTCGCTGATAAGAATCTAATATCCAAGTTGTCATAAACCAAC
The DNA here is from genome assembly GCA_936432065.2 of Rutpela maculata. Lineage (NCBI taxonomy): Eukaryota > Metazoa > Arthropoda > Insecta > Coleoptera > Cerambycidae > Rutpela > Rutpela maculata. The sequence continues at coordinate 122,222,535 of OW386287.2, read as the reverse complement.
CTGCAAGATGACGGCTATAAAATGCTAAAAAATTATGAAAAATTTAATATTTTTTTAAAGTTTATGTCGAGAATTTTTGAATATTTCTGAGAAGTACTTTTAAGTTAAAATAGGCTAAATTTTAAGTTCCAGGAAGAAATTCAAGATGGCGGATCCAATGTGCCGGCAATAAGATGATAAAAAACTAACTTAAAAATAAATTAAATGCATTAAACCAAATAGGCTATTCCTAAGAATTATTAAAAAATTTAAAAAGGAACAAATTTTCTGAAATATATCCAATATGGCTGCCATACATTAATTATCAATCATAAATATGTGATTCAGTCCTCCATTAATTTTGGACATAACCTTAAGTGATTCATATTAATATTTCTTTTTTTTATCTGCTAATAATATTATTTAAATGTATTTAGAATATAATTAACAATTAAAAAAAATTTCAACTCAATTAGAGTATTAATATTATTTAAACAACACAAATTAAACAGTGAAATTTAAAATTTAAACAATTCCACCAAGTTATAGGTTCGAAATTCATGGTGTAAAATTCTTGCCTTAGGTTATGTTGGGTATAGAGTTCTTGGTTTAAGGTTCTATCAGGCTTACATTGTTAGGTTTAATATTCTTGTTTTAAAGTTCTTGGTGTTAGGTATTTATTATATTATTAGCAGATAAAAAAAAGAAATATTAATATGACCTACTTAAGGTTATGTTCAAAATTAATGGAGGACTGAATAGCATATTTATGCTTGATAATTAATATATGGCAGTCATATTGGATATATCTTAAAATTTCAGAAAATTTGTTCTTTGTTAAATTTTTTAATAATTCTCAGGAATAGCCTATTTAGTTTAATGCATTTTATTTAACTTTATCATCTTATTGCCGCCATATTGGATCCGCCATCTTGAATTTCTTCCTGGAACTTAAAATTTAGTCAATTTTAACTTACAAGTACTTATCAGAAATATTCAAAACTTCTCGGCATAAACTTAAACAAAAATATTTCACTTTTCATCATTTTTTAGCATTTCATAGCCTCCATTGATTCCGCCATATTGCAGGTTGATTTATGACAATTTGGATATCAGATTCATAATCAGCGACCTTAAAAACCTCCCAAGTAACAAGATTTATGTAAATTGGATAAGAAAGAAGTTTTTATTTTTAAGTTTTATTAAGATTTAAATTAAAATTGGCCATTTTGGCTAAGCTCAATAATTTTAGGTAGCGTAATTCAAAAATCGACTCTCTTACGTTTTTGGCAAATTAAATAACGAGTATTTAAAAAAAATTATCCCAATCAGTTGAGAAACAAAAGTGCTCTAGATAATTTTGAACGAAAAAATCACGGTTCGTGCCACTGTGCGTTCCAAAAAACATAAGAGAGCCGATTTCGGCATAAACTTAAACAAAAATATTTCATTTTTCATCATTTTTAGCATTTTCATAGCCGCCATGGATTGCGCCATCTTTCAGGTTGGTTTATGACAATTTGGATGTCAGATTCGTAATCAGCGACCTCAAAAACCCCCCAAGTAAGAAGATTTATGTAAATTGGATAAGAAAAAAAAGTTTTTATTTGTAAGTAACATGTGGTGATCACAGTGTAACATGGGCTTTTTGGCTAAGCTCAATAATTTTGGTTAGCACAATTCAAAAATCAGCTCTATTTTGAAATAATGAGTCTTTAAAAAAAAAATATCCCAATCGGTTGCGAAATAAGTACTCTAGATAATTTTGAACGAAAAAATCACGATTCGTGCCACTGTGCGTCGGCCAGAGGCAGCAGCATGATGTATAAAATAACGTCTCTGAAATAAGATTGACTTCTGGGGGGAAGCACCGGAAGTCTGGAATACCTTTTATGTACGCTTTTTTAGCCATATATTATCTATTAAAAATTAATATTAGGTATATTTCACACTTCTGGGGGGGGGGCACCGGGCCACGTACTTCTTCCCATCGATATGTTATTTTTAAACTGTTATTTCAAAATAGCAGTAGCAGTAGTTTAAACTGTTATTAAAAAATAACAACTTTTACCCATCACTAATTTGTACGAATTATGTCCGCGTTGCCACATGCACAAAAATTTCTTTAGTATAAAGATGTTGGAAATTATAATTATAAATTATAATTATAAATATTACCTAATTACGTAAAATACAGCTAGGATCTGGTTAGGTAAATTCGAAAATGTAGGAGTGCATAATTTATGCCATGTACAGCTAATATATATGGATATTGTTTAAATTTTAAAATTAAGTACCTATTTATTATTTTAAAACGTAACCACATTATTAATTTCGAATTAAACAGCCAAGAACCTTTTACAAAAAATTATGGAAACACATCAAAGTTTTCGCCTCGGTTGTAAATATGTCCTTGAACGTAATAAAATGTGTAGTAAATTTCCAGCAACTAAGAATTCTACCTGCCTTTAATGTGCCGCCCACCAATTACAATTGTTGTCATCGAATAATCGGTTTATTATAGTTTATTGGCATAATATAAAATATTCAAATTTAGTAAATTGAATAGTAGATAGATGCACTTTTATATTTTAGTCATAAAAATTTAAAAACTTTAAGATGTGATAAAACAATTTTTATTTGTAGAAATGTAATAAATAATTCCCTTGTAAAAATAACGAACCAAAAATTACTTTGTTAAATATCACTACATTTAGTAAAGTAATATTTGTTTTCGTTATTTTAAATTTCCGATTACGCATTTTCATTTAGCTTGCACCACGGTGTATTTAATATACTCTGGCTTGCACACAGTCACCTGAATAAACCTTAATCCGTTCCTGTCTCGATAACCACTAGTTCAAATGAAGTCTGCATAGAGGTCTCATCTGCACGGGTTAAAAATTCATTACTTTCATTACGTCCCTGTAGATGACGCTTAAGATCGTATCCAACAGTTGATACACACGCGTTATACTACTAGATAGTTTATATACAATGATAGCACAGAACACATACTCGTATGATTCGTATCATTGGTACGAATCCTTGCAGTGGTACGAATGGTACGAATCCCACAAAAATAAAAGATTCGTACATTTCATATCGCCGATACGATTGATACATTTCGTATCACCGATACGATTGGTACGAATATGGAATTCCGGTACCGGTATTGCGATGCGATACTGGGCCAACTGTATAAGGTTAAACTTCAAACGTGGATGCAGACCGCGCGTTTAAACTGGAGATTTCAGATTTTAAAATACTCATAATCTCATAATTGAAAAAAATCTCTGTTTTTATACGTAATATGATACAAATATATATATATATAAAATATATATATATATATATATATATATATATATATATATATATATATATATATATATATATATATATATATATATATATATATATATATATATATATATATATATATATATATATGTATATATATATGTTAGATCACTGTTTGCGTGATTGACTTTTTAAAAACTTTTTATTTAGTTACATGAGGAATCAACGTTGATTCCTGAATAAAAGATACAATTTATGTATGATACATTTAATATGAAGTGAGTATGATAACTAAAGGTACAAATGCTCGTTAGTCTTATTTATAAGTTTTCAAATGATGTGTCAGCCAAAGTTGAACAAAGGAAATGCAAGCTAGCTAATCAGCATAATATTGTGAGAAGTTAAAATGAAACTTAATATCTAGATAAGCAATTCAAAGGAAGCTGTTATCTAATACTGTAATATGATGCTATCTGTAATGTCGATTTATATCTTGATGATATAGCGTATAATTTTATATAACAACTTCCCCCTTAATAAAAAAGTTGATGTTATGCAGCAACTTTTGAAAATTGTTAGAAACGTTAAATGAATATAATGCAAAATAAATTGAAACAATGTTGAATGAATACAAAGCAAAATAATAAAATACATAAAAGTTAAAATTGGTAGATGATAATAATAATAAGCGAGTAGTACACTACATAAATGTAATAAGAATAAAATACAATGGTCTAAATTAATAGACAAGGGTAAAACTCCACATATGAAAGTCTATGTTAACTCGATGTCCTCTTCTTCTTGAGGTTTAATACCGGGTCGCTTTCTTGGAGGGATCAGTCTAGGAAATTTGGTAAAAACTCTGCTTCGCTCTGAAGGAGGTGAAGCAGGGTTGTCCGTTGAGGGTTGGATTCGCAATGCTCCACATCTTCTTCTTCTGCATTTACAGGTTATGTAAAGTAGAACTAATAGAATGATGAGAGTGATTATGAAATATGTGAACCAAGATATGTGTTTGGTCACAAAAGGTTCGTTTATGAGGTCATCCAGGTCTTTGGAATATTGGTCCAATTTGTTTTTAGCAGTATCTAGGTCTTCTACGTCGAGATTGTTTAATTTGAGAGGTTTTAATTTTGGAATTTCGATTTTGTCGGGCATGTGATTACAGCATTCAAAAGGAATTTGGATAGGGTATGAGTTGTCCTTAATTTCGGAAAAGTCTTTAGCACTGGCTTGTATTCGGGTGATGCCTGCATAGGCGTAACATCCTGGTTGTAGTTTGATGATGGAATTTTTGTTAATTAGCTCTGTTGTGAATTCTCTCTTTGGACAGTTGATGGTAATGTGAAGTGGTTCGGAATTAATTATTAGCCATGAGTTGTCTTCAAGTTCTTGGACATTGTACCCTTGGCTGATGATGAAGGAGGTCTGGCAGGTTTTTTGGGAGTCTAGCTAGTGGTTTGAGGATTCTGGCTTCGCATATGGCATTTTGATCGATGGGATAAGCGTATAGGTTTGAGCATAGTTTGGTTCCAAAATAAAGAGGTTTGCATTCTTTCAAATTTTGTATAGGTATGTACATTAAAGAATCATCGTCTCTCGCGATAAACTTTTGTGAAATAGATAAAATGAAACGCTTGTAATTCAATAATATCCAAATACTTAGCAACTGCCGATAATTTAATGGGGAGAGGCAAATTGTTCCTTCGTAAGCTCTGTGAAACTTCTTGTAGTGTTGTCACTAAGTGATTAGGGGTTATGATTGACGTGTGAATGATTCCTAGTCTGGCAAATGTTATTGAATTTAGAATGTCGTTTAAATTATCTTCGATATACAAATAGCTCGCCATTAGTTGTTCGGAAATGTATAAGAATTTTAGTTTTATATGAGCGGCCTCAATAGCTTGAGTCATGGTTTGAATTGTGCGTTCGATTTCTTCGAGATCTTTGTTAAACGTTTCCTCGTCAATTTGTAATTTTTGTATAGTCGAGTTGAAGTTTTTAATAACAGAAGTCGTAACTGAAATTTGATTTTTGATTAAGTTTTCCAATTGATGTTCGTCGTTATTTAGTTTATTTATACAATTAGTATAGTACTGGCCATCTTCAGCATCTAGGTTTCCAGTTATGGATTTGAATATTGTACCGATACCATTAAGTATTCCTCGTTTATATCTTTTTGTATCTGAAAAGATTTCGTCAAATTTCATTTTTATAGAGTTGGATATTTGTGTTAAAAGGTTAAAGTCTGTTTTAATTTCACTCGTAAAAATAATTGACTTATGATCACCATTATGGAGAGTGTACAAGATTCTGTCTAAGATATTTTGATTTTTGTCAAAAGCTAGTTTGAGGGATGAAATGTTTTTATGCACTAGTAGAGTCCATTTGTCATTTGTCACCACGATGCCCGTGTCTTGGTGGTAGTATACACCAACGGTGTTATTGATTGGGGTAATTTTGTATTGACAGAGTGCTGATCCGAACAGCAGGAGAAACCTGAAAATAAATTTAATTTTCAGTATATGGTTTCATTCTATCAAAATTTACTTTGGTTTCTTGTTTCGTTTCGAGGTTTAATAAGGTAGCAGAATTTTGAAAAATTTCTTTTATTTTAAAAGGACCGTTAAATTTGTTTTGCAATTTGTTTTTGATTTGTGATTCTTTTACGTAAACTAAGTCACCTATTTTGTACTCAGATCGTTTTTGGGGAACATTTCTGTCGAAACGAACTTTTGCTTTCTCTTTTTGAGATTGTGTTCGACTACGGGCTATTTTGTAGTAGTGGGATATTCTGTTGTTTAAATCTCTAACGTATTTGGTTATTAATTCTTTTTGGTTATATAAAGTTTCGGGTGGTCTGTTAGACGTATGACCAAAGATAAGTTCATATGGGGTGAAACCGTGTGTTTTATTTACCGAATTGTTATAACATATTACTGCATATGGTAAAATTGTGAACGGATGTTCGTTCGGGTTTTCAGTTTTATGAATTCTTATCATTTCAGCTAAGGTAGCATGAAATCTTTCTATTGATCCGTTCGATTGGGGATGTCCTACACTTGAATAAGTTAATTTTATGTCGTAGAGGGTGCAGAGATCTTTGAGCAAACGGTTGTCAAATTCGCCACCGTAATCGCAATGGATTCTTAACGGGGTACCGTAATGTTGAAAGTATAACAACAAGGTATTTACGACGGATTTTGCGGATTTGTCCGGGACTGCATAGGCTTGTGTGAATTTAGTTAACTCATCACGAATAGTTAATGCGTAATTTCGAGTTGGGAATTCAAACAGATCGATATTAATTCTTTCGAATGGTGTTCTTGGGGTTTCCGTGACTACTAGAGGGTTATTAAGGTTTTTCCGGCATACTTTAGTCTTTTGGCAAGTTTCGCAATTTTTTATAAAATTTTCAACGTCTTTAGTTAGACCTTGCCAAGTGTATTTTTCTCTGATTCTTCGAATCGTTTCATTTATTCCGCGGTGTAGATTATTTTTACCAAAATGATTTTGCTCCAATATAATTGGAATTTCATCTTCGTCGGCGGTTCTGACGATATCTTGACAAATTACTACTTTTAAGTCTTTTTCCGCAAAAATGAATGATAGGATTTCAAGAATGGGGAGGTCTAAGTTATTTTCGACAAAGTATGTCTTAGAGAGATCTAAAACATCTTGGTTTTTAAATAATACCAAAAATAGATGTTCAATTACAGATTCGATATCAAAAGGTAGAGGGATGATAAAATATCTCCTATGTCTGACCGTTTTGCTTGATACAATATTGATTTTATCGTTATGAAATTCGGGATTTTCTTCGAATATGTCCTCGATAATTTTATGATGGAGGTCTTGTAAGTTATTTTGTTGGAAGAAACTTATAATATCTTTGTGTTCTCGGTATAAGAGTTGTTTGTTTGATGCTTTGATTTTTGAATAGTCTATTAAAGATGTTGTTTTATATAAGTTGACGAAAGTTTCAAATTCTTGAGAAATTTGTTCGTTAGTGATTTCGTTATTATCGTCTGGGTTTTCGTCGTCATCTGACTCTTCGTCATTCGCGGCTAGAACCTTTGAATAGAATTTGGAACATTCGGAAAAATGATTAATTTTGATTCTGGAAAGTGCGTCCGCGTTCTTATTGATTTTGCTGGGTTTATAAATTATTTCGTAATCGTACTCTTCTAATTTGAGTCGCCAACGGGCAAGTCTACTTCCTGGATCTTTTATAGAGAATAGCCAGGTGAGTGGTCTGTGGTCGGTGACAAGCTTGAACTTCCTACCACACGGATATGGTCTAAAGTGCTTTACACTCCATACTATCGATAAAAGCTTGCGTTCAATCGTTGAATATTTAGTTTCTGCACTGCACAAGGTTCTAGAAGCATAGGCAATGGGTAAATCTTTGCCAATAGGCCCCTGGCTCAGCACCGAGCCGACGGCGAATGCGCTCGTATCAGTGGTTAGAACGAAAGGTTCATCAAAGTTGGGGTAGATTAATATCGGAGTTGTCGTTAATGTTTGTTTCAAATTTTGAAAAGAATTTATACAATCATTGTTGAAGAGAAATGGTATGTCTTTTTGTAGTAGTTTTGTTAAGGGCTTGGTTATCTTGGAGAAATTAGGAATAAAGCGCCTATAATATCCGGCTAAGCCTAGAAATGATTTAATTTCTTTTGGATTTTTCGGTTGAGGAAAATTTAAAATAGCGTCAACTTTCGAAGGATTTGGTTTTACGCCGTTTTTTGTAATTAGGTGTCCTAAATAAGCGACTTCCTTGCGGAGAAACTCGCATTTGTCTGGTTGAATTTTGAGGTTGGCTTTTTGAAGGCGTTTAAAGACTTCAGTTAGACGGGAAATGTGTTCGTGAATTGTAGGGGAGTAAATAATGATATCGTCCATGTAGACGAGACATCGTTCATTTTGAATACCTAACAGGATGTTATCCATAACTCTTTGAAAAGTTGATGGAGCGTTTTTGAGTCCAAATGGCATTCGCACAAATTCATAACGACCGTTCTCAACTGTGAAAGCAGTCTTTTGAATATCTGCGGGATTAATTTCGATTTGGTGAAAACCGGAAGCCAAGTCTAAGGTTGTGAAATATTGGCATTTGCCAAGTTGGTCTAAAAGATCGGAAATGTTGGGCAGAGGATATTTGTCGCCGATTGTAACCTCGTTGAGTTTGCGGTAGTCGACTACAACGCGCCATTTCTGTTTACCAGAAGCGTCCAGTTTTTTGGGAACTACCCAGACAGGAGAGGACCAAGGTGAGATTGAGGGTTGAATAATACCTTGACTTAACATTTTCGATACTTGGGACTTAACTTCTTCTTTATGGACCTGAGGATAGCGATACGATTTCGCAAATATCGGTCGGGAATTGTCGGTGTCAATAGGGTGTTTGATTTCGTTGGTAAAGGTCAAATTGTCTCCTTCTAAATAGAATATATCTTGAAAGTCTAAACAAAGCTGCGTTACTATTTCGGCGTCTTCTTCGTTTAGATGATCCAAGCGCAATTCGTTCCCGATTTCAAAGGATCTGTCTGTCTGTAAGTGTTGGTCAGAATTTTGAGTATTTAAATTAAAAATTGATTTGAATTTTTGTACTGGTTCCAGGTTAAGATTTGAGAAGTTTATGGTTATTGGGATGGCGTTTGCGTTTATTATTGAAGTTAAAAATTCTCCATTGTGATCGATTTTGACAATGGCATTTGGTAAGCGTACTTTCTCGTTTTCCTGGGCTAACAGTATAGCCTCGGTATTTCGCAGGTTACATTTTAGTTTACAGATTTTTTCCATGCGAGGTTCGATAGAAATTAAATTTTTGATGTTGCCTAAATTTAGATTTTGGTTTTTGATGTTAGAGTTACTAGTTGGTTGTACAGGTAAATTTACTGTAGTTTCTTCCGTGACTTTAAATAGTGGTATGGTTTTAAAATTTGTGACTAGTTGTTTATTTTTAAAGTCTACTTGGCATTCGTAATGTTCTAAAAAGTCTGCGCCTAATAATCCATCAAAATCTATATCTAGATTATAGATATAAACTTTGTGTGACTCATCTGAAAAGGGGATGAGAACAGATTCGTTGATATAAATTTTTTGATCGGTAATACCCTGTATAATTACGTTTTCAGGAGATCTACGTCTATAATGTTCAGCTGTTTTAGGTTTAAAAATTGATATGCCTGCACCTGTGTCAATTAAGATTTTAAATTTACCAGTTGCGTCTTTCAAATAATAGAGATTTTTTGAGTTTACGGTTAGTAAGGTATGCGGGGGTGTATTTAAAAGAACTTTTGTTCTGGGAAGTTCAGGGACGGGTCGAAACTGTCGTTGAGATTCATAGTTTGTATTTGAGTTTCTAGTTCCGTGATTGGTTCGAATTGGTCTGTTTGTTGTGTTGGAGTATCCGTGGGGTACTCCGGGTCTAAACGAAAATCCTGAGGATTAGCAGTATAATCCTCGTACTGTTCGTATTGAGAATTAGCTGTATAATTCTCTTGGAAATTTTGGTTGGTTTCAAAGTTATAATGTTCGTAAGTATCTTCTGCAGTTTGGTAATCAGAAGAATAGTCACTGTATTGATTAAAATCGCATTGGTTTTCATAAGGTTCGTAATTTAAATGGTGCGTTTTTTGTTGATTAAAACGGTTGAAATTTGGGTTTGGTTGAATAGCAGAGGGTCTTTGTTGATTGAAATTCGGGTTCGGCCTTATAGCTGAGGGCCTGTTTTGTTGTGGTTGACTAGATTGATTAGGGTGAGGGAATGTCCTCTGATTAAATTGATTGGTTTGAGAAAGATTTTGAATATTTGGGTTTACTTGATAATTTGGTCTCCATAACTCTTTGAAAAGTTGATGGAGCGTTTTTGAGTCCAAATGGCATTCGCACAAATTCATAACGACCGTTCTCAACTGTGAAAGCAGTCTTTTGAATATCTGCGGGATTAATTTCGATTTGGTGAAAACCGGAAGCCAAGTCTAAGGTTGTGAAATATTGGCATTTGCCAAGTTGGTCTAAAAGATCGGAAATGTTGGGCAGAGGATATTTGTCGCCGATTGTAACCTCGTTGAGTTTGCGGTAGTCGACTACAACGCGCCATTTCTGTTTACCAGAAGCGTCCAGTTTTTTGGGAACTACCCAGACAGGAGAGGACCAAGGTGAGATTGAGGGTTGAATAATACCTTGACTTAACATTTTCGATACTTGGGACTTAACTTCTTCTTTATGGACCTGAGGATAGCGATACGATTTCGCAAATATCGGTCGGGAATTGTCGGTGTCAATAGGGTGTTTGATTTCGTTGGTAAAGGTCAAATTGTCTCCTTCGAAATAGAATATATCTTGAAAGTCTAAACAAAGCTGCGTTACTATTTCGGCGTCTTCTTCGTTTAGATGATCCAAGCGCAATTCGTTCCTGATTTCAAAGGATCTGTCTGTCTGTAAGTGTTGGTCAGAATTTTGAGTATTTAAATTAAAAATTGATTTGAATTTTTGTACTGGTTCCAGGTTAAGATTTGAGAAGTTTATGGTTATTGGGATGGCGTTTGCGTTTATTATTGAAGTTAAAAATTCTCCATTGTGATCGATTTTGACAATGGCATTTGGTAAGCGTACTTTCTCGTTTTCCTGGGCTAACAGTATAGCCTCGGTATTTCGCAGGTTACATTTTAGTTTACAGATTTTTTCCATGCGAGGTTCGATAGAAATTAAATTTTTGATGTTGCCTAAATTTAGATTTTGGTTTTTGATGTTAGAGTTACTAGTTGGTTGTACAGGTAAATTTACTGTAGTTTCTTCCGTGACTTTAAATAGTGGTACGGTTTTAAAATTTGTGACTAGTTGTTTATTTTTAAAGTCTACTTGGCATTCGTAATGTTCTAAAAAGTCTGCGCCTAATAATCCATCAAAATCTATATCTAGATTATAGATATAAACTTTGTGTGACTCATCTGAAAAGGGGATGAGAACAGATTCGTTGATATAAATTTTTTGATCGGTAATACCCTGTATAATTACGTTTTCAGGAGATCTACGTCTATAATTTTCAGCTGTTTTAGGTTTAAAAATTGATATGCCTGCACCTGTGTCAATTAAGATTTTAAATTTACCAGTTGCGTCTTTCAAATAATAGAGATTTTTTGAGTTTACGGTTAGTAAGGTATGCGGGGGTGTATTTAAAAGAACTTTTGTTCTGGGAAGTTCAGGGACGGGTCGAAACTGTCGTTGAGATTCATAGTTTGTATTTGAGTTTCTAGTTCCGTGATTGGTTCGAATTGGTCTGTTTGTTGTGTTGGAGTATCCGTGGGGTACTCCGGGTCTAAACGAAAATCCTGAGGATTAGCAGTATAATCCTCGTACTGTTCGTATTGAGAATTAGCTGTATAATTCTCTTGGAAATTTTGGTTGGTTTCAAAGTTATAATGTTCGTAAGTATCTTCTGCAGTTTGGTAATCAGAAGAATAGTCACTGTATTGATTAAAATCGCATTGGTTTTCATAAGGTTCGTAATTTAAATGGTGCGTTTTTTGTTGATTAAAACGGTTGAAATTTGGGTTTGGTTGAATAGCAGAGGGTCTTTGTTGATTGAAATTCGGGTTCGGCCTTATAGCTGAGGGCCTGTTTTGTTGTGGTTGACTAGATTGATTAGGGTGAGGGAATGTCCTCTGATTAAATTGATTGGTTTGAGAAAGATTTTGAATATTTGGGTTTACTTGATAATTTGGTCTCTGGAAGTTTGATGTCGATGGCATAGACTGTTGCTGTTGCCTTGTACGACATTCGTTTATGACGTGTCCATTTCTTTTACAAAATTAGAGGTTGGTCGTTTGGGTTGTAAATTGGGATTTTTGACCGGACTATTTTTCGGAAATTTTTGTTGTTCGAAATAGGATAGTTGCAGTTCTCTCCGAATTCTGCTAACAGCTTTTAGTATGGTTGGAGGGTTACTAGCACGTATGATGCGGCCTAAGTTTGGTTCTAAGCCCGTTAACAAATTATTAAGCGTCATGGTTTCTATAAGATCTGATTGTGCAGTTCTTTGCGTTCCCGTGAGATTTTGTTTTTGCACTGCGGCGTGCATCTTTGCGTTGTGCGTTTGTAGACGCGATACAAATGTTAATGCGGATTCGCCTGGTAATTGGTGAATGCGCTGCAGGTCCTGAATCAGGGCCGTTAGATCTCTGGAGTCCCCAAAATGAGTTTCCAAGAGTGCTTTGATTTCTGGCCAGGTGCCAGGGTTGCGTGAATTAATTAATTCGGCAGCTTTGCCTTTTAACTTATTTTTGATGTGGATTGTTAGTAAAATTTTCTGGTCATGGATTGCCATACTTTGTGCACACTGACATGAGTTTAAAAATGTTTGTAAATTAATGGCATTGCCATCAAATTCCGGTATCAATGAAAATACTTCAGAGAGCTTGTAAGGCTCAATTTGCTCTGGTTGTTGTTGTTGTAGTTGTTGTTGTTGTTGTTGTTCGGCTGATGCCGGTGCTGTTGGTTGAGCTGTCTCTGGTTGAGCTCTATCTGGCATTTTGCTTTCTATTTAGAGATTATTTGGATTGCAAAAAGAAATTGGTTGCGTATCAGCAGTATGATACGAACTTAAATTAAATTAGCTTGTTACGTTGCGTGCGTAAATGGATTGTATATTAGCTGTATAATACACAATGTTTCGTGAATACGAAAATAAATAAACTTAAAATTAAATAAACTTGTTTCGTTGCGTTTGTAAAGGAATGGATTTCACTTTGACAATAGAACTGTTCACTTAAATAGGTTATGAATAAAGTAAGCGAGATGATTCTTAAAATGACTTACGTGAATATTTTCTTCATCTGGTTAGTAGGTTCTTCTAATTAAAGGATTGGGATCCACCACCACGGCTAAGAAGTTCTCCTTGTTCTAATGGTTTTTTTCCAATGGTTAGGCACCTTTTGCAGATGGACTCCTTGTTCCGCTGGATACGTTTACCGCTAGTTAGGCTCCCGAACACGCGATGTTAGTTAGATCCTACCGACTGCGCCATTTGTTAGATCACTGTTTGCGTGATTGACTTTTTAAAAACTTTTTATTTAGTTACATGAGGAATCAACGTTGATTCCTGAATAAAAGATACAATTTATGTATGATACATTTAATATGAAGTGAGTATGATAACTAAAGGTACAAATGCTCGTTAGTCTTATTTATAAGTTTTCAAATGATGTGTCAGCCAAAGTTGAACAAAGGAAATGCAAGCTAGCTAATCAGCATAATATTGTGAGAAGTTAAAATGAAACTTAATATCTAGATAAGCAATTCAAAGGAAGCTGTTATCTAATACTGTAATATGATGCTATCTGTAATGTCGATTTATATCTTGATGATATATATATATATATATATATATATATATATATATATATGTTATATAAAATTATACGCTTATTACCAAGACTTAGCCATAACAAACCTTCACAGGTATATCATATTACATGATAACGACTTCTCTTATTAATTGCTTATCTTAGAGATATTATGTTTCACCTTTGTTTCTCACATTTTATGATGACTGTCGAATTGCATTTCCTTTGTTCTATATTTTGCTTACTCAGGTTCTGAATGTTATAAATACGACTAAACACGCTTTGTTAAATCAGTTATTAAACTCAGTTAGAATGCAACACTTCTAATTTATTATTATATTCCTTCTCCAAGAGCCAACGTTGGCTCCATGTAACTAAATAAAAGTTTTTAAAAAGTCATTCATGTGAACCGTGATCTAACATTGGCGCAGTCGGTAGGATCCGTAAACATCATCAGAACAAGAAGCCTAACTGGTAGTGAAGCGCAAAAGGACAAGGACAACATCTGCAGAAGGTGCCTAACTAGTGCGTGTACATCTGCGAGAACAAAGAGACCTTCCTCACTGGTGGTGGCGGATCCCAATCCCTTGACGGACGAAGAACCTACCCATGGAGATGAAATTAACGTAAGTCATTATAAGAATCATCTCGTACCATTTTATTATTTTATTATTTTTCGCAACTTATTTTATTAAAAGTGTATTATACTGCTAATACACTCGGCGCACAAAGCCAGTTCTCTTGTCAAAGTGAATCCATTCCTTTACAAACGCAACGAAACAAGTTCATTTAATTTTAAGTTTATTTATTTTCGTATTATACTGCTAATACGGTACAATTGTGTATTATACAGTTAATGCACAATTTCTCTACGCACGCAACGTAACAATCCAATTCAATTTAATTTTCGTATCATACTGCTGATACGCAATCAATTTCCTTGCAATTCAAACAATTTCTAAATACACAAAAGCAAAATGCCAGATAGAGCTCAACCAGAGACAGCTCAACCAATAGCACCTGCATCAGCCGAACAACAACAACAACAACTACAACAACAACAACAACCACAACCAGAGCAAATTGAGCCTTACAAGCTCTCTGAAATATTTTCTCTAATACCTGAATTCGATGGCAATGCCATTAATTTACAAACATTCCTCAACTCCTGTCATTGCGCCCAAAGCATGGCAATTGGAGATCAAAAAATTCTTTTGACCGTCCACATAAAAAATAAATTGAAAGGCAAAGCTGCCGAATTAATTAATTCACGTAACCCTGGCACCTGGCCAGAAATCAAAGCACTATTGGAAACCCACTTTGGGGATTCCAGAGATCTAACGGCCCTAATTCAGGACCTACAACGAATCCATCAATTACCCGGTGAATCCGCTTTAACATTTGTTTCGCGTTTACAAACGCACAATGCGAAAATGCACGCTGCAGTGCAAAAGCAAAATTTAACCTCGACACAAAGAACCGCACAATCCGACCTCATCGAAACGATGACTTTAAATAACTTACTAACGGGTTTAGAACCAAACTTAGGCCGTATCATACGTGCCAGCAACCCTCCAAATATATTGAAAGCTGTAAGTAGAATTCGTAGAGAGCTACAACTTTCTTATTTCGAGCAACAGAAATTTCCGAAAAATAGTCCGGTCAAAAATCCCGCTTTACAACAAAAACGACCAACTTCAAATTTCCAACAAAAATTCTGTTCATTTTGCAAGCGCAATGGACATGTAATAAACGAATGTCGTACAAGGCAACAGCAACTGTCTATACCATCGACATCAAATTTCCAGAGACCAAATTATCAAGGAAACCCAAATTTCCAAAATTTCTCTCAAAACAATCAATTTGGTCAGAGGACATTCCCTCAAAACCAACCTAATCAACCTCAAAATAGGCCCTCAGCTATAAGGCCGAATCCAAACTTTAACCAACAAAGACCGTCAGCTATTCAACCTAACCCGAATTTTAACCGCTTTAACCAGCAAAAAGCTCATCATTTAAATTACGAACCTTACGATAATTATGCCGATCAATTTAATCAATACAATGACTATTCACCCGATTATCAAAATGTAAGTGACAGTTATGAAAATTACGATTTAGAAAACGCTCAAAGCTTTTCAGAGAATTATACAGCTAATTCCCCATATGAACAGTACGAGAATTATACTGCTAATTCTCAAACGCCACAGGAGGATTATACTGTTAATCCTCAGGATTTTCGATTAGATCCGGAGTACCCCACGGATACTCCAACACAGCAAACAGACCAATTCGACCAAATAACAAATCAAATACGAACGATGAATCTCAACGACAGTTTCGACCCGTCGCTGAACTTCCCGGAACAAGGGTTCATGTAGAAACGCTATCACACTCATTGTTGACCGTAAATTCAAAAAATCTATACTACATTAAAGACATCACAAACAAATTCAAAATTCTAATCGATACTGGCGCAGGTATCTCTATCTTTAAACCAAAAACAGCGGAAAATTACAAACGGAGATTTTCAGAAAACGTAATTATACAAGGTATAACCGATCAGAAAATTACTATTAGTGAATCTGTTCTTATACCCTTCACTGATAACGACCCATATAAAGTTTACATCTACGACCTAGATATCAATTTTGATGGACTGATAGGAGCTGATTTCCTAGAGCACTATCATTGTATCGTCGACATAAGAAATAAACAATTAATAACCAATTTCAAAACGGTACCACTTTTCAAAGTAACCGACGATTCGTCGAAACCCGAATACGACAAAATCCAATCAAACCACAACCCTAATCAAAATAAGATCCAAATTGAAGGCCGTACCGAAAAAATTTATAAACTAAAATGTAACCTTAGAAACACTGACGCTATTTTGCAAGCGCAAGAGAATGAAAAAGTCCGTTTACCTAATGCTCTTGTTAAAGTAAACGAAAACGGAGAATTTTTAACAACAATAATCAATGCTAATGTCATCCCGAAGACTGTCGATTTTTCCAATTTAAATTTAGAACCTTTACAAAAATTTAAGTCAATTTTTAACTTAAACACGCAAAATTCTGACCAACACCTAACGACGGACAGATCCTTCGAAATCAGGAACGAATTGCGCTTGGATCATCTAAACGAAGAAGAGGCCGAAATAGTAACGCAGCTTTGTTTAGACTTTCAAGATATATTCTATTTAGAAGGAGACAATTTGACTTTTACCAACGAAATCAAACACCCTATTGACACCGATAATTCCCGACCGATATTTACGAAATCGTATCGTTATCCTCAGGTCCATAAAGAAGAAGTTAAGTCCCAAGTATCGAAAATGTTAAGTCAAGGTATTATTCAACCCTCAATCTCACCTTGGTCCTCTCCTGTCTGGGTAGTTCCCAAAAAACTGGACGCTTCTGGTAAACAGAAATGGCGCGTTGTAGTCGACTACCGCAAACTCAACGGGGTTACAATCGGTGACAAATATCCTCTGCCCAACATTTCCGATCTTTTAGACCAACTTGGCAAATGCCAATATTTCACAACCTTAGACTTGGCTTCTGGTTTCCACCAAATCGAAATTAATCCCGCAGATATTCAAAAGACTGCTTTCACAGTTGAGAACGGTCATTATGAATTCGTGCGAATGCCATTTGGACTCAAAAACGCTCCATCAACTTTTCAAAGAGTTATGGATAACATCCTGTTAGGTATTCAAAATGAACGATGTCTCGTCTACATGGACGATATTATTATTTACTCCCCTACAATTCACGAACACATTTCCCGTCTAACTGAAGTCTTTAAACGCCTTCAAAAAGCCAACCTCAAAATTCAACCAGACAAAAGCGAGTTTCTCCGCAAGGAAGTCGCTTATTTAGGACATCTCATTACAAAAGACGGCGTAAAACCAAACCCTTCGAAAGTTGACGCTATCTTAAATTTTCCTCAACCGAAAAATCCAAAAGAAATTAAATCATTTCTAGGCTTAGCCGGATATTATAGGCGCTTTATCCCCAATTTCTCCAAGATAACCAAGCCCCTAACAAAACTACTACAAAAAGACATACCATTTCTCTTCGACAATGATTGTGTAAATTCTTTTCAAAATTTGAAACAAACATTAACAACGACTCCGATATTAATTTACCCTCATTTTGATGAACCTTTCGTTCTAACCACTGATGCGAGCGCATTTGCCGTAGGCTCAGTGCTGAGCCAGGGGCCCATTGGCAAAGATTTACCCATTGCCTATGCTTCTAGAACCTTGTGCAGCGCAGAAACTAAGTATTCAACGATTGAACGCGAGCTTTTATCGATAGTATGGAGTGTAAAGCACTTTAGACCATATCTGTACGGTAGAAAGTTTAAGCTTGTAACCGACCACAGACCACTCACCTGGCTATTCTCTATAAAAGACCCAGGAAGCAGACTTGCCCGTTGGCGACTCAAATTAGAAGAGTACGACTACGAAATAATTTATAAACCAGGCAAAATCAATAAGAACGCGGACGCACTTTCCAGAATCAAAATTAATCATTTTTCCGAATGTTCCAAATTATATTCAGAGGTTCTAGCCGCGAATGACGAAGAGTCAGACGACGACGAAAACCCAGACGATAACGAAATCACTAACGAACAAATTTCCCGAGAATTTGAAACTTTCACCAACCTATATAAAACAACATCTTTAATAGACTATTCGAAAATCAAAGCCTCGAACAAACAACTTTTGTATCGAGAACATAAAGATATTATAACCTTTTTCCAACAAAACAACTTACAAGACCTACATCACAAAATTATCGAGGACATATTCGAAGAAAACCCCGAATTTCATAACGATAAAATCAATATTGTATCGAGCAAAACAGTCAGACATAGGAGATATTTTATCATCCCTCTACCTTTTGATATCGAATCTGTAATTGAACATCTATTTTTGGTACTATTTAAAAATCAAGATGTTTTGGATCTTTCTAAGACATACTTTGTCGAAAATAATTTAGACCTCCCCATACTTGAAATCCTATCATTTATTTTTGCGGAAAAAGACTTAAAAGTAGTAATTTGTCAAGATATTGTCAGAACTGCCGACGAAGATGAAATTCCAATTATATTGGAGCAAAATCATTTTGGTAAAAATAATCTACATCGCGGAATAAATGAAACGATTCGAAGAATTAGAGAAAAATACACTTGGCAAGGTCTATCTAAAGACGTTGAAAATTTTATAAAAAATTGCGAAACTTGCCAAAAAACTAAGGTATGCCGAAAAAACCTTAATAACCCTCTAGTAGTCACAGAAACCCCAAGAACACCATTCGAAAGAATTAATATCGATTTATTTGAATTCCCAACTCGAAATTACGGTTTAACTATTCGCGACGAGTTAACTAAATTTACACAAGCCTATGCAGTCCCGGACAAATCTGCAAAATCCGTCGTAAATACCTTGTTGTTATACTTTCAACATTACGGTACCCCGCTAAGAATCCATTGCGATTACGGTGGCGAATTTGACAACCGTTTGCTCAAAGCTCTCTGCACCCTCTACGACATAAAATTAACTTATTCAAGCGTAGGACATCCCCAATCGAACGGATCCATAGAAAGATTTCATGCTACTTTAGCCGAAATGATAAGAATCCACAAAACTGAAAACCCAAACGAACATCCTTTCACGATTTTACCATATGCAGTAATATGCTATAACAATTCGGTAAATAAAACACACCATTTGAACTTATCTTTGGTCATACGTCTAACAGACCGCCTGAAACTTTATATAACCAAAAAAAGTTAATAACCAAATACGTTAGAGATTTAAACAACAGAATATTCCACTATTATAAAATAGCCCGTAGTCGAACACAATCTCAAAAAGAGAAAGCAAAAGTTCGCTTCGACAGAAATGTTCCCCAAAAACGACCTGAATACAAAATAGGTGACTTAGTTTATGTAAAAGAATCACAAATTAAGAACAGACTACAAAACAAATTTAACGGTCCCTTTAAAATAAAAGAAATTTCTCAAAATTCTGCTACCTTACTAAATCTCGAAACAAAACAAGAAACTAAAGTAAATTTTGATAGAATGAAACCATATACTGAAAATTAAATTTATTTTCAGGTTTCTCCTGCTGTTCGGATCAGCACTCTGTCAATATAAAATTACCCCGATCAATAACACTGTTGGTGTATACTACCACCAAGACACGGACATCGTGGTGACAAATGACAAATGGACTCTGCTAGTGCATAAAAACATTTCATCCCTCAAAATAGCTTTTGACAAAAATCAAAATATCTTAGACAGAATCTTGTACACTCTCAATAATGGTGATCATAAGTCAATTATTTTTACGAGTGAAATTAAAACAGACTTTAACCTTTTGACACAAATATCCAACTCTATAAAAACAAAATTTGACGAAATCTTTTCAGACACAAAAAGATATAAACGAGGAATACTTAACGGTATTGGTACAATATTCAAATCCATAACTGGAAACTTAGATGCTGAAGATGGCCAGTACTATACTAATTGTATAAATAAACTAAATAACGACGAACATCAATTGGAAAACTTAATCAAAAACCGCTGCCCAAGGAATCAATACTTCCACATCCAATTCTCTATCCAAGTCACTCACAACGAAAAAACTTTGTATGTGGAAATAATTGTTTATGCAACTTTAATAATATAGTATTTGAAATCCTCTACCCCAAAAACCCATAAAACGATACCCCACATCGGTAGTGGGGTGGGGGTTGTGATAGGAGGGTGGTAGTGGGGGTGGATGAAGTAAAAAAATGTTTTGAGGTTTCTGGTTCTTGTACATACACTAAATCATATTTTTTTTTCATCCCCTTTAATAACGGGGTGGGGGTTGGTAATGGGGGGTGGCTAATGCCAAAATTTTTTTTGAGTCTTTAACTTGTATATACTAAATACCAATTTTATGGACTCTTACCTGCTTGATTTATCCATTTACCCCAAATTTACCCCCCAACCCTTCGACGGAACAAGATGAAAATATAATCTAGTTCTAGATCTCGTTAAAGTACATATGTGTACCAAATTTCAAGTCAATATCTCAAACGGTTCCAGAGTAAACGTGCGCACAAAAAAAGTTACAGACAGACAGACCGACAGACAGACAGACCGACAGACAGACAGAAATTTTTTTTTCGCTCAAACTTAAAATCTCGACGTTTCATGACATTTTAAGTCTATTTGAACAATAAAAATTTTTAAAAATTTTTTTGTCGTTACTATACTTCCACTGGATGTGGAAGTAAAATCAAATTTCAGTTACAACTTCTGTTATTAAAAACTTCAACTCGACTATACAAAAATTACAAATTGACGAGGAAACGTTTAACAAAGATCTCGAAGAAATCGAACACACAATTCAAACCATGACTCAAGCTATCGAGGCTGCTCACATAAAACTAAAATTCATATACATTTCCGAACAACTAATGGCAAGCTATTTGTATATCGAAGATAATTTGAACGACATTTTGAATTCAATAACATTTGCCAGATTAGGAATCATTCACACTTCAATCATAACCCCTAATCATTTGGTAACAGCATTACAAGAAATTTCACAGAGCTTACGAAGGAACAATTTGCCTCTCCCCATTAAATTATCGGCAGATGCTAAGTATTTGGATATTATTGAATTACAAGCGTTTCAAATGGATTCTAACTTAGTATTTGTTTTAACAATACCTCTTGTTGAACCCCAAAATTATAACACCTATCGCCTATATCCTATCCCGATACTTGATAACAGAACTGGTCTGCATCACATTTTATCTATTTCACAAAAGTATATCGCGAGAGACGATGATTCTTTAATGTACATACCTATACAAAATTTGAAAGAATGCAAACCTCTTTATTTTGGAACCAAACATGTTCGAACCTGTTTGCCTATCCTATCGACCAAAATGCCATATGTGAAGCCAGAATACTAAAACCGTTGCCGAAACTTCCAGAGAACTGTCAAACTTCCTTCATTATTAGTCAGGGATACAACGTCCAAGAACTTGAAGACAACACATGGCTAGTAATTAATTCCGAACCACTTCACATCACCATCAACTGTCCAAAGAGAGAATCCACGACAGAATTGATCAACAAAAATTCCATCATCAAACTACAACCAGGATGTTACGCCTATGCAGGCATTACTCGAATACAAGCCAGTGCCAAAGACTTCTCCGAACTTAAGGACAATTCACATCCTATCCAAATTCCTTTTGAATGCTGTAATCACATGCCCGACAAAATCGAAATTAAAGCCACTCAAATTAAACAATCTCGACGTAGAAGATCTAGATATTGCAAAAACCAAATTGGACCAATATTCCAAAGACCTGGATGACCTCATAAACGAGCCTTTTGTGACCAAACACGTATCTTGGTTCACGTATTTCATAATCACTCTCATCATTCTATTAGTTCTACTTTACATAACCTGTAAATGCAGAAGAAGAAGATGTGGAGCATTGCGAATCCAACCCTCAACGGACAACCCTCCTTCACCTCCTTCAGAGCGAAGCAGAGTTTCTACCAAATTTCCTAGACTGATCCCTCCAAGAAAGCGACCCGGTATTAAACCTCAAGAAGAAGAGGACATCGAGTTAACATAGACTTTCATATGTGGAGTTTTACCCTTGTCTATTAATTTAGACCATTGTATTTTATTCTTATCACATTTATGTAATGTACTACTTGCTTATTATTATTATCATTTACCAATTTTAACTTTTATGTATTTTATTATTTTGCTTTGTATTCATTCAACATTGTTTCAATTTATTTTGCATTATATTCATTTAACGTTCTAACAATTTTCAAAAGTTGCTGCATAACATCAACTTTTTTATTAAGGGGGAAGTTGTTATATAAAATTATACGCTTATTACCAAGACTTAGCCATAACAAACCTTCACAGGTATATCATATTACATGATAACGACTTCTCTTATTAATTGCTTATCTTAGAGATATTATGTTTCACCTTTGTTTCTCACATTTTATGATGACTGTCGAATTGCATTTCCTTTGTTCTATATTTTGCTTACTCGGGTTCTGAATGTTATAAATACGACTAAACATGCTTTGTTAAATCAGTTATTAAACTCAGTTAGAATGCAACACTTCTAATTTATTATTATATTCCTTCTCCAAGAGCCAACGTTGGCTCCATGTAACTAAATAAAAGTTTCTAAAAAGTCATTCATGTGAACCGTGATCTAACATATATATATATATATATATATATATATATATATATATATATATATATATATATATATATATATATATATATATATTATATATATATATATATTATATATATATATATATATATTTATATAAGGTATTCGTTGGCATCCCACAATGTAAAATTTTAGGTTCAGTTGGCATCCACGAGTCAGATGGCATCCGGTATTCGGATGCCATCTGACCTGCTAGAGATATTAACGCAGGGGCATCGTAGATGTCGTATTATGCCATTAAAACTTATTTTAAATTGGAGGTCAAGTGACCCATTTTAACACCCTAGTGAATATTTTAGTTCAGCGGTTTGTTACTAGCTGCCGCGCCTGTCGCTCGAAAAATATTCATTTTGAATACCTGCTGACCACAGAAGCGGTTTAGATGGCATCTAGTCAGCTGGCAACACCGTGGAAGTAGGTTATTATATACCACATGTTGATCCAGATGTTTTAGTTTGCTCGAATATATTACTACTAGGAAAAGTAAACTTACTGGAGACAATTCGTGTAACTGTTAAAATGAGGACGGAATTTGTACCTCTTGATTGTAAACAACTTTTGTTAAGAATGGTTCAGCAAGGCTATAAGTAAAATAGTGTTCTGTAGTTTAATTAAACTACAGAAGTAAGAGAAAAGTTATTAGCAAACATATTTTAGATACGTGATAAACTACAAAATTATGTTAATGTAAAAGAATCTTATTTAGTCTAATTCACAAGTTCAAACACGTGTTAATTCTTGATAAAGCTTGTAAAAATATAAGCGAGGGCTCATTGGATTCGGAATGACGTCTAGAAAAATGTGCAAAAGTTATAAACAAATTAAGATTGAAAAAAATGACGAGTTTCGTTTTTTTGCAAATAACTCGAAAACTATTAATAATTGAGAAATTAAAAAAAAAGAGGTTCTGAAACCGATCGTAAGAAGCAAAACAATTTTTTTATATTGTCAAGTATTAATATAATTTTTTTTTTAAATTGCGTTATTATTTAGACACTTAAAGGAACAATATCATCCCGATGGAAAAAATTTTTTTACCGATTTTTCATAAAATGAGCTCTTTGTTAATTAACAATTTTTTTTTTTATGTCAACTATATTTTATGAGATTATGACATTGCGATGTTTTTAATTGTTACAGTCTATTAGTTATTAATTATTTAAGCTAACAAGAAACTAAGAAATTAAATAGGGGTTGAAAATTTTTTCTTATTAATTTCAAAATTATTATTATTACTGTTTTTATATTCAAAAATACTATAAAATTATATAAACTTTAAATTTTTAGTGCTATTTGTTTAAACAAATTTTATAAAGAAATAGATAAATTAAGTATTTTTGAAAAAAAAATTTTTTCTTAAAACATTTTTTTAATTGTTTATAATTATTTTTTCCCGTTTTTCTTCATTTGAACAAATTATTAAGAAAAAAAATATTCTTCAAATTTTTTATTTGCAATTCTCTACAAGGTGGAATTTTTGTTATTAATTAATTTGTTTATTTAATAAATAATTTCTAATTAACAATCGCCGAATGTGTTTATATTTTTTTAGATAGGAAAAAATAACCAGAACAACCGTATACATAAATATGTCAAAAAACATTTTTAATATTTAAAATTTAAAGATCAATAAGAAATATTAACATTTTTTTTTATGTGTTTATGTATACGGTTGTTTTTTTTAATTTTTTTTCTATCTAAAAAAATATAAACACATTTGGAGGTTGTTAATAACAAATTATTTATTAAATAAACAAATAAATTAACAACAAAAAAAAATCCACCTTGTAGAGAATTGCAAATAATAGGTTTTAAGACTAAAATTTTTACTTAATAACTTGTTTAAATAATGAAGAAAGGAAAAAAATGATTATAAACAATTAAAAAATGTTTTTAAGAAAAAATTTTTTTTTTAATTCGTAATATTTTATAACAAATAAAATGGTAAAAAATGTTTTTCAAAAATAAGTAATTTATCTATTTGTTTATAAAATGTGTTTAAACAAATAACACTAAAAATTTAAAGTTTATGTAATCTTATGTTATTTTTGAATATAAAACCAGTAATAATAATTAAAATTAATAAAAAAAATGTCAACCTTTTTTTTTAAATTTTTTAGTTTTTTGTTATCTTAAATAATTAATAACTAATAGACTATAACAATTAAAAATATCGCAATGTCATAATCTCGTACAGTATAGTTGATATAAGGTCTAAAGGAAACGTAATAATTTTAGTGGCTTTTGCTTAACAATTATCCGACTTGAAATATAAACGTAAGCTCTAAAAAAAATTGTTAATTAACAATAGACTCATTTTATGAAAAATCTGGATTTTTTTTCTTTAAATGTCTGAATAATACCATAGTTTTTTAAAATTTTTAAATTAATATTTAATACATAAAAAAATATTTTTACTTATTACGGCCGGTTTCGTAACGGCTTAGCGTTTGCCGCACGATGCCTTATTTTCAACATTAAATTACAATTATTAATAATAGAGATAGAATACCGGGAGTTGTGACTTTTCTATTGGAAATTTCTTCCTCTTCAAGAATCTTTTTTTTAAATTTCTTAAATATTAATGGTTTTCGAGTTATTTTCAAAAAACGAAGCTCGTTATTTCTTCAATCTTAATTTGTTTATAACTTTTGCAATTGTTTATATGCGGGTTTGAAAGTTTTGCACATTTTTCTAGACGTCATTCCGAATCCAATGTGCCCTCACTCACATTTTTACAAGCTTTATCAAGAATTAACACGTCTTTGAACTTGTAAACTAGTGTATGTTGGAGATTATTTTAATTCGTTTTGTTTAAATTTTTGGATTTCTTATTGGATTCTATTTAAGAAAAGTATAGTAGGTGACCCAAGAACAACCTCTTGTAGAGAAATGCATGGTTGAAAGAGTTGTAGAGTTACTAAGACACCGTTAAAGATAAAGCTGTCGAATTGAAACTAACAAGATGGAAAAAATTATACGATAAAGTTTGATAGCTTAAATTATAATATATTTTTTACTTTACACTTGCCACTGTGCTTCAGAATTAATCAGTTTGGAGCATCTACACCTCGTGATTTTAGATATCTGTAAAACTATAATTCATCTAAACTAACAAAGTTTTTTCCAAAGTATATATTTATATAAATAAAATTAAAATTTAATTGCAGTTTACTTTAAGTAAACATATTGTACATATTGCACGTAAAGTATATTTTAGTTTTAATTCGAGCTAGTTTTTTCGTTGATAGTGTTTGAGTAATTCAACAATTTTTACTTCTATTTCTCTCATGATATTAATTATTATAGGTCACTCAAACAACATGTTATAATTAGAATAATAAAGTTGATATAAAAGTCATACAATTTTGTTAATATCTCCGCGCAATTTGTATAGTTTGAATGTAAATGACCGTGATTTTTGATTCGTTGTATCTAGCAATTCGTTAAAAAATGGGTTTCTGGAAATATCTTGAAAATTACGAATTATGTCAAAAACTGATATTTGTACGACTTGAAACATAAGAAATTAACTTTACCTTAAATTTCAGATTAGTCCCGATCAAAGATTGTTCGAGATATTATTTTTTTAAGGTTTTGTGTTTTTTCGTCCCTTTCTAAATGTCAAATTTCAACACGTATTTTTCGTGAATAACTTAAAAACCGAAGGGTCTGAAATTGGTTATTACAACGTTGAAAGGTAATTCAATTTAATACATTCCGGTTCTTCTACCATAAAAATTGTCAAAGTTATGACTATTTGTTAAAAGATTACTTTTTTTATGAAAATCGAAATTGGAGTATTACTCTCAATTGAGTTGTGATAAAATAAATCATTCAAAATTTGTTGTAGCTTTTGGAATAAAACCGCTGCCTAAGGAATCAATATTTCCACATCCAGATTTCCCATCCAAGTCTCTTTAAAGGAAAACATCTTGACCATATTTGCACTCTAGTATGTGGAAATAATTGGTCACAGAATTTTAATAAAAGGGCGTTGCCGAATGCTAGCCAAACCTCCAGAACTTCCGGACGCTGCCGAATACGAAGGCAAATTCCGGGCGTTTCCGTATCCATATTAAGATAGTGCCAAATCCATATCCGGGCGCGCATGAATACCAAGGTAATTTCTGGGCGCTGAATCCATTTTTGGGCACTGCCGAATTCCAAAGTAACTTCCGGGCGCTGCCAAATCCAAATTAGAACGCCGCCGAATCTATATTCGAGCGCTGCATAATCCATATTCGGGAACGGCTAAACACCAAGGTGACTTCCGGACCATGTCGAATACCAAGGCAATTTTTAGGCGCTGCCGAATCCATATTCGAATCTTTCCGGGCGCCGCCGAATCCACTATTAAACAATACCTCCAGGATCCATTTTGGTTGCACGATTTGACCCAAACATACTAACTACCGTACAAAGCTTATAAAATGAAGTTAAATAGAAGATTTAAAAAATTAAGTTTCTGGACTGTTATTAGCTTGCTTTATTGTTTTTCCCTATTTACCCTATTTAACTCACAACCCTTCACCGGAATTAGCGCAAGACATAATCTAGTACCAGCTCTCGTCATGGAACGTATGTGTGCCAAATTTGAAGACAGTATCTTAGACGACCGTTGCGAAGAAAACGTGCGCACAAAAAAGTTACAGACCGACACACAGACAGAATTTTTTTCTCTCTTAAATTTAAAATCTCGACGTTTTATGACATTTATTATTTCAGCAAAAAACATTTTGAAATTTTTTTAAAGATTACTATACAGGGTGCGCCACTTAAAACTCCCCAGGCTTGCAACTTTCTTATTTTTTAAACTACGACCATGTTGGGCATATCAAATTGTAGATAATTTTAAGGCATTTAAACATGTGTACAGAGTGATTTAAAAAAAATTAAAATAATTGTTAAGAAAGAAAACTTAATTTCCTTGAATATTTGTTTACCTCATCCTGTACATGAACTGCGTCAATGTTTTCTTATAAAAGTTTTAATTAGCTTCAATTTATGTTATGTTTATTACGTCATATCCGAAGTTCTTTTTGGTTTTAGAGAAAGAAATTAAAAACACTCCTTCCGACTCCTGATTTTTTTAAAATAACTGAAAAAATGTAAATAATAATTTTATGCTTTATTTGTAAAAGACATATCACAAAAAATCCTCAACGTAACAAAACAGCAACAAGAAACAAAAGAAATAAATATTTTTAAAAACAAACTCTATTAAAATGTACTAAATAATAGGAATTTTTATTCTTAAAACTTTTTTTTTAACATAAATTGAAGCTAATTAAAACCTTTATAAGAAAACATTAACACATTTCATGTACAAGTTGAGGTAAAAAAATATTCAAAGAAATTAAGTTTCAAATTTTTTTCATATCACTCTGTATGCGTGTTTAAGGCTTTAAAAATGTCTACAATTTGATATGCCTAACAAGGTCATCGCTTCAAAAATAAAAAAGTTACAAGTATGGGCAGTTTTAAGTGGCGCACCCTGTACATCTTTCCACTCCACTACGTGGATGTGGAAGTAATAAATCAA
This sequence comes from Rutpela maculata, assembly GCA_936432065.2. Lineage (NCBI taxonomy): Eukaryota > Metazoa > Arthropoda > Insecta > Coleoptera > Cerambycidae > Rutpela > Rutpela maculata. The sequence goes on along the minus strand of OW386287.2, from coordinate 122,194,051 downwards.
ATGGCATATATTTTCATTAAAAATAATGTATGTTTTTATCCGAATTTGTTATAAATAAGAAACAAGAAATGAAATGTTTCATATTTCTATTGTGAAATATAGTTCATTTAGTTATCCTTAAAATAAAATCATGGAAAAAAACATTTTATATTTATTAAAAAAAATGTTTTGTAAGACATACAAAGAAAAATGTTAGTGTAGTTTTGGTGAATAAGTATACTTACTAGAAGCCAAGGTCTCAGATTTTTTATAATATTTTACACTACTATAAAGAAAACTACCTGTTGTTAAACTTGAGGCATGTTCAATTTTATTAACATTTAACATTACAAATTGTGTTTTTATAATAAGAAATGTTTCTTTTTATTTAAAATACACTTTCAGATGTATCAATAAACCCTCATGTCATAATATTTTAGCTTCATTAAATCAGTATTTATAATTACTTAATAATTTTCGCACAATTTGTATCCCAATTTGGGACATTGGATGATTTGAGTCGTAAATTTTACTTCCACATCCAAATAGTGGATTGGAAGTATAGTAATCGTAAAAAAAACTTCAATTTTTTTTTTGTTGAAATCGGTTTAGAATGTCATGAAATATCGAGATTTTAAATTTGAGGGCAAAAAAAATTGTATCTATCGGTCTGTCTGTATTTTTTGTACGCACGTTTCCTGTGGGACGGTTTAAGATATTAACTTAATAGTTGTTACGTGTATGTATTATAAAAAGATCTGGAACACATTGCTATAAAATTACACAAAAAATAGTCGTTTTAGAGATTCTAGCATTTTACTTAATCGCCAGAATGTATTACAATAACGGTGTAAAAGCCGCTCGAAAAGTGGCTTATATTTGGTAATTTTTTACAGTTTCGGAGTCTGTTATTCTAGTTTCGGTTAAACAGACAATAATAGGTTGTATCTGAAACTAATTGACTTGTCTTTTTGAAATGAAGCATTGCTATTTCTGAAAGGCAGTTTTATTGCATCTTATTATGGACGCTTGTGGGGTAAGGCCTCTATTGTAAGAAACCCTTTCCGAAATATATTAATTTCAACCATATGTTTGGTTTTTTAAATTCATAAACATTTTCTCTACAGATATTTTAAAGGATGTTGGATAGTATTGTGTAATTATCTATTGTTCAAAATAAGTAGACTTCATCTACTTACAGTCCAATTTACGTCTTTCTATTTGAAAGGGTAAAGGTGGTTTAATATTTGCTTACGAGACAGCAGTAGAAATTTTTTCGTTCTTTCTTTTCTTCACAAACTAGATATTTTTCTATTAAATATATATAAATTAATTACAATTTTAGAGATTACATGCATTTTGTGTCATGAAAAAATTTAGATACATTTTGATAGTGAAAAACTGTTGAAAACTCGGAAAATATGTACGTTACAAAAAAATTAGAAGAGAGCAAAATTTTAAAGAATGTATTAACCTATACGTTTGAATTTTTCCAGATTTTTAAATTTCATAGTTTACGATATTTTCCGTTTTCCGATAAGGGCCTTTTTTTTCGGTTTTTCCAGGAAACTTGGACAGAGTGCACTTTAGGAAAAAGTCATAAAGGAAAAAAAGTCTTGTAGTTTAATAATATATTCACTCGAATTTATGGATTTTTCTCGTCACTTTTTATTCCACCTTCAACCCTTTTTGGAAAAATTCAACCGCTATATCTCGGAAAATATGCATTTTTCGAAAATTTTACGAGAGTAAAAAGTTGTTATTTTTCATAAAATTATCTAAAAAGACATTTTGTTTTTTTAATTTACCTCAATTTTACTAGTTAACAAATTAGCAACAAGATCATTGTTTATAACAATTATTTCGAGGCAATATTAGCGGCCATTTTTTTTTGGAGTTTGATCTAGACTTCAAAACGAACAGAATCCACAAAGTTTCGTGAAAATCCATTCATTCGATAAACTATTTAGTCAGAATGCTAATTTGCCTACACTATAATGTGTTAGAACTACAAAGTACACATAACATAATCCTGGGATTATATAGACAGAGAAAATAAATTTCCTTTTAAGAGTTGATGTTCGGTTTTTTTTCATTTTACCATTATTGTATTATTTTGGTTTGAAATACGTATGTTTACATTTTCATAAATGCTAAATATTTGTGTTGTATTCGTTTTTTTAAAAGCTTTTATTTAACTTGCAATGTGTTATGTATGAATGTATGTTTGTTTGGTGAAATCTTGCAAGCTGAATTTCGACTAGTTCTTATTATACTAGAGCTTTGAAATTTGGCACCTGTGTATAAGTCCGGTGACAATGTAACATAGTATAGCCATTAGCTTTTTAGTCACAACCCTATTGATATGGGTATCAAATGAAGGGGTTTTACGAGGAAAATACGATAGACAATGTGACGTCATTCTAAATTCAATATGGCGGACGTCCCAAGCTGGCAGATCGCCTTTTTCTTCACAACCCCCTTGATATGGAATCAAAATGAAAATGACGAATAAAATACGATAAACTATGTAACGCCATTATAAATCCAATATGGCGGACGCCCTAGGATGGTAAATTATCTTTCTTAACGACTCTCTTGCCATTTGTATCAAATGAAAGGGTTTTGTCTGTCTGTCTGTAAAATAAGTAGACTAAAAAGTAAAAAATAAAATTATATAAAAAAAATATTTTTAAGAAAAAGCCTTCATTTGAAAAAACTGTATTAAAAAGTTTAAATAATTTTTTAAAATTCATACACCTGGAAACCAAAAGCTTTGGGGGCGGTCAATTGAGCAAAGTAACTATGCAATAGTCTATATGACCGTCCGCAGTTTTTGGTTTTGAGGTGTATGAATTTTAAAAAATTATTTTTACTTTTTAGTACAGTTTTTTCAAATAAAAGGTTTTTCTTAAAAATATTTTTTTTTATTTAATTTTATTTTCAATAAAAACGTTTTCAAGTAAAGCTTGTCCTGTTACTTCCTTTTTAGATTTTGAAACTTAGTCATTTATATTTTTTTAAATTGGAATGTGGTTTAGGTTTTTGACTTTTTAAAAGTTTTTATGTAGAAATGAAACACCGTGGTCTCTTTGCCGATTTTCATTTTTTTTACGAAGTTGTTACTGGTCTATAAAATTGAGAGGTCTAGTTATATAGCAGGCTGTATGGGCGTATGAGTTTCGAATACATTTCGGACGCAGTTTATTTGTTGGAATCAGTTCTGGAGACACTACTGATTATGAGCATCCATGTTACCAGACGGTAACCCGGTCTGATATTGTTTAAAACAATTTTGTTTACAGCAAAAGGAAATATTACATTTTTTTCAATGAAACAATGTTTTTAAATATTTTTTTATCGATTTCTAACAAGAAATGTTCGATAATTTTTTTCATAAAGTTGATATTTTCAATGTTATGTTTTAAAAATTAAAAAATCTCCAATTTCTCGTTTCAGTAAGAGCCTTACATTTTCTAAGAAAGCATATACAGTGTGCCAGGGAGCGACGCATGATTAAATGAGCAATTCATGTCTTGGAAATTTACCAAAAAAAAAGTAATTTCTCTCATTTATAAAGTACTTTTTCTGAAATCAATCGGCAATGTCTACATTTTCGGCGCGATTTCAGATCGAAAAATGCACAATTCCAGTATTTTAGTCCGTTGCTAAGAAACTATCAGAAAACAGACCGGAAAAGACCCGTTGCCAAGCAACGATCAACAAAACCGTACGGGAATGTTACTTTCCCGGCATAGGCCGGGAAAGTAACATTCCCGTATGGTTTTTTATGTATATTTTTGACAGTAAATAAATACACGCAGACAAACAATCAAACTTACGTTTACACTTACACATACATCAAAATTACATTTATTAGTAAGCAGTTAGATTGTAATGAAGAAATATTAGATTATAATGAAGAAATGTTATTCATTAATGAAGAAATTTTATGCATTAATACAAATTCTTTAATTTATAATAATATTGATTGTGATTTCAGAAAAAATAGTATGCGTATTTCGGTGTGAAAGCACATTCCCGAACTTCGATGCGTCGTCGTCCGGGAATGTACTGCTTTCACACCTAAATACACAATATACTATTTTCTGTAAGAGATAGGACAAAATCTTAGAAAGAATTATTCAGAATGAGTATTGTTTGTTTGAGATTTTTTTATAGAAATAGTTTTGAATTAGTCAGATTTCAGTTTGTCTTAATGTTTTAAGGTTTTTCAAATTGTTTAAACAATTTTAATTTACTTAAATAATTATAATTTATTTAAGCAATTACGTTTTGTTACAAATTTGTAGCATTTCCATCTTTTTTTAGTTTCACAATTTTGTTTATTAAGAGCTTGCTAATGAAACCTGCAAATTATTTAAGCAACTTATTCCTGTTTATTGCCAACTTTCTTCAGAATAGAGCTAGAGTTGTGCAGGTTTTAAGAAATTTTGAACTTTTCATCGACTTTCTGCTCATATTTAAAATAAAGAACATTTTTGAGACTAATTAAAAATAATTTCTGCAAAAAGAGTCGCAAATAAATAACAATAAATGCTAGAAATACATGATACTCTACTTTTGTCCTTATGGGGTCATTTTGAGGCCCAATAGTTCTCATGAGGGGTGTAATTGAAAAAATTACTATTAATTCGTATTCTTTGAACTATTGTGAAATTTAAAAAAAGTTGGAAATGTTACAAATTTATAGCAAAATATAATTTTTTGAATAAATTATAATTATTTAATACATTTGAAAAGCATTAAAATATTAACACAATCTAGAAGGTGATTAATAATAATTTGTGTAAAAGAGAACTCAAATAAATAATAATAAACGTTAAAAATACGTGATACTCCAACTTTACCCTTATAGGGTCACTTTGCAAGTGAGCAAAATTTTAACAAATTCAGTTTTATTTTTCTGAATAATATTTCTTTACAGCACCCTGTCCTATCTCGTACAGAAAATTTGATAAATTGACAAATAGCAGAAAAAACTATCTGTGAGAACTAAAAAGAAAAATTATCTACAAAATTAATTTCCAATCTTTGCAGATAGACTTTCTTTTTAGTTCATACAGATTGTTTTTTCTACTGTTTGCCAAATCCCATAAAGAATATGTTTTATAACAATTATAAGCAAATAAAAAGTAATTCACTTTTACGCGAACTTCATGTTTCGAAACTTAAATTGTGACATAAATTAGTATTCTCACAGGATGAGATTTCCTTATTTACTTATACGTCGACAGACTGCAGATTGTAATAATATTCTTCTAGGCAAATACGATAAAGCAGCATAGCATACATCTGACAACGCCGCCGGAAGTCAGTTAAACCTGTAATTTTTATATTCGGGTGTCATTTTACGTATCGATTAAAATATTCATAAGGACACCAATTAAACCGTAAAATAGGTAGGATGCTAACTTAGCCTTTAAATAAATTTTGTGTATATCAGCGTGTATATTAGTGGATGCCAAGTGAGAACGTTAGGTAGGATGCCAACGGATACCTTATATAAATATATATAATATATATATATATATATATATATATATATATATATATATATATATATATATATATATATATATATATATATATATATATATATATATATATATATGTGCATTTGTATCGTGTCCGCCTCCTTACAAATTTGTGGCGCCCGCACCTCCACTAGAAATAATATAGATAGATTAGTTCTGTTTACATATACATAACCGCCAAATTTCATTTACCAAGGGCACGCGGAGAGGGGAAAGGATTTTTATCTTTTTTTACATACACATTTTTGTTCATACGATTGGTATGTTTACACCTCGTTATATAAATAGTACCTCTCTGACTCAATGTATTTAAAACTGTTATATATAACGGTACCCTTTGCCTCCTTCGAGGTTGCCAGACTTCTATAGTGTAAAATGCTCTAGCGCTTGCGCAATTAGTTGCGCTATGCAATCGTGTGCGTTTGTTATTATGATGATTCATATTGCGTAAGTTATACTCAATCAGATTACATTGGTGTTTTACCCGATAATGTGCGATTATCTGTTTTAAAATGAACCGTTCACGCTAAATATCTATTGTAGAATAATGTATGTAATTCAAAATATGTTCTTAAGGGAATTATTATTACTATTTAAAATGCTTTTCAAAAGACATCACTGAATCAGTTCAATTTTGTAACACAATTGTTACATATTAGTCCACGTAAATTAGATATTTTAGAAGAAATAATTTATAAAGTAATAATATTTGGGATGCGTAATCTAGATAGGGTTCGAAATAGATACCCGAATAGTTCCCCACAATTTAGGGGTGAAACGTCCGTAATGATTATGAATAGAGCTGCTTCGGCCATATTACGGGGACTTAACGCTGGTTTTTCACTTTTATCTTGTAAACCGTTCGTCGAAAGAGAAAAAAGTATAGGAAATAAAAAAATCGTCATGTTAAATTCTGCATAAAAAATGTACTATTATAGCTTAGTATAGTATAGCTTATCCTCACCTATTTCGCGCTAACAGCGTCCGAACAGAGGCGTAGTTTGGGGCGCAGAGGTAAAAATCCATCCTATTCCAAGTTTGATCCCGAATATCTTAAAACCGGTTACTTTAACGAGAAAAATGCTCAGGAATGAATTTATTGAGCAGAATTTTCTCTATTAGATGCATATATAGAGGGTTTTGTCGCAAGTAGTTTATCTATTTTCCCCTTCTTTGCAATTATATTACAGGATAATCTGTACTGTTCACACAAAAGAAGATTTGGAGTCATATTTCAACTCTGAGCTTGCTTCAATTCCACTTCTTCTCTTCAATAAGAAAGGGTTAATGAGGAAAATTAAGAAATCGTCTGTATGATATTTTCAATGCTGTACGAGAGAGGCCAATAGATTTTTCCGATTGCCAGTTCATTGTTGATGGCGGCAATTTGATTCATCGTGTAGTATGGCCGAAGCAGCTTTATTCGTAAACATTACGGCCAAAAAGTGACTGTAGTGTTTGACGGATATGCTGACTGGAGTATGAAGAGCATCGAAAGACAGCAGCGTCTTTTGAAACGCATTTCACCGGAAATTGTTTTTCATGAGAACACGCCACTGACTGAAACGCAAAATAAAATGATAAACAATCTCACAAAAAGGAACGGTTTATTTCGCAATTGGTGGAGAGATTTAAAAACGAGGGAATCAAAACAATTACTGCTGTAGACGACGTTGACGTACTCATAGTTCAAACCGCCTTAAACGAATCTCATGGAAACGATACAGTGGTCATCCTCGGACAAGATATTGATCTTCTCGCATTGATTATCGCTCTCGCACCTGAAGATAAAGATATCCGTTTCTTAAGAGAGGCTCAGAGAAAAATAAAAAATAAAGATTACAGTTCTCGTGACTTGCAGTCCTCGGAAGTTTTAAAAAGCTGTATGGCCACACGTTCAGTGGATGCGATAACACTTCAGCTTTCTTTGGTAAAGGAAAAGTGCAAACGGTGGAATGCGTCAATAAAAGAAAAGATCTCGAAGAGGTTGTCCGTATATTCAACAACCGTAGCTCAACGAAAAAAGAAATTACATCTTCGAATCATCAAAGATTCATTATCTTCAATAAGTTAGTCCGCCAATCTAGTACTACCGGGATTCTACGAAGACTGCTAGCAACATCCGAGGCATTACGTCAACATTCTTACAGAGTATTTCTCCAAATTCATGTTTGACGAGGAGAAAACTTGGAACCAACGGAATGCAGAAAAGCAGAAAATAATATAAAATATTTCAAAGAGATGATATACTTAAAGAAGTAAAATGTTCAAAACTTAATCATTTTGGAGCAAAAATGTAAATATTTCCCTCCAGCAAGAGAAAAATTTTTGAATTGTTTAAAAATTTTTGAAAAGCATTCGAGATGACTCCAACAAACTATCATTAATTAGTATAGCAAAATTTATGATTAACCAAGAAATATATTCTAAAATTTTGGTCTCGAATGCTTTTTAAAACATTTTTATTTCTTGCTAGAGGGAAATATTTACATTTTAGCTCCAGAATAATCTAGGTTTTTAAAATATCTTTGGAAGGTGGAAGATTACACTGGTCAACATTCAGTTTGAAAAAATACACCGGACTCTACCTAGGTACCCAGGGGTTTTGGGGTCGCTGATTCCGTTGCAGAGGTCGGTTAAGCTCAATCACGTCAGGTTCAAGGTCATTTGAAGGTCAACCTGAGAAAAGGTTTTTGAAAAAATCTAAAAAATTCACACATAGGCTCTTGGGGGGTCTCTGAGTCCGAATCCGATGTCGGTTGACCTTTATCACCTCATGTTCAAGGTCATTTGAAGGTTAAAGTGAGAATAGGAGGTGAAAAAAATTAGAAAAAATTTATACGAATGCTCACCTGAATACTTATTGTCTGTTTATCTGTCTGCCCTTATACCTGTACACCTGTTTGTTTGCTTGTTAGTCTGTATTTATCATCCGCCTGCATTTTCTCTCTGTCCATCTATTTGACATCCTGCCTTTCTGTCAGTAATTCTGTCTGACTGAATGACTAAATGTTTCTATCTGACAGTCTGTCTGCCTCCTTGTCAGTTTGTCTGACTCAGGAAACCATTAAATTACTTTGACCCTGACAGGATTGAGGTCAGGGCCGGTTTTAGGTAACCGGAGGCCCTAAGCTCTAGGTATGTTTTTCGTTGAAGCTTTCTCTTCTAATAAAATAAACGTGCATATCTGCGTATGAAATCTGAGTTCTGAGGCCTCCTAAATGCGAGGCCCTAAGCTGGCGTTTACTCAGCTTATAGGTAAAACCAGCACTGATTGAGCTCCAAGTGAGTGAAGCCAACGCCCGTGGTACTCTTTACTTGCATGTTCGCTCTGCTTCTGCAACTATACCTAAAGGTCATCCTTTCACAGAAGAAAATAGGTAGGTGATTGATTGAGTTAAATATATTTGCACTGAGATAGCCGAAGAATCTTCATGTGCAGCTAAAGCTGGCGGACGAATGCCGGCTTGAAATGACCTCAGAATGACCTTGAAATGACCTCTGGATGCCTCTTTTTTTTAAGGGTAAGCGAACAATGGATTCGGACTCAGCGACCCGAAAAACCTGTGTGAATTTTTTCAGATTCTTTCAACCACCTTTTCTTACTTTAACCTTCAAATGACCTTGAAACTGACGTGGTAGAGGTCAACCGACATCGAATGCAGACTCAGCGACTCAAAAAACCTATATATAATTTTTTTCAGATTTTTTGACAGCTCTCTGTTTTTCTCAAATTAACCTTGAAATGATCTCCGGATGCCTTTTAAGGGCAAACGAACACCGATCCCAAAAACTTATGCGTGAATTTTTTCAGATTTTTTCAATCACCTTTTCTTAGTTTGACCTTCAAGTGACCTTGAAACTGACGTGATAGAGGTCAACCGGCATCGGATACAGACTCAGCGACCCAAAAACCCTATATGTAAATTTTTTCAGATTTTTTAACAGCTTCCTCTCCGTTTTTCTCAAATTAACCTTGAAATGACCTCCGGATGCCTTTTAAGGGTAAGCGAACACCGAATTCGGACTCAGCGACCCCAAAACCTATGTGTAAATTTTCTCAGATTTTTTCACCACCTTTTCTTAGTTTGACCTTCAGATGTCCTTGAACCTGACGTGATAGAGCTTAACCGACCTCGGCATCGGAATTAGCGACCCCAAAAACCCCTGGGTACCTAGGTAGAGTCCTGTGTATTTTTTTAAACTAAATGTTGACCTGTGTTATTATTATTCTTTTATTTTCTGCTTTTTAGCCCCCCCCCCCCCAATAAAAATCGTCTTCTAATTCTTTTTTTTACTTTTACTATATAAGACCAGCAGCAGTGACAAATAGTGGATTAAGGGCAACTAGTTACGTTAAGGAATGTTCGTGTCCTGTTAAATAAATACCTTAAACAAATACCTTTTTTAATGGTACAAAAATATTTGTTTCTGAACAAAATAAACGTTTTTTTATTCCCAAATTGAAAAAATTTAAAAACCCATTGATCTCTAGAAAGTATTATTACTGTGTATAAAAGTTATTTATATTTTTAGTAAGATAATTTTTGTTACCATATCTATAGATGTATTTAGGAATAGTATGCCTCTTTACTATGTTGCCAAGTTTAGGAGGCGATATCGCTACTTTATTGTAAGGAAGCATTTAATACCTATATACATCAAGTGTTTAAAACAGCAGCGCCACCTGGTAAAAAATTTAGTGCACTATGGTGTATGTTTACATATGTTTATAGGTATTTTCCGCCTCCAAAAAAAGTGTCGTTAAATGCTTCTATCTCTCTATTTCTTCCCTTTTTGTCATAATCTTATATGCGCACCAATAAAGCTGATCATTATTGATAATAATGAGTCATGAATTTACTATTTATCAAGACATTCGCGATGAAAACAACACAAAACGTCTCCGCCTCCGAAATCGGAGGCGAACGCGTAAAATCGGAGGCAAACACCACCTAACCATATAACATTCGGAGGTGTATGAGTACTAAATGCATGTATATATATATATATATATTATTATGTTTCCCACTATTTTTGTGTGGAAAAACGATAATAAATTTTATTTTTCTTGTTTAGCATGAGTGTCTGTTCTTGCAGACTCACTCCTCTCAGGGTTAAAGTAGGTTCAAATTATACAAATCAGGAATTTTACGATCAATAAAACACTGTAGTTGAGAATAGATTTGTTTTTATTAAATTTACTGGAATATGGTTGTTTTGCAAGAATTTTTACAGTGATAAATTATACAAAATGAATGTTGGGCGCCGTTAAAAACATATAATTATTTAAAAATCTGACATGAAATTTGTTTACAAAAAGAAAAAGGAAAACTCTGATGTGGTTTTATTCTTACGTACTAGTGAGACTTTTTACCTTAACATCCGATCGGTAGCTACCGCGCGACCGCAAACACCAAGACGTGGAGAGAAATCCGCTTCTAGTTGTCGTTGCTAACTTGGCTGCAGTGTTGACAAGCGACAGTACAGCTGATGTGATATGGACGATCCTTCTGTTTCGTTCTTGTTTTGTTGCAAATAAAACTTCTCTGGATACTGGATTTTTGTTAAAACGATGCACTATTTCGTTGCACTTAAATTTGTGCCGAGGTGAGTACCAATTTATATTTTCGAAGACGACTTTTACCTGTAGGGAAACTGCCCTTGTTTACAATTTATAATTTTACAAAATTTGAGATTTATTTTCTTAATTCTCGTTTTCATATAACCAAGGAAACTATTTTTGAGTCATTACAATACTCTTACTTTGATTTGAATACTAAATACATTTACTTTACTTCAAAATTTCAATTTTCTTCTTTTAAAAATTTTTAGGTTATGTCTTCCGCTAAAAATTTGCGTGCGGTTAGTTTCGTAGTTGAATAATGACTGAATTGTAAATTCTGGCTTTCTATTGGGCCAAAATGAAGTATCTGACAGGATTTTACGCCTTGATTTTTTTGGAAGAATATTTTAATTTATGAATTTATTTTTTCTAGCTTTATGTTTTATTAAATGTTTATTTTACTACTTGAGTTTTATTTCTCATGCTTTTCTGAGTATTCTGATATGCAATACATATTGATTTATGCCTCAATTGCAATTTTTCATGGTTATGTGAACTCGGACATATTTTAACAATTTTTACCCTTAATACCTAATTTTAGCTACCAAACCATATTCCTGCTTATAGTTTAAAGTACATTTAACATTTATTAACACAATTTCAACACATTACTCTATTATTTTTACTAATACTGAACTATGCATTTTAGCATGTCGTTTGAGGAGAAACTTGTCACCCCCCTACAAAATACTACATGATGTGTTGGACAAAACTACACTAAATCTATGGACCTAGCCAAACTCTATAACAACAAAGTGAAATACTCTAAGAAAAAACCTTTTTACAAACTATTTTATACATTTTTAAGAAAAGTTCATCTGACAGCTATGTGATTTTCCCACTGTGGGCCCCATTTGAAGTTTAATTTAAGGGAACTTACGTCGTAGAGTAAGTATAAACCATATTGTTTCTGTTTTGACACATTTTATCCTATTACGATAGGTATTTTTATGAAATACCTGTGAAGTTTGGTTCCAAGCGTAACCTCCCGTTTAAACTTTTTGTTATTTTCTACCCTGCTTATGTAGTCCTTTTATTATAAGTTTGTGCTTGTTTAAGCTTACAAATTATCACCTTTTTAATTGTTTATTGTTAAATTTATGATTACACTTTTTATTTATTGATAAATTTTTATTGTTTTTAGGTTCAAACCACCCTCTCATGTGTGTCAAGAGTTCCTGTTGGTTTGCCACCGTTTGGCTTTGTGGAAAAGTTTGTTTAAGCATCGTTGCACTTTATCGATACCTTGTTTTGGTCTTGTTTACAAATAAAGTCTTTCAATGTACAGGTATGCACTATTTTCTTACTGCTAGATATATTGATAAATTTATTTACAATTCAAACACTTATTACTAAATTCAACTGCAGTGCTTTATTCTAACGACATGAACCTGCCTTCAGCATGTGATTGGAGTGCCTCTGCATCTCACAAGCACTCGTGCATAAAGTAACCACCATCAGTGGCGTTTCTGAGTTTAATTTGATATAGATTACTAATTTTGTTTGAAATGAATTGTTCCAATACATTATATTGTTTGGGGAGAATATTGCGACATTATATTATATATATATATATATATATATTATATATATTATATATATATATATATATATATATATATATATTATATATATATATATATATTATATATATATATATATATATATATATGTCTGTTTTATCGTTGAGTGAAAAGTTTACCAAGAGGCGCAACCGTGTGCTTGAAATCGTAGCCAAAGCAGAATTTTACAGTTGCATAGTTTAAAATGAATCTGAAAAGTTCAAAAAAAGTTACTGACTAAAAACGAGTTTTTGCCATGGTTCGCTGGACATTTATGTTTTTTTATTAAGTACACAAACTTTTGTATTTTTGTTCAATAAACTTTTAAAAACTAAATGTGTTTACTGTTTATTATTATCATTCTTATTATTATTAGGCATTGTTATTATCGTGGAGTCGATTTAGTCAATAAAATAGCGAGGTTGGGACATTTTTTAAGATGGATGCAGACCCGGCGGAAATTGTTTGTCATGACGAGTATAACAAAACCCTAAAATCTTGATTTCCAAATAGGGGCGGAACCATGTTTTATTGGCCGAAAAGGGTTTTTTGGACATTTTAAGGGTCAAATTTGCAGTTTTAATTTTTTTTTGACCATTTAAACAATTACTTAAGGAACGAAAATAGTATCCTTTTATTCTTAATATTAAAGGAACATCCAGTTTAAATTTGGTGAAGATCAGACCACCCCCCCTCTCCTGATATATATATATATATATATATATATATATATATATATATATATATATATATATATATATATATATATATATATGTATATATATATATATATATATATATATATATAATATATATATATATACATGCATTTAGTACTCATACACCTCCGAATGTTATATGGTTAGGTGGTGTTTGCCTCCGATTTTACGCGTTCGCCTCCGATTTCGGAGGCGGAGACGTTTTGTGTTGTTTTCATCGCGAATGTCTTGATAATTAGTAAATTCATGACTCATTATTATCAATAATGATCAGCTTCATTGGTGCGCATATAAGATTATGACAAAAAGGGAAGAAATAGAGAGATAGAAGCATTTAACGACACTTTTTTTGGAGGCGGAAAATACCTATAAACATATGTAAACATACACCATAGTCCACTACATTTTTTACAAGGTGGCGCTGCTGTTTCAAACACTTGATGTATATAGGTATTAAATGCTTCCTTACAATAAAGTAGCGATATCGCCTCCTAAACTTGGCAACATAGTAAAGAGGCATACTATTCCTAAATACATCTATAGATATGGTAACTAAAATTATCTTACTAAAAACATAAATAACTTTTATACACAGAAATAATACTTTCTAGAGATCAATGGGTTTTTAAATTTTTTCAATTTGGGAATAAAAAAACGTTTATTTTGTTCAGAAACAAATATTTTTGTACCCCTTTATAGCTTAGAGCAAATTAAAAAAGGTATTTGTTTAAGGTATTTATTTAACAGGACACGAACATTCCTTAACGTAACTAGTTGCCCTTAATCCACTATTTGTCACTGCTGCTGGCCTTATATAGTAAAAGTAAAAAAAAAATTAGAAGACGATTTTTATTGGGGGGGGGGGGGCTAAAAAGAAGAAAATAAAAGAATAATAATAACACAACAATTTAGTTTAAAAAAATACACAGGACTCTACCTAGGTACCCAGGGGTTTTTGGGGTCGCTGATTCCGATGCCGAGGTCGGTTAAGCTCTATCACGTCAGGTTCAAGACATCTAAAGGTTAAACTAAGAAAAGGTGGTTGAAAAAATCTGAGAAAATTTACACATGGGTTTTTGGGTCCGAATTCGCTTACCCTTAAAAGGCATCCGGAGGTCATTTCAAGGTTAATTTGAGAAAAACGTAGAGGAAGCTGTTAAAAAATCTGAAAAAATTTACATATAGGGTTTTTGGGTCGCTGAGTCTGTATCCGATGCCGGTTGATCTCTATCACGTCAGTTTCAAGGTCACTTGAAGGTCAAACTAAGAAAAGGTGATTGAAAAAATCTGAAAAAATTCACGCGTAGGTTTTTGGGATCGGTGAGTCCGAATCCGGTGTTCGTTTACCCTTAAAAGGCATCCGGAGATCATTTCAAGGTTAATTTGAGAAAAACAGAGGAGAAGCTGTCAAAAAATCTGAAAAAACTTATATATAGGTTTTTTGAGTCGCTGAGTCTACATTCAATGTCGGTTGACCTCTACCACGTCAGTTTCAAGGTCATTTAAAGGTTAAAGTAAGAAAAGGTGGTTGAAAGAATCTGAAAAAATTCACACAGGTTTTTCGGGTCGCTGAGTCCGAATCCATTGTTCGCTAACCCTTAAAAAAAAGAGGCATCCAGAGATCATTTCAAGGTCATTCTGAGGTCATTTCAAGCCGGCATTCGTCCTCCAGCTTTAGCTCCACATGAAGATTCTTCGGCTATATCAGTGCAAATATATTTAACTCAATGAATCACCTACCTATTTTCTTCTGTGAAATAATGGCCTTTAGGTATAGTTGCAGAAGCAGAGCGAACATGCAAGTAAAGAGTACCACGGGCGTTGGATTCACTCACTTGGAGCTCAATCAGTGCTGGTTTTGCCTATAAGCTGAGTAAACGCCAGCTTAGGGCCTCGCATTTAGGGGGCCTCAGAACTCAGATTTCATACGCAGATATGCACGTTTATTTTATTAGAAGAGAAAGCTTCAACGAAAAACATACCTAGAGCTTAGGGCCTCCGGTTACCTAAAACCGGCCCTGAGCTCAATCCTGTCAGGGTCAGAGTAATTTAATGGTTTCCTGAGTCAGACAAACTGACAAGGAGGCAGACAGACTGTCAGATAGAAACATTTAGTCATTCAGTCAGACAGAATTGATGAGATTTTCTCAAATATATGCAAAACAGAAGTAGGATATCAAAAAAGCAAATCAATGACAGAATTTTAATATGCAGTTAATTAATATTATTGACAACTATTTTCAAACAAACTTGATATACATTCAATACTAAAAGCTACGTCCTAGGTTGGCCGGTAGATGGAGTCACTTAGTTTTTTTATTTTAACACCTTCTCCAAAACTCTACCATCCAACTTTGAAACACCAATGTTTTGACGAATAAGTTCAAAACGAACCTTATCTAAAGGTTTTGTTAGGATGTCAGCTAACTGCTGTTTTCCTTCTATATGCTTGATAATTATTTCCCCATCAAGATACCGCTCTCTAACATAAAAATGACGTATCTCTATATGTTTAGAACGTTTGTGGTACTCTGGGTTTTTCGCTAGCTTTACAGCACTTGCATTGTCGATGAAAAGTATTGGAGTTTCTTTAACATCGATTATCTCGAGGAGCAAACGTTTTAACCAGATAACCTCCTTTGCTCCTTCGCTAGCTGCCATTATCTCGGCTTCCGTTGTGGATAATGCAACGGATTTTTGCAATTGACTCATCCATGATACAGCTCCTCCTGATATCATTGCTACAACACCTGTTGTGGAACGTCTGGTGTGTATATCTCCACCAAAATCAGCATCACTATATACTTTCAAAAAATCCTCTGCTTTATAGATGATTCCACACTTTAGAGTTCCTCTAAGGTATCTAAATATGCGTTTAATGGCATTCCAGTCACTTCGAGTTGGTTTATCTAGAACTCGAGCCACTTTGCTAACAGCAAATGCGATATCCGGTCGAGTTGTTGTCATAAGATGCATAAGACACCCAACTGCTTCCCTGAATGGTACTTTATCTGTTACATCTTCATTGGACTGTGCTTCTTCACGACCGATAGGAGTAGACACCGGATTACATTCGTTCATCTGAAATCTATTCAGGATATTTTGTGTGTATGCTTCTTGGCTAACCATGATGGCACCATCAGAACAATGCTGAATTTTCATTCCTAGGTAGTTTTCAAGATCTCCAACTGTAATTTTAAATTCTTCTTTTAATTGTTCAAGAAAATCTTTTATTTCATGGTCGCTGTCACCAACAACAATACCATCGTCTACATAAATTGCTATATACAAAGATCCTTCGTCGCGCTTTCGGTAGAAGAGGCATGGATCAGCACTGCTATTTTCTAGACCTGACTTTTTCATAAATTGAAGAAATCGCTGGTTCCAACAACGTGGGGCTTGCTTCAACCCGTATAAACTTTGTTGCAAAAGACACACACGTCCCGATCCATCTTGAAATCCTTCTGGTTGCTCAATGAAAACCTTCTCCTGAAGAGAACCATACAAGAACGCAGTTTTTACATCAAACTGTTTAAGTTTCATGTGCTTTGCGGCTGCGATAGCAAGAAGTGTACGAATGGTGTCGTATCTTGCCACGGGGCTGAAGGTTTCTTCATAGTCAATACCCTGTTTTTGTACATGACCTCTGGCTACCAGACGAGCTTTGTATCGACATCCATTGCTTAATTGCTTAATGCACAGTACCCAACGATTCTGCAGTACTTTCTCATTCTGAGGCCTTTGAACCAGTTTCCATGTGTCGTTTTCTTTTAAAGATTCAAGCTCCTCTTGCATAGCAGAGAGCCACTTTTAGCTTTCTGGACAGTCCATTGCTTCTTTGTAACAACTTGGAGTTGTGACAGTTTGTCCTTGTGTAAGACAGACAAAGTCACCACTGATCATCCATCTTGGTTTTACATTTTTACGTTTATTGGATATTAAATCAGAAGTTTCTTCGTCATTTGATGTGTTGCTCTCCTTTTCATCTGAGATGTGTGTATTATTTGAACTGCTTTGTAAATTTACATCCCACTCTGGTGTTTGACAGTATGAATTCTTATGTTCATTTTTAATTTCAACGATGCTGTTTCTACGCAGATTGCATACAACTTCCGGTTTGAAGCGAACATCATGAGAACAAACCACCTTATTTTGAGAAGGAATCCAAAAACGATATCCATCCCGTTCATTGACGTATCCAACCACGTAACCAAGTTCTGCTTTGTTCTCAAATTTTGTTCTCAGCTGTTTTGGAACATGTACGTAACACTCGGTGCCGAATATTTTTAGATGATCCAGATTCTCCAATCTTCTTTCATACCATAGTTCATACGGTGCTTGAAATTCTACGGAAGACTTTCCAAAGTGGTTCAAAGCATACGCTGCTGTATTGCATGCTTCGGGCCACAATTTTTGGGGTAGTCCACTTGCGTTCAACATTGAGCGTGCTGCTTCCACCAAAGTGCGGTTTTCTCTTTCAGCTGCGCCATTTTGCTGTGGCGTATATGGAGGAGGAAGCAACTGCTCAATGCCATGTTTACTGAACAATTTTGCAACATTTTTGTTAACAAATTCTTTTCCACCGTCACAACGAAATCGCTTTACTACATGTCCATTTGCTTTCGCTTCGTTGAGAAAACGTTCAAGATGTTCACATACCTCGTCTTTGTGCTTCATGAAGAATATTCGACAAAACTTACTAGTCTCTGGTCTTTTGTGAATGCCAAATACTTTAAAACATACAAAATATTTTGAACCAACCACTGATGATATCGACATTGGACCATTTACATCTGCGTGAATCAATTCACCCACATATTTAGATTGATTCGGTCGACTTTTAAAGGGAAGTCTGTGCATTTTTCCAACGGCGCATCCATCACAGAAACTGTCAGGCACTCCAGTCATATCGATGTCAAAGCGCTTAAGTATTTGCTTGACATGGTGCTTATTTTGATGTGCCAGCCTCTCATGATACATTTGCAATGCATCTTCATTTGTGATCGTCAAATTAACTTCAACGGCATATGCTGGTTTTATAACTCTAATTTTGAGCACATACAAATTGTCACTCAGGAAACCAGTAGCACAAATACTATTTGTCATCTTACTTCGAATATATACTCCTTTATCATTCAACTCTGTTTTGTATCCTTGGCGTGCAGCCGCTTTTACAGAAAACAGATGAGCATTTGCATCTGGTACGTACCACACATTGCTGAGTTGCCTATCATGCCATGAACCATTGCAGTACACCTGTACATTGATTGTGCCCTGTCCATACGCTTTCATGGTTGTGTCACGCTTTCCAAGGGAAATTGTCTGTGGCACTCCAAATTTCTTGTACGTTGCAAAATAAAGTTTATTTGGTGTTATGTGCACTGATGCACCACTATCACATATCCATATATCAGGACTGAGGTTTTCGTCTGTAGATGCTCCGAGAGCATGAGCAACGAACGCTGTTTGTCCGTTATTTCCAACCTGGGAATTCTTTTGAGGACACTCCGCCGCCCAGTGACCCAGCTGCTTACATTTGTTACATGGAAAACGCATTTTGGCTCTTTGAGCACCTCCTCGACCTCTTGAAGTAGAGTTTCCCTGTGTCTTCTTAAAATTACTTGACTTTTGATGTTTGCCAGACATAAAA
Source organism: Rutpela maculata (assembly GCA_936432065.2). NCBI lineage: Eukaryota > Metazoa > Arthropoda > Insecta > Coleoptera > Cerambycidae > Rutpela > Rutpela maculata. The sequence continues at coordinate 122,174,957 of OW386287.2, read as the reverse complement.
GCCGATTGTTGATCATTATTGTCTGATACAGATTTTGTCTCTCTGAGTTCAATATTACACAACTTCTCAATTAACAGATTTAGCGTCTGTTGCTGTGCTGGGATGGTATCCCAGACGTCCTTGAAGTTATCGTATTCTTTTCCAAGAGTTGATAATATTCTGCCATTCAGCATTTTCTCCGAGAGCTTGTTCTCGCTATGTTTTTGTAATTCGTTATTTAAATCAGTGAATAATGTTTGTAACCTTGCTACGTGTGAGCTTATGTCTTCTGTCTCGTTGCGCTTTGCTTGGAAGAATTGTTCGATAAGCATGTTTAATCTCTGCGTGCTGCTTCGCTCGAAACGTGAACAAAGCTTTTCCCAAATTTCTGCTGACGTTTCACTCGTCAACACAAGATCCGCAACGGGTTTTGACAACGCACCTGCAATTTGAGCTGCTGCTTTTGCGTCTTCAACTTTCCATTTCTTCAATGCTTCTTTTTCTGGTACAGTTGGCTGGACAGAAAGTTCTGGTCTTTTGTGAATGCCAAATACTATGTCTTCACATTCATTTGCTCGAAACACCATCCTCATGTGCCATTTCCAAACTGCCCAATCTTGAGGACTTTTGAGTTTTTCGACCACAATCTTCATGTTGGTAGAGTCACTCGCTAAAGCCATTTCAAAGCTACTCAGTGTTACAAATTTGAATTTGAATATTTCTTTACTTTACTGTTTATATACTTGTATTAGAACGTCCTGGGCCCATAACCTGATGAGATTTTCTCAAATATATGCAAAACAGAAGTAGGATATCAAAAAAGCAAATCAATGACAGAATTTTAATATGCAGTTAATTAATATTATTGACAACTATTTTCAAACAAACTTGATATACATTCAATACTAAAAGCTACGTCCTAGGTTGGCCGGTAGATGGAGTCACTTAGTTTTTTTATTTTAACAAGAATTACTGACAGGAAAGCAGGATGTCAAATAGATGGATAGGGAGAAAATGCAGGCGGATGATAAATACAGACAAACAAGCAAACAAACAGGTGTGCAGGTATAAGGGCAGACAGATAAACAGACAATAAGTAGGCAGGTGAGCATTCGTATAAATTTTTTCTAATTTTTTTTACCTCCTATTCTTACTTTAACCTTCAAATGACCTTGAACATGAGGTGATAAAGGTCAACCGACATCGGATTCCGACTCAGAGACCCCCCAAGAGCCTATGTGTGAATTTTTTAGATTTTTTCAAAAACCTTTTCTTAGGTTGACCTTCAAATGACCTTGAACCTGACGTGATAAAGCTTAACCGACCTCGGCAATGGAATCAGCGACCCCAAAACCCCTGGGTACCTAGGTAGAGTCCGGTGTATTTTTTCAAACTGAATGTTGACCAGTGTAATCTTCCACCTTCCAAAGATATTTTAAAAACCTAGATTATTCTGGAGCAAAAATGTAAATATTTCCCTCTAGCAAGAAATAAAAATGTTTTAAAAAGCATTCGAGACCAAAACTCTAGAATATATTTGTTGGTTAATCATAAATTTTGCTATACTAATTAATGATAGTTTGTTGGAGTCATCTCGAATGCTTTTCAAAAATTTTTAAACAATTCAAAAATTTTTCTCTTGCTGGAGGGAAATATTTACATTTTTGCTCCAAAATGATTAAGTTTTGAACATTTTACTTCTTTAAGTATATCATCTCTTTGAAATATTTTATATTATTTTCTGCTCTTCTGCATTCCGTTGGTTCCAAGTTTTCTCCTCGTCAAACATGAATTTGGAGAAATACTCTGTAAGAATGTTGACGTAATGCCTCGGATGTTGCTGGCAGTCTTCGTAGAATCCCGGTAGTACTAGAATATATAAATATGACGATTCAACACGAATTTTTTTGCTGTTAAAAAAAAAACCGGACGTGTAGGGGAAAAACTAAGGTCAGATTCGTGTTCAGCGGCTCAAAATACAAGGGATAGGTGTGGTCAGTACCCCCGCGCAGACCACTTTTTTTGGTTGCCACTGTGCCACACTTAGTGTGGCGCAATCCCACAAAAAAAAGTCATCTGCGCGGGGGTACTGACCACATCTATCCCTTGTATTTTAAGCCGCTGAACACGAATCTGATCTTAGTTTTTCACCAGCACGTCAGGTTTTTCTTTTAATAGCAAATAAATATATAAATATTAGACTTTTTTGCTTTAAAAAAAAACTTGACGTATAGGGGAAAAACTAAGGTCAGATTCGTGTTCAGCGGGTCAAAATACAAGGGATAGATATGGTCAATACCGCGGCGCAGACAACTTTTTTTTTTGTGGGCCTGTGTAATCAATGCGAGAAGATCAATATCTTGTCCGAGGATGACCACTGTATCGTTTCCATGAGATTTGTTTAAGGCGGTTTGAACTATGAGTACGTCAACGTCGTCTACAGCAGTAATTGTTTTGATTCCCTCGTTTTTAAATCTCTCCACCAATTGCGAAATAAACTGTTCCTTTTTGTGAGATTGTTTATCATTTTATTTTGCGTTTCAGTCAGTGGCGTGTTCTCATGAAAAACGATTTCCAGTGAAATGCGCTTCAAAAGATTGATGCTCTTCATACTGCAGTCAGCATATCCGTCAAACACTACAGTCGCTTTTTGGCCGTAATGTTTACGAATAAAGCTGCTTCGGCCATACTACACGATGAATCAAATTGCCGCCATCAACAATGAACTGGCAATCGGAAAAATCTATTCAGAGTTGAAATATGACTCCAAATCTTCCTTTGTGTGAACAATACAGATTATCCTTTAATATAATTGCAAAGAAGGGGAAAATACATAAACTACTTGCGACAAAACCCTCTATATATGCATCTAATAGAGAAAGTTCTGCTCAATAAATTCATTCCTGAGCATTTTTCTCGTTAAAGTAACCGGGTTTAAGATATTCGGAGTCAAACTTGGAATAGGATGGATTTTTACCTCTGCGCAAATAGGTGAGGATAAGCTACAAGGTTAATAGTACATTTTTTATGCAGAATTTTTTATTTCCTATACTTTTTTCTCTTTCGACGAACGGTTTACAAGATAAAAGTGAAAAACCAGCGTTAAGTCCCCGTAATATGGCCGAAGCAGCTCTATTCATAATCATTACGGACGTTTCACCCCTAAATTGTGGGGAATTATTCGGGTATCTATTTCGAACCCTATCTAGATTACGCATCCCAAATATTATTACTTTATAAATTATTTATTCTAAAATATCTAATTTACGTGGACTAATATGTAACAATTGTGTTACAAAATTGAACTGATTCAGTGATGTCTTTTGAAAAGCATTTTAAATAGTAATAATAATTCCCTTAAGAACACATTTTGAATTACATACATTATTCTACAATAGATATTTAGCGTGAACGGTTCATTTTAAAACAGATAATCGCACATTATCGGGTAAAACACCAATGTAATCTGATTGAGTATAACTTACACAATATGAATCATCATAATAACAAACGCACACGATTGCATAGCGCAACTAATTGCGCAAGCGCTAGAGCATTTTACACTATAGAAGTCTGGCAACCTCGAAGGAGGCAAAGTCTACCGTTATATATAACAGTTTTAAATACATTGAGTCAGAGAGGTACTATTTATATAACGAGGTGTAAACATACCAATCGTATGAACAAAAATGTGTATGTAAAAAAAAAGATAAAAATCCTTTCCCCTCTCCGCGTGCCCTTGGTAAGTGAAATTTGGCGGTTATGTATATGTAAACAGAACTAATCTATCTATATTATTTCTAGTGGAGGTGCGGGCGCCACAAATTTGTAAGGAGGCGGACACGATACAAATGCACATATATATATATATATATATATGTATATATATATATATATATATATATATAGGTATAGACGGTATATTGTGTAGCCCGATATATCGACAGGTCGTTCATAAGCCCGGCATTTCCCGAGTGTATAAATTAACAAATTTATTAAATATGGTGATTGTTATGAATCTTTTCTAATAGGAAGCCACTAGGGGTAGTTAATTATTATTTTTCTTTCAATTATATAAACATGGCATATTTCAGAGCCCGGATATATTTACTGATCCTTTCAAAGCCCGCTGTATATAAGAATATAGATAGCGTTCGTTCTCCGTCCCAGCGATGTTGCCAATGTAATCGGGCCTCAGTAGGTTATATTTTTATAATATATATTTCTTTGATGCATGCATCGTCACGAAGCACAATATAATAAGAGTACTTGCTATACTGCGCCACTACCATTACTGTTTACAGTAGAGACGCTAATGGAGGGCCAGCTATTAAAGGAAATATGTTCATTGTTTGAACGCTAAAATAATATATCAGTTACGTTTTTTATTATTCATTGTTACGAATTTGAAAATATATCAGAAGAACCTAATAAAATATTAGGTTATTTTTTTATGCAAATAGACATTAATTATTAATAACTGATAATGTAATTACTCCGTGGTAAGCCTATAAGTATTTAAATATTTTGAATTTGTCCTCATTTTTTGTTTTCCACTTTTAAAGTATTGCCTTATTAACAGTAAAATAAAAAGATGCAAAGGGGTAGAAATTAAATTACGTTTATTTACCTAACATAGATATATAAAACGAATTGTTTTAATAGTACAGTAACATCAGGAATAATAGTAAAAGAATCCCTTGATGCAATTTTTCTTTTGAAAATGTACTTATTTTGAGACAGCAAGTGACCATTGTGTTTCCGAGTATATGGGTCAAATATGAGCAAAAAATGATTGCCATCAAATAACAACAAAGCATGAAGTTCTCTTTGAAGTATTTATAAGTTTTTATTTAATTTTTTTTCACTGTCACTATAATACTTATAGGCTTAATTTTGAAAAAGTTATTACAATGACCTTTACTACGTACCAGCTGTCCCAAGTTAACATCAATTGAAAGTTGCATTATATGAAATAAGATTTCAGATTCAGTTTCTCCCACTGTGCAAAGAAATATCTTTAAAAATTAAAAAACATATATTTTTTTAAATTGCGCAGAACTCTTAAAGTGTACAGATAAACGTATAGGGACAAAAAAGTGTCTTCTTTACAAGAGCTTTCAAACAAAAAAAAAAAGAAAATAGAAATCGAACCATTAGAAGCTGAAATAAAAAAACATTCATTGTGGCTAATGGCAGCCATCTTTAATGGTCGCCATTTTGGTGTTGCACGGATTTTAAAGTGGCTCCCTATCTAGAAAGTTACCTTTTGGCATCAACTATGACCACATAAAGTGGCACATCCCAATCAAAAAGTGCAGATTTTCGGCTTATATAGCCATGTACCCGACGTACTATAAAGCACAAAGTTCCCTTTTAAGTATGGCAAGCAAAAATTTAATATTTTCTTTTATTGATTATATGTTATATGCTTGCACTAATAAAAATAATTATTATTATTATAGTACAGTACCTAGAGATAAAAATATGCAAAACTTCGGAATAATGTCATATTGAATGGATTTCGTTCATTTTGGAAGTATAAGCTTCACAAAAAAGTTTCTATATTGTGCGGGGGCTTGCTAATTTATAGGGGGTGGATGCCCCCTCTCAGGGGCACTTAAAAAATATATATTTATTGGAGCTGAAATAGAATCAAATTTTAAGAAGAAAAGGTTCTATGCAATTTTTCACACAAATTTACATAAAGTACAAACTGGGAATTAATTATATTTTTTGTTTATTGATATAGGATTAATAATTTCGGAGATATTTAAGTTTACATATGGCGTCCAAGTGTTCATAACATAATTATTTAGAGTGAGAGTTAAATATCTCAGAAACTGTGACACATATGCCAAGGATGCCAGTAAGTAGAATAATTGGTTATTAATTAAGCTTTCAACTGTTTTTTTATTTGTTTCTATAGCATAAAAAACAAAGAAATTATGACCGAAGCAATGTGCGTCTACACATTTTTTTTTTAAACAACGTCGCCATTCTGTTACTGTAATTAGCCAGTAATTAAAAAAAGGAATTTCAAACACTGTTTCTCATTAATATATAGCATGACGTAGATGTCAAATTTTTTGGTTTGTATACAGCACTTGCTTTTAGAAAAAAACACAGTTTAAACTATAAAGGTATTTTCGATAAAAAGATATTTTGTTCTCCTTTTCCAAATAGGTATCTCAATAAATATTAGTTTTATTGAAAAATGGGTAGAGACCAAAAATAAAGCTCATAAACTGATAATGAATTTAGCTTGTTTATTTATTTACATAGATTTAATAGTTTCATTTATAAGTCTATAAGTTTATAAGTTTAAACGTTTATAAGTCGTAAAATGCAGTTTAAATGTTAAATATCTCAGAAATTGAGACACCTATGTCACGCATACTAAGAACTGAAATTAAAGACAATTAATTGCGTAGGTCGCCATTTTGTTACTCTAATTAGTCAGTAATTTAAAGAAATTATCTCAAATACAGTTTTTCGTTAGGATGTAGCATTACCTAGATGTTCAAATTTTTTTGCTCATTTAAAGCACTTGCTTTCGAAAAAAATGCATTTTAAACTTTAAAAAACACTTGGATATCAAATATAAACTTAAATATCTCCGAAATTATTAATTCTACATCAATAAACAAAAAAGATAATTATTTCCCAGTTTGTACTTTCTGTAATTGGTCTGTAACATTTTTTCGATAAAGTAATACTTTTCGAGATACTTGACAAAAGCCGTTTGGAAATACCTTTGTTTTTAAGCTAAAATCGCAATTTTGAAGTCGTTATAACTTAAAAACTATCAATTTATGTGAAAATTTGCATAGAACCTTTTCTTCTTAAAGTTTGATTCTATTTCAGCTCCAATAAATATATACAGTGTGTCTCACTTTTCATCACTACACCCCAATATCTCGGCCATTTGTTGGTCGATTTAGATCAAATTTGATATACTTCTTTTGCTTCAGATTGTAATTAAAAAGTTATTTAAAAATTTTTTTTTTCTAAATTAAATACGCCTACTATGATCAAAAAAATTTGGCAAAAATTAGGAATTTATATTAGCGATTGAGATAGGGTTTTTGTTTTTACAGAATCTTGTTCGGCATGACCTAAAACCCCTGTATACCAAATTTCGTTAAAAAATATTTATTCCTCTACAAAAAAATTATATCTAAGATTTCAATAATGATCACCCTACTATTCGAGTTATTTATTGTCGAATATTTACATAACTTGGTAGTGGTGTAATAATGACGCTAATTAAGCATTGGGACACATTTTTTATCCAAAACACTATTATGAAATGAATATTTGAAAAATGGTGGCTATTTTTTAAAATACTTAGAACTCGGCATACCAATATCTTTGTTAACATGAAGTGCTTTGGAATGAATTTGACAATTCTTATTATTTCAATTTTATCAGCAATAGTTAATTGTTGTGCAGCCATGTTTAAGTTTAATTTGACATTCGATGCAATTGTCAAATCTATTCCAAAGCACTCCATGTTAACAAAGATATTGGTATGCTGAGTTCTAAGTATTTTAAAAAATAGCTACAATTTTTCAAATATTCATTTCATAATAGTGTTTTGGACAAAAAATGTGTCCTAATGCTTTATTAGCGTCTTTATTACACGACTGTCAAGTTATGTAAATACCCGACAATAAATAACTCGAATAGTAGGTGATTATATATATAAAAACGGAAAATATAACAAGAAAAATACGAAGTAGTATTGAAATTCAACAGTTAATAAATTCTAGATAAACGATGTTTTTTATAAATTTGCACTAAATTAGAATATATTATTACAATTAATAAATAGCCAGGGCGGGCGATATTAATGCAATAGTTTTTGTTATTATATTACCATTAGAGTGTAGTTATTATTGTCTTTTTTGTCTGAATTTTTATTGTAGCATTTTTAATCATAGTAGAATAAAGAAAATTAGGATTAAAATAAAACCTATTTGTCTACTTTTTGCTATAAATACATGATAATAGACTTTTTAGATGTACTGGAAGACCATGGTAAGATTAACACGATTGTTTCTGAAAATATACAGGATTGCCATGAAATAATAAGTGCAGAAAATAAACTAAACATATTTCACTTAAATATAAGGAGCCTAAGAAAAAACTTTGAGGAATTAATGATATACTTAGATATACTTAATTTAAAAAATGTCGATATACTTGTATTATCAGAAACTTTTAATTTGTTTTATAATAAGTCAAATTTTAATAAGAATGATGGATTAGTAATTTTTATAAAAGAAAATATCGTGGTAAAAACAGAAACAATACAGTTTCGCGAAATAAGTTTATTACGTTTCAAATTTCAATTAAATAATACTCACTTTGGAATTACTGGTTGTTATAGACCACCTTCTACAAATTTGACTACATTTTTAAATAATTTCGAGGAATATATTACAAATTTGGAAGTAAAAGATATAGAGATATTTATAGGGGACATAAATATAAACATATTAAATACGGAAGAAGTTAATAATTATTTGAATATTTTATCACAGAAGGGATTTTTTCCATGCATTAATAAACCCACAAGGGGAACTGAATATTTTTCAAGTACTATAGACCATATATTCATAAAATATGATAACTCGAATGAAAGAACTCTGGACATTAAACCGATTATTTACCATACAAATTTAACGGACCACTACACAATTGCATTATCTATCCATAACATAAAAAAAAATTAAGAAACATCACAAAAACAGCAATTTATAAATATAATAGACTATGCAAAGCTAAACGAATTGTTATTAAATGAACAATGGGAAGAAGTAACTAATAATAACAACATTGAAGAATCATACTTAATATTTAAAAATAAAATAAAACAATACATCCAAATTTCTACAAGACATATAAAAAACAATACTAATACGAGAAAAAGAAGGCCATGGATAACAGGGGGTATAATTAACTCAATTAAATATAGAGATAAGATAAAAAAAGAATTAGTAAAACATTTTTCTATTAATCTTAGTATTAAATATAAAAAGTATAGAAATTTGCTTAACAAAATAATAAAACAGGCAAAGATCAATTATTATAAAATGAAAATTCAAAATTCAAATAAAAATTGTAAGCAAATTTGGAATATAATAAACGAGGCAACAGGAGCACAAAAGAATAAATCCAAAAAAAATATCGACCTCACAGATAATCAAGGCAACATAATTAAAGACGATCAAGAAAAATCTGCATTATTTAATGACTTTTTTATAAACATAGGATGTAAAATGCAAAGTAAGATAGCCAAAATAAATAAGACATTTTCGCCTAAAAGTTGGACAAACAATTCTATATATCTGAACCCTGTAAACGAGAAAGAACTCATTACACATATTGCAACACTAAAAAATTATTCAGCTCCTGGTGAAGACGGAATAACCGCAATACTTATAAAAAACGTGTATAAAAATATTCTGAAACCGTTGAAACATCTAATAAATTTATCATTTGCCACGTCTAAAATTCCTACAGATTGGAAATCTTCTCTTGTCATCCCGATTTTCAAAGCAGGTGACCCACAAGTCTTAACAAACTATAGGCCAATATCTGTCAGTATTTTTAGATTTAGCTAAAGCTTTTGACACGGTGAGTCACAAAATATTATTTGAAAAGCTTGAAAGTCTTGGAATCAGAGGCGGACCACTAAAACTGTTTGAAGATTACCTAACAGATAGAATGCAAAAAGTAAAACTAAATAATGCTATAAGTAATGGACAAATAATAACAACTGGTGTTCCCCAGGGTACAGTACTGGGGCCTATTCTTTTCCTTGTTTATATGAATGAAGTTGGAAGTTTACCTATAGAATGTAGTGTTATCTCTTATGCTGATGATACTGCATTATTGTTTTATGCTGAAACATGATCAGATGTGTACAAGAGGGCAGAAATAGGTCTCAGTGCGACGCTAGAGTGGTTATCTCTCAGCTTGTTAAGTCTTAACACATCAAAAACTCATTTCATTACTTTCTCCGCATCAGCTGTTGATCAACCTGAACAACAGTTTTTAAAAATACATACACACAATTGTAATGGAAATATTAATAAATGTATCTGTCCAACAATAGAAAAAGTAGAGAAAACAAAATACTTAGGAATAATTATTGATCAACACCTGAAGTGGAATGAACACGCAAATTATTTAACAACAAAAATAAGAAAAGTCTTCTACAAGTTTTATCAGTTGAGAGATATTCTGAACAGAAAATTATTAAAAATATTATATGTGTCTATAGTTGAATCCATTCTACGTTACTGTATAATTATCTGGGGAGGCCTATATAATAATGCTGTAAGAAATCTTTGTGTCTGTCAAAATACTGTTTTGAAAATAATTTTTAGGAAAGAACCTTTGTTCTCAACCCTTCGACTTTATAAGGATACCGGCATCTTAAATATTAGAAGTCTATATGCTTTCTGCTGCCTTAATTATATTATAAAAATCCCTGAATTACGTCTAACTATTTCTCACAATTATCAAACTAGGTCTAACGCAAACGAATTATTGAAAATACCACTCTGTACTAAATCTGTTTCCCAAAAGTTTATAACTTATTATGCACCAAAATTCTACAATATACTACCTGAGTCCATAAGACATGTATTATATAATTGTAAAAATTTTAAAACTGAAACCAAAGAGTATATTCTCAAATTTTCTGATAAATTTGCACAAATACTGAACAACTAAAAATGTATGGTAATACACATAACAACATACTCTGTATTTTCTTTAATTCCTCCAATTATTTTTCTCTACTTATATAAAAACTGTTTATGGATGTGATCTTACCATGTCCCTCCTAGCTAATATTCTACACCTGCAGCTATAGCAGTATAGCATGTCATCTTTTCGCTTAAAAGGGAGGATACTCACACACAAACTGGATATACAGTTTAGGTGAGGTTGCCCTTTTTATCATAAGTAAAAATACAATGTAACTGTATAAATGTGTATGCATAATATTATGTATACACACTTGAATATATTGTAAATTTTGTTAACATAATGTTAGATGTATTTTGAATATGTAAATTTGTAACTTATAAACCAGAGAATAAAGCTGTATTGTATTATTGTATGATTATTATTGAAACCTTAGATATGATTTTTTTGTAGAGGAATAAATATTTTTTAACGAAATTTGGTATACAGGGGTTTTAGGTCATGCCGAACAAGATTCTGTAAAAACAAAAACCCTATCTCAATCGCTAATATAAATTCTTAATTTTTGCCAAATTTTTTTGATCATAGTAGGCGTAATTAATTTCGAAAAAAAAAAATTTTAAATAACTTTTTAATCACAATCTGAAGCAAAAGAAGTACACCAAATTTGATCTCAATCGATCAACAAATGCCCGAGATATTGGGGTGTAGTGGTGAAAAGTGAGACACACTGTATATATATATTTTTTAAGTGCCACCCCCTGAGAAGGGGTGGCATTCACCCTCTATAAATTAGCAAGCCCCCGCACAATATAGAAACTTTTCTGACAAGCATTTACTATTATACCTCCAAAAATGAACTAAATCCGTTCAATATGACATTATTCCGATATTCCGAAGTTAACCTCTAGTTACTGTACTATTAGTGCAAGCATATAAAATACTTGTGCCCGACATTAATTAGTCTTCGCAGGTCATAGTCTTAAAAAGGAATTTGTGTGATATTCTTTTCTTTTCTTTCTTTTCGGGTTCAAAAGTTACCAACAATAATTGTAACAAAATATGCTTTTTCGTTTGAAAATTAAGCAAGATAGGGCAAAACAATATACGTAACTTTTCGGTAGAGCATAAAATTCTCTCGTACAATTCTCTCGTATAATGGTTAAGTATAATGGTTATAATAAAAAACGGTATATTTAATAGTTAAATTATCGTTATTAAAGGTAATATAATATTTATGTTTTATTTTATATAATTGTTTATAATTGTATAAAAATTTTGTTTAATAGTTTTCTCAATCTAATGTAATACTGCGTACAGTCATATGTTTTCTTAATGTATATGGGGAGGCTAGTTTAGGCTGACCTCTTCCTTTTGTGTGTAAACTCTTTTGTGCACCTTTTTTTTCTTACATTCTTCTACCTACATTCAACTTAAATTTGGTGACAGTTGCTTTCTTGCACAGAGCAATAAAACAATTAAAGCGTCTCAAATGCCAAAAGAACTGGTGCCAATGGTATACAAAAGCTACACAACGCCTGTTTAAAACAAGATAGAGTTATATTACAGTATTTAGCCATAAATCTAACTAAAAAATTATTAGTCCTAAATTACTATGACGAAACTAAAATGTATAAATGAAGTATAAAGAATTATTTTAGAATTTGTTAAAATTAAATAATCAGAACATTAGAATACATTACAACAAATTAACGGAGCAGTTGGAAATTTAAAATAAAATGAAAGTCATTGTTTATAAGAAATGCTTTAGTACAGAAAAAATAATTTTCAATTCCGTAAAAATACATGGCGAAAACTGCAGTCCTAGAGGTAATGACGTATACTTCACGAAAAGAATTATTTGTAGATGGTACAAATTTTTTTCTTTATTTTTTGAATAGACACGTGATATTTTTAACTTCAATATTTTATAAACAACTCGAAAAATAAAGCATTAAAAGATGTAGTTTCACTCACTTTCGTTACAGATTTATGCATTATTACACTATATTTCTTAAATTATACAGAGACAGTAATTTTTAATGGTTTTTATTTTCTTGCTAGTTAACAAATTATCAGAAAGTTTTTTGTCTATTTTTATTCAATGCTTAGATTTAGTTCAGGACTTCTCATTGCACTTGTTACCACACCAAAACCAAAAACAAACTAAAATAATAAAATCGTGGCAGAAAGAATTCTTTAATCACCTTTTCTTGATGCTGTCATAAAGTTGTTTAGGGCAAACGCTCTGCTCTTTTCCCACTAATATTTTCGTTAGTGTTTTCTAACTGTGATTAAAATATACCTTTTTTATCTAAATATGTAGGTATATTATTTTCCTACATGTAATAAAACAAGAATAGCAGTAGGCTATGTTTTGATTCTAACATGTGTTAAATAAAATGGACATTTCGGACAGAACGTTTTGTTTATGCAGACAAAATTGATGTTTTGAATCTAGTTTTTGTCAATTTCCACGGCATACTTGATACGAGTATTTTGTCGATTTTTAAATTATTATTCACAAAAGAATTTTCATGTTTATGTATACGGTTGTTTTTGTTATTTTCTTCTATGTAAAAAAAATATAAACACATTCGGCGATTGTTAATAACAAATTGTTTATTAAATAAACAAATAAATTCACAACAAAAAAAAATTCTTTTTTCCACCTTTTGGATAATTGCAAATAACAAATTTAGGAATAAAAATTTTTCTTAATAACATGTTTAAATAATGAAAAAAGACAACAGTGATTATAAACAGTTAAAAACAATTTTTAAGAATTTTTTTAAATCTAATATTCTATAACAAATAAAATGGCAGAAAAATATTTTTCAAAAATACGTAATTTATCTATTTGTTTATAAAATTTGTTTAAACAAATAGCAATAAAAATTTTAAGTTTATGTAATCTTATAGTATTTTTGAATATAAAAACAGTAAGAGTAATTAAAATTAATAAAAAAAATTTTTTCCAACGGGGTATTGTTCCTTTAAGTGTTTAAATAATAACACAACTTTTATGAATTTTAAAATTAATATCTAATAACAAAAAATATTTTTACTTGTTCCGGACGGTTTCAGAGCATCGTAACGCCTTAGTGTTCGCTGCGCGGAGCTCTATTTTCAACATTAAATTAATATTATTAATAATCTCGTTGATAATAGATGTAGAATTATTTGCAAAAAACGGAACTCGTTATTTTTTCAATTTTCATTAGTTTATAACTTTTGCAATTGTTTATGTGCGGGTTTGAAACTTTTGCACATTTTTCTAGACGTCATTCCGAATCCAATGCAATCAAGGTAGGTGCATGACGTCAGATGCACCATGCAGGGAGACCGACTACAAATATAAATTCAAATAACCATCATAAAAATATATGCGTTCATTAATAAAAAAAAACCGCTGCCTAAAAAATCACTACTTCCACATCTAGATTTTCCTGCATGAGCCTTTTACAGCAAAAAAATGTCGATACTATGTTTGCAATCCACTGTGTAAAAATAATTGTTCATAGAACTTTGATAATATAATATTTGAAATGGTCTATCCCAAAAACCCATAAAACGATGTGCAACATGGTAGTGGAGGTAGTAGAGGGGGAAGCTGTTGGCAAAAAATTTAGAGGCTCTTGTACAAATAAATCACAATTTTATTTTTTTATTCCCTTTAATAATGTGGTAGAGGTGGTGGCGAGTGCCAAAAAAGTATTCAGGCCTTTTGTTCCTTTATACACACTAAATCACAATTTTATCTTTTTATTCCCTTCCATAATCACCTTCAATAATTTGAGCAAAAAAATTTTTTTTACTATTACTATACTTCAACTCCACTACGTGGATGTGTAAGTAATAAGTATTCCTCAGTTATGACGTTGTTCTCTTTTGCACGTCCAAATAGAATAAAACGATTCAAGTTAGCCCATCAAAATTGTGTTTTTTTAGAGACCATGTAGTCTTAACAGGGAACCAAGACAGATCACGTCATGCAGTTAGGTGCACCATACAGTAAAGGGAACCTGACTTAAAAAACCGCTGCCTAAAGAATCACTATTTCAATATCCAAGTCTCTTACAAAGAAAAAAAAGGTTGATACTGTATTTGCAGTCCATTATGTGGAAATAACTGATCATAGAACTTTAATAATATAATATTTGCAATCGTCTACCACAAAAGCCCATAAAACAATATGCCATATCGACAGGGGGATGGTAGTGGGGGGTATAGCTGTTGCAAAAAAAAAATTAGGCCTTTGGTACTTATACACACACAAAATCACAATTTTATTTTTTTTCGTCCTTTAATAATGGTAGGGATGGTAATGGGGGTGATAGTGGAAGTGGCTGATGTCAAAAAAAATTTGAGTAGGTACTTGGCTTCTCATACATACACTAAATCCCAATTTTATAAACTCTCACATGCTTGCTTTGCCTATTTTATCTCCCCATCCCAAACTTCAACGGAATAAGATCAAAACATAATCTATTTCCAGATCTCGTTATAATACACAGGTGTCCCAAATTTTGAGTTAACATCATAAACGGTTCCAGAGTAATCGTGCGCACAAAAAAAAATTACAAACAGATTTTTTTTGCTCAAACTTAAAATATCGACCTTTCGTGGCATTCTAAGCCTGTTTAAAAAAACATTTTTTTTTACCTTTATTATACGTTCACTCCACTATGTGGATGTGGAAGTAGTACCAGCTTATAGTGATTATGGACAATGCCTATCTATCCTTATAAGGAGGAATATTAATGATTATAAAACATGCGGAGATGTAAATAAATACACCACTAGGTCCGCCTCAAAACTATATGTAACAGCGCATAGAATAACACAAGTAGAAAAAGGACCTTTTATCTCATCGATTAAAATGTACAATCACTTGCCTGAGAATATAAAAATGGTGGCAGCTTCAACCATTTTAAACGTCTAGTCAAACAGTTTTTAATTGAACATTGTTTCTATTCTGTCCGGGAATATAATGAATATTGTGATAATCTATGTGTATAATAGTCCATTTATTACCATTGTGATTGTCAAATTCTATTATTGTATAATTGTATTTAATTTACGTAGTATAGGTACCAACCTAGGTATATTTTATTTACTCATTGACAATTCCTATACTTATGATTGTAAGTCTTATGGAAATAAATATTATTATTATTATTTTTTTTTTTTTTTTTTTTTAGCTAGCTAAAAACCAGTCACCCTTCTCTGTGGCTCCGACCCTCACAGAGGGGAGCTGGTAGTACCGGTAGCCACTCCCCACGCCCGTGGGGTGAGTGACTACTGGGTCCGGGAATCGTGTGCCCTGAGCAGACGTAATGAACCGAGAATGACGGCCTTCTGCATTCTGCCGGCTAAGACCTCTGCCGAGTTTCGGCATGCCGGTATGATCTTAAGTTCCGAAAGCAGTGTGTGTCTATTTCCACCGAGGGCTCCTATAATCAGTACCACTATCTTAACAGTATGGTCTGGATACAGTCTGCGGAGTTCGAAGAGCAGATCTCGATATTTTGTCCGTTTTTCCTCCTCCTTCAAGACAATGTTGTTCTCCGCGGGAGCCGAGAACTCCACGATGAACATTGTCTTGAGTTGATGGTCGAGGAGTACTACGTCAGGCTTGTTGGCTTGTATTTGCCTGACGGTGGGAAAAGAGTAGTTCCAATAAATTAGACACTTCTCATTTCCCACAACGGACTCAATATCCCCCGTAGCGTAAGGCAGCACTGGTGTTTCGTCTATCCCATACGAGTGCCTTAAATGGTAGTAAAGCACTCGTAATGCTCCGTCGTGCCTTTGGATATAGGCCGAGACTGCATATGTCGGGCAAGCCGACAGCAAGTGCATAAGAGTCTCTGGCGCCCTGCGGCAGGCCCTGCAGCTGACATCAGGGACCTCTATACCCATGACACGACTACGATAGACGAGGGTGTTAAATACACCATCCTGGCAAGCCATTATGAATCCCTCGGTCTCAGACTTCAGCCCGGCTGACCTTAAGAAGGCAAAGGTCAGCCTTTCGGATAAGCCAAGGTTTTCTATATTTTTATAGAAAACTCCATGCATTGGCTTATCCGTGTGAAGCTGCAGAAAGTTGTTGTGTTCTGCAGCTTTAATTTGGGCTTTTCGCCGAGCAGGTTCCAACTCGGTGACAGAGTCGCGATTTACCCGCTCGACGTCGAAGGAGAGACCAAGTTCATCGGCTGCTCTCTGTGCTGCCTTAAACAGAAAGGCTCCTACCCCTGCATTTTCATGGTCTCGGACCATGCAGAGGAGGGGATCCGAACTCCTGATGACCTTACAGGCTCCATCCAGAACCATCCTATTATGGAGACTCTCCAAACTCAAGAGTCCACGGCCTCCCCGATGTCGTGGGAGGTATAGCCGTGGAACAGACGATTTAGGATGCAAACTCCTATTGAGATGCATCTTCTTGCGGGTTCCTACGTCGAGTTGACGCAACTCTTCTTGAGTCCATTTCACTACTCCAAAGGAGTAGAGAAGGATCGGAACGGCAAGCATGTTAGTAGCAGACACCTTGTTCTTCCCCGACAGCTCTGAAGACCAGATCTGTCGGAGTCGGTGCTGATACTTGCCGCGGAGAGCGTTTTTCACTACACTCACTTCTTGGGTGGAGCGTTGCTCGACACCCAAGTAAGTGTACGACTCTCCGGCATCTAGATGATGTAAGATGCTTCCGTCCACGAGCTGCGCGTCCTCTCCGTAGTTCCCGCATCGTCCTCTCTTGAGATGGACCAGTGCACATTTGTCTAATCCAAACTCCATGCCGACAGCCTGCGTGTACTCCTGTACCACCCTGAGGGACTGGTGTAGGTCCCTCTCTCCGGAGGCATAAAGTTTAAGGTCATCCATATAAAACAGATGGGTGACCTTATGCCTCCTATCGCCAGGGGTACCGCAGTTGTATCCACGGGTTTTCCGGAGCGAAACGGATAATGGCAGTAATGAGATGCAAAATAGAAGGGGGCTGAGGGAGTCTCCCTGAAATACTCCCCTTCTGAATGTTACCGACTCCGTCTGGACTCTATCATTACCCGATGTAATGGTAAAGCGAGTCCTCCAGAGCGGCATCAGTTCTTCGATGCATCTCACTACGGGACCAGGTACCGCAAGACATCGGAGCAAGTGTACAATAAGCTCGTGCGATGTCATGTCAAATGCCTTGCGGTAGTCGATCCAGGCCATGGAGAGGTTACGCTTATACTGCATGGAGTCCTGCGTGACACACCTGTCAATCAGCAGGTTCTCCTTACAGCCAGCGACACCTCTCTTTGACCCTCGTTGCTCATATATCCGCTCGTAAACCGGTTCAACTGCGTGGAGCACCCGCATGTACAAGATGCGCGTAAACACCTTGTAACATGCGTTTAAACAGGTTATCGGCCGGTAGTTCTTTGGGTTAGACAAATCTCCGTTCTTCGGGATCAGCACTGTCCGCCCCTCGACAACCCAAGAAGGAACTTGCTGCTCCCCATTTAGCCATGAATTGAAAATTCTGGCTAAATGGTGGTTATTATTATTATTATTATTATTATTATTATTATTATTATTATTATTATTATTATTATTATTATTATTATTATTATATGTAAAACATCATTCTGCATAATAATAATTATTGTTTAATGACCGATATTTCTCTATGAAAATTTTAGTACCAAAATTATAATAATTAAGTATAGTATTATTGAATACTGAATGCAAAAAAACACAATCCTAATTTAGGGACATTTATTTGAATTTCTGTATTACACTTCAAAAGACATTTTAAGATGTTTAAGATGCTAACAACTATTCTTCTTTCATAACACTCTACCATGTATTTTATAATTCTTAGTAGGCATATGAATTTTTGGATTTAGAAAAATTGTTCGAATATGATACAATACTTGTGAGGTTAAAAAATTGATTCAAATAAAGAGCTTTCATTCATCGATTGTGACTTCATGAAGAAAGTATTTAAGAGGAAATAAGAATCGGACGTTATCGAGCCATTGCAACGATGCCAAATATCGGGCTATATAACGTGCGATAGATATGAGCTGTATAAGAGTCTTGGATATACAGGAACAGCGCCGCCTGACTTAGTAGTGCTGAACTAAAAGTGTATCTCGGAACATGAAAATATGACTTTTTGAAGCCCACCCCAAAATTTTGTAGGAAGGAAGGTAACGTGATTTGTGGCCATTTAGTGATGATATACACAGGGGTACGTTGATGAGCCCGACCCCGGGCTGCACAACGTCAAATCGGGCTGCACTACAACCGCTCAGTGTATGAAACGGGCCTGTATATGACCATGCATATCTCTATATATATATATATATATATATATATATATATATATAGATGTAAAGCACACTATCCTGAAGCAGAAGTAGGTACTTGTACGCATCATCCTGAAGCAGTGTAACGAACCTGAAGCGTATATTTGCTTCAGGATAGTCATGCCTTGATATTTGGATGTACGAATGAGAGATAGTTGATCTTGTTTCTTTATCGGTATGGGTCAGGGTCCATTTTTGTTTGGTGCTGATTTTTACTGCAAAGCAATGTATCACATTCTAGACACAACATGATGTATACTGCTTCAGGTCCGTCGTTTTAATGCAAGAATTGTCCTTAAGCTAGGGTGGCGCTGTTTATTCTACTTTGTGTACGCTCGTATATATTTGATGATATTACGTACTAACTTGAAGCAAGTAGTTCTGGCAACTATGTTTGATGGGATCCGTTTAAATGATGATGTGTTTATTTTTAAGTAAAGGATAAGTGGTCGCAATGCATAATAAGAAAACGGAACGGTTTCAGATTGACGGAATATAAAATAAAATAATATAATATAGGTACTTAATATTACAGTATAAAACAATATAATATAATATAATAATTCAGCATTGCTTTTCAAAACATTGTTATTTATTCTTAACATACAAGGGGTCCATAAGAGAAAAAATGCTTAATTCGGCCGTAATAATTCTAATTAAATTTTATTTTTCCCTCAAAAACTAAATAGTGTTACACTTCAATTATTTTATATGGTAACAAGTGAACCCTGATAATATTAGTAAATTTAACATTTTTTTCAAAAAGTAAGCGTTATTCAAATTTTTTATACGTTACCTATTAACTGGTATAAAAAGGGTGTATCACTTTTTAATACGGAAAATATTAGAATCCATAAATGAGTAAAAATATTAACTTTTGAGATACAGGTTGCTTAAATTTAATTTTTTATATGGTTTTCGGGGTGTAACTGAAATATGTTTATTAATTTATTTATAATTTGGGACATTGTTCCGTTTTATTAAAAGCTATATCCATGGCAAATCCATTACAAGTATATCCGTGTCAAAACGTTTGTAAAAACTATTTACATAGGCGTAGATCTACGGGATGCGAACCTGTTTTCGAAGAATTTTTTAAATAGAAAATCTAAGACAATGATAATTTCAAGTTATTTTTTTTTAAATTATCGAGGTGTTATCTTTAAAAAAAACCGCTGCCCAAGGAATCCCTACTTCCACATCCAGATTTTCTATCCAAGTCACTCACAACGAAAAAATTTTGTATGTGGAAATAATTGTTTATGGAACTTTAATAATATAATATTTAAAATCCTCTACACCAAGAACCCATAAAACGATTTCCCACATCGGTAGTGAGGTGGGGGTAGTGATAGGGGGTGGTAGTGGGGGTGGATGAAGTAAAAAATATTTTGAGGTTTTTGGTTCTTGTACACACACTAAATCACATTTTTTTTCATCCCCTTTAATAATGGGGTGGGGGTGGTAATGGGGGTGGCTAATGCTAATTTTTTTTTTTTTGAGACCTTAGCTTCTTTTGTATATACTAAATACCAATTTTATGGGCTCTTACCTGCTTGATTTACCTGTGTACCCCAATTTACTCCCCACCCTTCGACGGAACAAGATGAAAATATAATCTAGTTCTAGATCTCGTTAAAGTACATATGTGTACCAAATTTCAAGTCAATATCTCAAACGGTTTCAGAGTAAACGTGCGCACAAAAAAAGTTACAGACAGACCGACAGAAATTTTTTTTCGCTCAAACTTAAAATCTCGACGTTTCATGACATTCTAAACTTATTTGAACAATAAAAATTTTTAAAAATTTTTTTGTCGTTACTATACCACTGGATGTGGAAGTAATTAATGATATATGGAGCGTTTTCGGAAGGCTCACTGATGTTCACCGTTTATTACTTATTGTCTTACTTAAAATCTCGACGTTTCATGACATTCTAAACTTATTTGAACAATACAAATTTTTAAAAATTTTTTTGTCGTTACTATACCGCTGGATGTGGAAGTAATTAATGATATATGGAGCGTTTTCGGAAGGCTCACTGATGTTCACCGTTTATTACTTATTGTCTGAAAGGTTTTTAAGAGAGCATCGCATTATTTCTAATATTGTAACACACATACACACATATAACACATGTATTTTAACTGGTAACATCTACTATTAAGTCTCAAAGTTAGTAGGTTAGGTGTTTCAATTTTTTTTACTTTAAACTTGATTTTTGGGGTAAAAAAGTTAGTCCTTGTTACATAACAGTACACGTTTTCAATAAAATAATTTAAGTTTCAGATGGCTAACCTGCTTATTTCATATAAACGAAAATATAAATTGCTATGAACCTCAAAGAAGTTATACACAAAATTTAGAAACTAAGCAAACAGTTGGTTATATTTTGGGTACCATTCGTGGTTAATACTTTAGCGATATATCTTGGATTGTTTGTCAACTAGCTGGATAGTACATAAATGAACTAAATTGCGTAGTTATTTTAATGGAAAAGTGTTTTTCTATCAAAGAAAGGTTTTGTTAATTTAAAAACCGAATGTCCACCTAATACGCCGAAGTTTAATATCTCAGTTAATAAAAGAGTTTTATTTTATTTACAATACAATAGTGCTGTTACGGCCACAGATTAACCTGTGTCTGAAAAATCAGCGAAGAAATTGATCTTCCGCAAGATTTTAATTTACAAAGTTGGTACCTAGACAATAAAAATTAAACTTCTTCGGGTTTGATAATATCAGTCAAATAGCATTTTTTGTAATGCAGAATATCGTCTAAACCGTAACCATAACTTCAAAATTATAATAAGACAATAAAAATTAAACTTCTTCGGGTTTGATAATATCAGTCAAATAGCATTTTTTGTAATGCAGAATATCGTCTAAACCCTAACCATAACTTCAAAATTATAATAATTGCCTCTACGTAACTTCATTATATATCTGTGTTTGAACTTTGTTATTATATAACATATATCTAAAATAGTTAATCTGTGCCCCTAATATTTAGTAGGTACTTTTGTATTGTAATAGTATATTACGTAATGAGTAATGTAAGAAGCAAATTATGCACGAATGGAAAAGTTGAGCACGATGCCGCGTAGCGGCGAGTGCGTATTTCCATGAGTGCGTAATTGCCTTACAACTCGAATTATGTACTATACTTTACCTACGATCACTACTGTAAATAGTAAAAAACACACTACCTGCCATTCATGTAAGTTGAACTTTACGTATTGTAAACAAAACGCACTGTAAACAAATCGCACGGTAAACAAAACGCACGGGACACCCAATTATAGGTGGCTTTTATCGCTGACGCGGGGTTTAAAAAAACAAATGCACCTACGTAATTTTCAAACGCTGTCAAAACTGACATAATATTTGTTGAATGACATTGTTGACAAGTAAACTAAATCCAGATTTTACTAAATAAATAAACAAATATGATCGTAGGTAAAGTATAGTACATAATTCGAGTTGTAAAGAAATTACGCACTCATGGAAATACGCACTCGCCGCTACGCGGCATCGTGCGTAACTTTTCCATTCGTGCGTAATATGCTCCTTACAATTCTCATTACGTAATATACTATTACCTACGATCATATTTATTTAGTTATTTAGTAAAATCTGGATTTAGTTTACTAGTCAACAATATTATTCAACAAATATTATGTCAGTTTTGACAGCGTTTGAAAATTAAGTAGGCGCATTTGTTCTTTGAAACCCCGCGTCAGAGATATAAGCCACCTATAATTGCGTGTCCCGTGCGTCTTGTTTACCGTGCGATTTGTTTACAGTGCGTTTTGTTTACAATGCGTAAAATTCAACTTACATAGATGGCAGGTAGTGTGTTTTTTACTATTTACAGTAGTGATCGTAGGTAAATAAAATAAAATTTCATACATGAATTACTGCACAGTTTATTTTTAATTGTTACATTGCATAATCAAGTAATAAAATAAATAGTTATTCTTATAAAATTCATTTTCTTAGAAATTTGACTTAGAAGAAAGATAACTTAGGTGACAACTTTGAACTTTTTAACAAGCGGCTATGATTTTTCGGCTTTAAAACGACAAAATTTATAATTTTCAATAAATATGCATTTTTAAGGAAAACTAGTTGATTTAGTATTAGGGAATGCTTCAGCAAATTGATAGAGTTCTTATCGGTGCTTCGTATAGCCGTACAGGGTGTTCTATTTGAAAAAAAAAAACGATTTATTTACTATTCAAATTGACGAAAGTTGGCATAGAATTATGAGGACCCTATATAATTTTTTTATATTTCAATACTTTTTCTAAAAGTACATGGCTTCGACTAGATTCCCTGAGAAAATTATGCCTCTATCTTTTAATTTTCCGAAAATACAGTGTTAAAAGGTTAATGGTGAATGTTTTATAAATTAAAATATGAAGTTTAGGTAGAGGGCAATGTGATGAAAGTCATACTAAAATAAAGAGTAGATTTTAAAAAAATGATAAAAAAATATATGCCACCATTTAAAGCAACGAAGTTGATACCGGCCCACGGAAGGCAGAACACCCTGTACAAGTGAAATTATTTTTGGTTTGTGCTACTCTATAGGACTGAAAGGCCTGCAAAAAAGAAACAGCGTTACTCTTTTATTAAGGGAGATATTGGACTTCCGCGTACTAGGTGGACACTCAGTACTATCCAACTTGTCTATCACTCAGTACTATCCAACTAGTCAACTTAGCACTTTAACCTTAACATATCTTTATTTATTAATCTACAACTTATCAAAAATTCTCCAAATTAACTCGTTTTTTTATTTTGTAACTGTGCTTCATTCAACTTCAACTCGAAGTTTTTAGGAAGGATAATTAAAAGGTAGAAAATAATTGTAAAATATTTATCCTCACCAGATGGTCAGGTTAATAAAGTTATTGGCCACTGTAAGAAATTGTAAATTTTGTTGCACTATAAAAAGATGCCGATGGGAATTCCTAGTTTTGTTATTTATTAAGTAATGACTTAGCCGGGGTGTGAAAAAGGTTACGTGGATTTCTTGAAAATAGTACAAGCGTCTAAAACCTTGGCTGTAATTACAATTCCAGATGCGCGCACTATTTAAAAAAAAACCGCTGCCCAAGGAATCACTACTTCCACATCCAGATTTTTTATCTAAGTCACTCACAACGAAAAAATTTTGTATGTGGAAATAATTGTTAATGGAACATTAATAATATAATATTTGAAATCCTCTACCCCAAAAACCCATAAAATGATACCCCACATCGGTAGCGGGGTGGGGGTGGTGATAGAGGGTGGTAGTGGGGATGGATGAAGTAAAAAACATTTTGAGGTTTCTGGTTCTTGTACACACCCTAATTCGCAATTTTTTTTCATCCCCTTTAATAATGGGGTGGGGGTCGTAATGGGGGTGGCTAATGCCAAAATTTTTTTTGAGACCTCAGCTTCTCTTGTATATACTAAATACCAATTTTATGGACTCTTACCTGCTTGATTTACCTATTTTCCCCAAATTTACCCCCCAACCCTTCGACGGAACAAGATGAAAATATAATGTAGTTCTAGATCTCGTTAAAGTACATACGTGTACCAAATTTCAAGTCAATATCTCAAACGGTTCCAGAGTAAACGTGCGCACAAAAAAAGTTAGACAGACAGACCGACAGACAGAAATTTTTTTTCTCTCAAACTTAAAATCTCGACGTTTCGTGACATTCTAAGCTTATTTGAACAAAAAAAGTTTTTTTAAATTATTTTTTTCGTTACTATACTTCCACTGGATGTGGAAGTAATATAGAGATAGGCACTAGCGCAATTTTAAAACGAAGACTGGCGCTATTTAAAAAACTTGTAGCTAGTTTGATTATTATATTCTCAGCAGAAACGAAAATGAAAAGTAATTATAATGTATTTCATCGACACATGTTAATCGTATCAGTTATATTTATGTGATTTTTTTTTCTATGTATTATTAAAAAGTTATTTTTTTAGTTATTTAAACTGACACCACAATTAATATAGTAGTTAAAGTAAACAATAGTTTTCATCATAAGAAAATAGGATTTATAATAATAGTGTAAAAAAGTTGCGACTTAATTTTTGTTAAAAAAAAAAAGAAATGAGACAGATAATTATAATAGTAACAACATACTCAGTTCAGAAAAAAGGATTGATAATAATAATAGGTACCTAATAAAAAAAGTTGAACTTCATTTTCGTTAAAATTTCAACAAATATGTAACTTATTATACTCTTTGCAAAAACGAAGAGTATATTGCATTTGATCGGACCATTCCTAAAACCGTAAATATCGCACGTAGAGAAAAAAATGTTCATATCATTGTGTTAGTAAACGAATTCTGAACAACTTTCAAAATGTCCGTCTGGCATGTTCAAAATAAAATTAGGTCCACATAGTAATTGTCGTTTTCTACTTCTTAAGTCAAATTATTCTGTTTTCGTTGATAACAAAATATGAAATCATCTGGTACTGTGCTTAAAACTGCAAATAAGTTAGCGGAATAACAGCCTTAAGTACGGCAACATGGTTATGCTTCAGGAACAACCGTACACCTTACCTATTGTTGTATATTTAGCTTCAGGATGGTACCAAAAATATGCATGCTTCAGGATAGTGCGGTTTATGTGTAAATATACTTCAATGTTTATCTTTTAAAATATCACTGTATATCTTACAGAATCGGCTATGCCATAACGAATATACACCCGAATTTGTCATCACTTTTCCTCTATCTATTTTTTTGTTCATACGATTGGTATGTTTACACCTCGTTATATAAATAGTACCTCTCTGACTCAATGTATTTAAAACTGTTATATATAACGGTAGACTTTGCCTCCTTCGAGGTTGCCAGACTTCTATGGTGTAAAATGCTCTAGCGCTTGCGCAATTAGTTGCGCTATGCAATCGTGTGCGTTTGTTATTATGATGATTCATATTGTGTAAGTTATACTCTATCAGATTACATTGGTGTTTTACCCGATAATGTGCGATTATCTGTTTTAAAATGAACCGTTCACGCTAAATATCTATTGTAGAATAATGTATGTAATTCAAAATATGTTCTTAAGGGAATTATTATTACTATTTAAAATGCTTTTCAAAAGACATCACTGAATCAGTTCAATTTTGTAACACAATTGTTACATATTAGTCCACGTAAATTAGATATTTTAGAAGAAATAATTTATAAAGTAATAATATTTGGGATGCGTAATCTAGATAGGGTTCGAAATAGATACCCGAATAGTTCCCCACAATTTAGGGGTGAAACGTCCGTAATGATTATGAATAGAGCTGCTTCGGCCATATTACGGGGACTTAACGCTGGTTTTTCACTTTTATCTTGTAAACCGTTCGTCGAAAGAGAAAAAAGTATAGGAAATAAAAAAATCGTCATGTTAAATTCTGCATAAAAAATGTACTATTATAGCTTAGTATAGTATAGCTTATCCTCACCTATTTCGCGCTAACAGCGTCCGAACAGAGGCGTAGTTTGGGGCGCAGAGGTAAAAATCCATCCTATTCCAAGTTTGACTCCGAATATCTTAAAACCGGTTACTTTAACGAGAAAAATGCGCAGGAATGAATTTATTGAGCAGAATTATCTCTATTAGATGCATATATAGAGGGTTTTGTCGCAAGTAGTTTATGTATTTTCCCCTTTTTTGCAATTATATTAGAGGATAATCTGTACTATTCACACAAAAGAAAATTTGGAGTAATATTTCAACTCTGAGCTTGCTTCAATTCCACTTCTTCTCTTCAATAAGAAAGGGTTAATGAGGAAAATTAAGAAATCGTCTGTATGATATTTTCAATGCTGTACGAGAGAGGCCAATAGATTTTTCCGATTGCCAGTTCATTGTTGATGGCGGCAATTTGATTCATCGTGTAGTATGGCCGAAGCAGCTTTATTCGTAAACATTACGGCCGAAAAGTGACTGTAATGTTTGACAAAACTGCTGACTGCAGTATGAAGAGCATCGAAAGACAGCAGCGTCTTTTGAAACGCATTTCACCGGAAATTGTTTTTCATGAGAACACGCCACTGACTGAAACGCAAAATAAAATGATAAACAATCTCACAAAAAGGAACGGTTTATTTCGCAATTGGTGGAGATATTTAAAAACGAGGGAATCAAAACAATTACTGCTGTAGACGACGTTGACGTACTCATAGTTCAAACCGCCTTAAACGAATCTCATGGAAACGATACAGTGGTCATCCTCGGACAAGATATTGATCTTCTCGCATTGATTATCGCTCTCGCACCTGAAGATAAAGATATCCGTTTCTTAAGAGAGGCTCAGAGATAAATAAAAAATAAAGATTACAGTTCTCGTGACTTGCAGTCCTCGGAAGTTTTAAAAAGCTGTATGGCCACACGTTCAGTGGATGCGATAACACTTCAGCTTTCTTTAGTAAAGGAAAAGTGCAAACGGTGGAATGCGTCAATAAAGGAAAAGATCTCGAAGAGGTTGTCCGTATATTCAACAACCGTAGCTCAACGAAAAAAGAAATTACATCTTTGAATCATCAAAGATTCATTATCTTCAATAAGTTAGTCCGCCAATCTAGTACTACCGGGATTCTACGAAGACTGCCAGCAACATCCGAGGCATTACGTCAACATTCTTACAGAGTATTTCTCCAAATTCATGTTTGACGAGGAGAAAACTTGGAACCAACGGAATGCAGAAAAGCAGAAAATAATATAAAATATTTCAAAGAGATGATATACTTAAAGAAGTAAAATGTTCAAAACTTAATCATTTTGGAGCAAAAATGTAAATATTTCCCTCCAGCAAGAGAAAAATTTTTGAATTGTTTAAAAATTTTTGAAAAACATTCGAGATGACTCCAACAAACTATCATTAATTAGTATAGCAAAATTTATGATTAACCAACAAATATATTCTAGAGTTTTGGTCTCGAATGCTTTTTAAAACATTTTTATTTCTTGCTAGAGGGAAATATTTACATTTTTGCTCCAGAATAATCTAGGTTTTTAAAATATCTTTGGAAGGTGGAAGATTACACTGGTCAACATTCAGTTTGAAAAAATACACCGGACTCTACCTAGGTACCCAGGGGTTTTGGGGTCGCTGATTCCGTTGCCGAGGTCGGTTAAGCTCTATCACGTCAGGTTCAAGGTCATTTGAAGGTCAACCTAAGAAAAGGTTTTTGAAAAAATCTAAAAAAATTCCCACATAGGCTCTTGGGGGGTCTCTGAGTCCGAATCCGATGTCGGTTGACCTTTATCACCTCATGTTCAAGGTCATTTGAAGGTTAAAGTAAGAATAGGAGGTGAAAAAAATTAGAAAAAATTTATACGAATGCTCACCTGCCTACTTATTGTCTGTTTATCTGTCTGCCCTTATACCTGCACACCTATTTGTTTGCTTGTTAGTCTGTATTTATCATCCGCCTGCATTTTCTCTCTGTCCATCTATTTGACATCCTGCCTTTCTGTCAGTAATTCTGTCTGACTGAATGACTAAATGTTTCTATCTGACAGTCTGTCTGCCTCCTTGTCAGTTTGTCTGACTCAGGAAACCATTAAATTACTTTGACCCTGACAGGATTGAGCTCAGGGCCGGTTTTAGGTAACCGGAGGCCCTAAGCTCTAGGTATGTTTTTTGTTGAAGCTTTCTCTTCTAATAAAATAAACGTGCATATCTGCGTATGAAATCTGAGTTCTGAGGCCCCCTAAATGCGAGGCCCTAAGCTGGCGTTTACTCAGCTTATAGGCAAAACCAGCACTGATTGAGCTCCAAGTGAGTGAAGCCAACGCCCGCGGTACTCTTTACTTGCATGTTCGCTCTGCTTCTGCAACTATACCTAAAGGCCATCCTTTCACAGAAGAAAATAGGTAGGTGATTCATTGAGCTAAATATATTTGCACTGAGAAAGCCGAAGAATCTTCATGTGCAGCTAAAGCTACTTTAACCTTCAAATGACCTTGAAAGTGACGTGATAGAGGTCAACCGACATCGAATGCAGACTCAGCAACTCAAAAAACCTATATATGTTTTTTCAGATTTTTTGACAGCTTCTCCTCTGTTTTTCTCAGATTAACCTTGAAATGATCTCCGGATGCCTTTTAAGGGTAAACGAACACCGGATTCGGACTCACCGATCCCAAAAACCTATGCTTGTATTTTTTCAGATTTTTTCAATCACCTTTTCTTAGTTTGACCATCAAGTAACCTTGAAACTAACGTGATAGAGGTCAACCGGCATCGGATACAGACTCAGCGACCCAAAAACCCTATATGTAAATTTTTTCAGATTTTTTAACAGATTCCTCTCCGTTTTTCTCAAATTAACCTTGAAATGACCTCCGGATGCCTTTTAAGGGTAAGCGAACACCGAATTCGGACTCAGCGACCCCAAAAACCTATGTGTAAATTTTCTCAGATTTTTTCAACCACCTTTTCTTAGTTTGACCTTCAGATGTCCTTGAACCTGACGTGATAGAGCTTAACCGACCTCGGCATCGGAATCAGCGACCCCAAGAACTCCTGGGTACCTAGGTAGAGTCCTGTGTATTTTTTTAAACTAAATGTTGACCTGTGTTATTATTATTCTTTTATTTTCTGCTTTTTAGCAGAAAATAAATAATAAGTAAATTTAAAAACTCATTGATCTCTAGAAAGTATTATTTCTGTGTATAAAAGTTATTTATATTTTTAGTAAGATAATTTTAGTTACCATATCTATAGATGTATTTAGGAATAGTATGCCTCTTTACTATGTTGCCAAGTTTAGGAGGCGATATCGCTACTTTATTGTAAGGAAGCATTTAATACCTATATACATCAAGTGTTTAAAACAGCAGCGCCACCTGGTAAAAAATGTAGTGGACTATGGTGTATGTTTACATATGTTTATAGGTATTTTCCGCCTCCAAAAAAAGTGTCGTTAAATGCTTCTATCTCTCTATTTCTTCTCTTTTTGTCATAATCTTATATGCGCACCAATAAAGCTGATCATTATTGATAATAATGAGTCATGAATTTACTAATTATCAAGACATTCGCGATGAAAACAACACAAAACGTCTCCGCCTCCGAAATCGGAGGCGAACGCGTAAAATCGGAGGCAAACACCACCTAACCATATAACATTCGGAGGTGTATGAGTACTAAATGCATGTATATATATATATATATATATATATATATATATATATATATACACTTATATATATATATATATATATATATATATATATATATATATATATATATATATATATATATGTGCATTTGTATCGTGTCCGCCTCCTTACAAATTTCGGGCGCCCGCACCTCCACTAGAAATAACATAGATAGATTAGTTCTGTTTACATATACATAACCGCCAAATTTCACTTACCAAGGGCATGCGGAGAGGGGAAAGGATTTTTATCTTTTTTTACATACACTTTTTTTTTCATACGATTGGTATGTTTACACCTCGTTATATAAATAGTACCTCTCTGACTCAATGTATTTAAAACTGTTATATATAACGGTAGACTTTGCCTCCTTCGAGGTTGCCAGACTTCTATAGTGTAAAATGCTCTAGCGCTTGCGCAATTAGTTGCGCTATGAAATCGTGTGCGTTTGTTATTGTGATGATTCATATTGTGTAAGTTATACTCTATCAGATTACATTGGTGTTTTACCCGATAATGTGCGATTATCTGTTTTAAAATGAACCGTTCACGCTAAATATCTATTGTAGAATAATGTATGTAATTCAAAATATGTTCTTAAGGGAATTATTATTACTATTTAAAATGCTTTTCAAAAGACATCACTGAATCAGTTCAATTTTGTAACACAATTGTTACATATTAGTCCACGTAAATTAGATATTTTAGAAGAAATAATTTACAAAGTAATAATATTTGGGATGCGTAATCTAGATAGGGTTCGAAATAGATACCCGAATAGTTCCCCACAATTTAGGGGTGAAACGTCCGTAATGATTATGAATAGAACTGCTTCGGCCATATTACGGGGACTTAACGCTGGTTTTTCACTTTTATCTTGTAAACCGTTCGTCGAAAGAGAAAAAAGTATAGGAAATAAAAAAATCATCATGTTAAATTCTGCATAAAAAATGTACTATTAACCTTGTAGCTTATCCTCACCTATTTCGCGCTAACAGCGTCCGAACAGAGGCGTAGTTTGGGGCGCAGAGGTAAAAATTCATCCTATTCCAAGTTTGACTCCGAATATCTTAAAACCGGTTACTTTAACGAGAAAAATGCTCAGGAATGAATTTATTGAGCAGAATTTTCTCTATTAGATGCATATATAGAGGGTTTTGTCGCAAGTAGTTTATGTATTTTCCCCTTCTTTGCAATTATATTAGAGGATAATCTGTACTGTTCACACAAAAGAAGATTTGGAGTCATGTTTCAACTCTGAGCTTGCTTCAATTCCACTTCTTCTCTTCAATAAGAAAGGGTTAATGAGGAAAATTAAGAAATCGTCTGTATGATATTTTCAATGCTGTACGAGAGAGGCCAATAGATTTTTCCGATTGCCAGTTTATTGTTGATGGCGGCAATTTGATTCATCGTGTAGTATGGCCGAAGCAGCTTTATTCGTAAACATTACGGCCAAAAAGTGACTGTAGTGTTTGACGGATATGCTGACTGCAGTATGAAGAGCATCGAAAGACAGCAGCGTCTTTTGAAACGCATTTCACCGGAAATTGTTTTTCATGAGAACACGCCACTGAGTGAAACGCAAAATAAAATGATAAACAATCTCACAAAAAGGAACGGTTTATTTCGCAATTGGTGTAGAGATTTAAAAACGAGGGAATCAAAACGATTACTGCTGTAGACGACGTTGACGTACTCATAGTTCAAACCGCCTTAAACGAATCTCATGGAAACGATACAGTGGTCATCCTCGGACAAGATATTGATCTTCTCGCATTGATTATCGCTCTCGCACCTGAAGATAAAGACATCCGTTACTTAAAAGAGGCTCAGAGATAAATAAAAAATAAAGATTACAGTTCTCGTGACTTGCAGTCCTCGGAAGTTTTAAAAAGCTGTATGGCCACACGTTCAGTGGATGCGATGACACTTCAGCTTTCTTTGGTAAGGGAAAAGTGCAAACGGTGGAATGCGTCAATAAAAGAAAAGATCTCGAAGAGGTTGTCCGTATATTCAACAACCGTAGCTCAACGAAAAAAGAAATTACATCTTTGAATCATCAAAGATTCATTATCTTCAATAAGTTAGTCCGCCAATCTAGTACTACCGGGATTCTACGAAGACTGCCAGCAACATCCGAGGCATTACGTCAACATTCTTACAGAGTATTTCTCCAAATTCATGTTTGACGAGGAGAAAACTTGGAACCAACGGAATGCAGAAAAGCAGAAAATAATATAAAATATTTCAAAGAGATGATATACTTAAAGAAGTAAAATGTTCAAAACTTAATCATTTTGGAGCAAAAATGTAAGTATTTCCCTCCAGCAAGAGAAAAATTTTTGAATTGTTTAAAAATTTTTGAAAAGCATTCGAGATGACTCCAACAAACTATCATTAATTAGTATAGCAAAATTTATGATTAACCAACAAATATATTCTAGAATTTTGGTCTCGAATGCTTTTTAAAACATTTTTATTTCTTGCTAGAGGGAAATATTTACATTTTTGCTCCAGAATAATCTAGGTTTTTAAAATATCTTTGGAAGGTGGAAGATTACACTGGTCAACATTCAGTTTGAAAAAATACACCGGACTCTACCTAGGTACCCAGGGGTTTTGGGGTCGCTGATTCCGTTGCCGAGGTCGGTTAAGCTCTATCACGTCAGGTTCAAGGTCATTTGAAGGTCAACCTAAGAAAAGTTTTTTGAAAAAATCTAAAAAAATTCACACACAGGCTCTTGGGGGGTCTCTGGGTCCGAATCCGATATCGGTTGACCTTTATCACCTCATGCTCAAGGTCATTTGAAGGTTAAAGTAAGAATAGGAGGTGAAAAAACTTAGAAAAAATTTATACGAATGCTCACCTGCCTACTTATTGTCTGTTTATCTGTCTGCCCTTATGCCTGCACACCTGTTTGTTTGCTTGTTAGTCTGTATTTATCATCCGCCTGCATTTTCTCTCTGTCCATCTATTTGACATCCTGCCTTTCTGTCAGTAATTCTGTCTGACTGAATGACTAAATGTTTCTATCTGACAGTCTGTCTGCCTCCTTGTCAGTTTGTCTGACTCAGGAAACCATTAAATTACTTTGACCCTGACAGGATTTAGCTCAGGGCCGGTTTTAGATAACCGGAGGCCCTAAGCTCTAGGTATGTTTTTCGTTGAAGCTTTCTCTTCTAATAAAATAAACGTGCATATCTGCGTATGAAATCTGAGTTCTGAGGCCCCCTAAATGCGAGGCCCTAAGCTGGCGTTTACTCAGCTTATAGGCAAAACCAGCACTGATTGAGCTCCAAGTGAGTGAAGCCAACGCTCGTGGTACTCTTTACTTGCATGTTCGCTCTGCTTCTGCAACTATACCTAAAGGCCATCCTTTCACAGAAGAAAATAGGTAAGTGATTCATTGAGGTAAATATATTTGCACTGAGATAGCCGAAGAATCTTCATGTGCAGCTAAAGCTGGCGGACGAATGCCGGCTTGAAATGACCTCAGAATGACCTTGAAATGACCTCTGGATGCCTCCTTTTTTTAAGGGTAAGCGAACAATGGATTCGGACTCAGCGACCCGAAAAACCTGTGTGAATTTTTTCAGATTCTTTCAACCACCTTTTCTTACTTTAACCTTAAAATGACCTTGAAACCGACGTGATAGAGGTCAACCGACATCGAATGCAGACTCAGCGACTCAAAAAACCTATATATAAGTTTTTTCAGATTTTTTGACAGCTTCTCCTCTGTTTTTCTCAAATTAACCTTGAAATGACCTCCGGATGCCTTTTAAGGGTAAACGAACACCGAATTCGGACTCACCGATCCCAAAAACCTATGCGTGAATTTTTTCAATCACCTTTTCTTAGTTTGACCTTCAAGTGACCTTGAAACTGACGTGATAGAGGTCAACCGGCATCGGATATAGACTCAGCGACCCAAAAACCCTATATGTAAGTTTTTTCAGATTTTTTAACAGCTTCCTCTCCGTTTTTCTCAAATTAACCTTGAAATGACCTCCGGATGCCTTTTAAGGGTAAGCGAACACCGAATTCGGACTCAGCGACCCCAAAAACCTATGTGTAAATTTTCTCAGATTTTTTCAACCACCTTTTCTTAGTTTGACCTTCATATGTCCTTGAACCTGACGTGATAGAGCTTAACCGACCTCGGCATCGGAATCAGCGACCCCAAAAACCCCTGGGTACCTAGGTAGAGTCCTGTGCATTTTTTTAAACTAAATGTTGACCTGTGTTATTATTATTCTTTTATTTTCTGCTTTTTAGCCCCCCCCCCCCAATAAAAATCGTCTTCTAATTTTTTTTACTTTTTCTATATAAGGCCAGCAGCAGTGACAAATAGTGGATTAAGGGCAACTAGTTACGTTAAGGAATGTTCGTGTCCTGTTAAATAAATACCTTAAACAAATACCTTTTTTAATTTACTCTATAAAGGGGTACAAAAATATTTGTTTCTGAACAAAATAAACGTTTTTTTATTCCCAAATTGAAAAAATTTAAAAACCCATTGATCTCTAGAAAGTATTATTTCTGTGTATAAAGTTATTTATATTTTTAGTAAGATAATTTTAGTTACCATATCTATAGATGTATTTAGGAATAGTATGCCTCTTTACTATGTTGCCAAGTTTAGGAGGCGATAACGCTACTTTATTGTAAGGAAGCATTTAATACCTATATACATCAAGTGTTTAAAACAGCAGCGCCACCTGGTAAAAAATGTAGTGGACTATGGTGTATGTTTACATATGTTTATAGGTGTTTTCCGGCTCCAAAAAAAGTGTCGTTAAATGCTTCTATCTCTTTATTTCTCCCCTTTTTGTCATAATCTTATATGCGCACCAATAAAGCTGATCATTATTGATAATAATGAGTCATGAATTTACTAATTATCAAGACATTCGCGATGAAAACAACACAAAACGTCTCCGCCTCCGAAATCGGAGGCGAACGCGTAAAATCGGAGGCAAACACCACCTAACCATATAACATTCGGAGGTGTATGAGTACTAAATGGATATATATATATATATATATATATATATATATATATATATATATATATATATATATATATATATATATATATATATATATATATACACTTATATATATATATATATACACTTATATACATACACACATGGGTAACAAATAGATAAGTAAAATAGCAAAATAAAAAAATGTAGACATGGTGCAGTGTAGGTTAAAGTTTACAGACTGTTGTTAATTATATTTGTCTAGGAACTCCTTTACTGAGTAGAAACCATTTTTCACTAAAATTTCTCTAATTTTAATTTTAAATTTGCTTAGGGGGAGGTCCCGTAAAGCTTGTGGTAAGCTATTAAATAATATGACACAGTTATATTCAGGAGAAAAGTCGTTGTCCTATGAGTGGGAATTAACAATTTGTCACCTTGCCTTGTATTATATATATATGTCTCTCATTTAAACAAGTGAATATTAAAGGATTGCTTTTAACAAATACTAAACACTTGTATATATAAATGCAGGGTGTGGTGAGAATTCCTTTGTCAATGAAAATATCTCGACAGCTCTCTCTATAATTCATTTTGAACATTAAACGTAGTATTCGTTTTTGAATAATAAAAACTTTTTTATAATATTTACCCCATGCCGTTATATTGAAAGATATATGCGAGAAGGCCATTGCATAGTATATATTTAGTAGCCCAGATTCGTTGAGAGCATTAATACGTTGCTTTCCAAATGCAGGTGTGTTTGCGCTTATAACACATTTCAATTTAAAAGAGCTTGCTGTTTTGGGGTCATAGAAATATGTAAAGAAAGATCAAAGGGTGGACGGAATTTCATTTCTGGTATCTAATCTGTGATGTAATAACAGAAGTTTCCGGAATACAAATTGCTACATAATAACTATTGCCCATTTTGGTGAATGCTTGGTAGAAGGATCGTTCCCATTATGACACTCAATTACTAAATATTGTACATAAAATAAAAATTATTTCATAGTAGTTACTTCCAGTACTTCATGAGTGCTGGTGACCTAGCACGTCACATTAACCAGATCCGTACAGTGAACCTTTTGTAAACTCTAAAAGAATAAAACATTAAGTTTATAAATAAAACATTTATTTATCCAATAACCATAGTCATCATTAATAAGATATGGCAAAAATACAAATACTCTTATCTTAGAGAAAACTTATTAATAAAATACTTATAGGCCACCTAGAAAAATTGTTACATTAAAACAAAAAGATATATTTTATAAATCACATGAAAATGGGCTAACATTTTATAAAACACTAGTTTTACAAAAGAGCGCTATAATACTTTTTTTGTTACAATTCAATTTTTTTTATTGCAAGTGAAAAAGAGTATTTAAAATATATTTTCATTTCGATATATTTTTATATAAAACTGTATATTTATTGATGGTCAGAGTAATGAGCAAAATAAAATTATTATTAAAATTCTACTTCCTACTCAATAATCACATAGTAAGCTACAATAAGATTTGTAGAATAATCAACATCTTTATATAGTATTAATTATTTACGAGAGAAATTGATTATTGATAATGATTATTCTCATGAGAAACTATATATGATTTAATCCTTGACGAAATAACGTCGCCCTCACAATTACAATAAAATATGTAAAAAAGACAACATAATTGTCTAACAATAAACTAATGTTTATTGTTAGATCTTGAATAGTTATTGCAAGTGACTCAGAAGTTTTGTTTATTTTTGTAAAATGCTTATGTCACAAGATTACCTAAGCAACTGCTAAAAGAAATGAGTGGGCTATTTCCAAATTCCAAATATTTCTGAAATGGAATATTCACCGGAAAATTTTTCCCACTATATTTCTCAATATTTCTGGAATATTGCTTTGGGCCACATATGGACATTTGTCAACTTCACTGGAATATATCTACTTAATTTATTTTTTGTTGACAGGAGAGGTGGAGATAATAGACACCATGGTAAAAAAACATATCACTTTAAAATATTTAAACTTTGCCAATAAACATGGAAACAATTCACTACGGGTACAAATAATTCAAGAATAATTGAACAAATTATATACAGAAATAACAGTTTTAAATTTTAATATAGAATCTATATAAAATTTACTATATATGTATCTTACAAATAATTACAGGATAGCAGATTATACCTGTTCTTCACACAAGTCTCTAAGA
Organism: Rutpela maculata; assembly: GCA_936432065.2. NCBI lineage: Eukaryota > Metazoa > Arthropoda > Insecta > Coleoptera > Cerambycidae > Rutpela > Rutpela maculata. The sequence continues at coordinate 122,137,482 of OW386287.2, read as the reverse complement.
AAATTTACGAAAAATGCCTCATACATTTTTTATTTCTAAGCCCCCTGAAGTCGTAGAATAATGATCAATAACTAAAATTATTCCGGAAAAGTACACGATATAAGAAAAACTTCATTGCAATCGGTTAGACAGTTCCACAGATCCTAGTCGAGAGACAAATAAACATACAGGTTAATACTTGTTTTATATACAGTATGTACAATTATAAACCACAACACCCTGTTATTGTGGAAAGCATTGCCTGACTTTAAGTTTTTTTTTGGAATGGTACTTACTATTTGGCTATTTTGAAAAATTTTTAATTTTTATGTTTTCAAAATGAGTCGAAATTTCGAGATCAATGGTTCAGCTATTTTTTTTTTGGCAAAGTGCTTAGCATATTCGATTTCGCAGTTGTCTCAAATATAAAGTTTTAGCTTGATATTTCATATAGGGTGTTTGTTATTCAATAGCTAAATTCTAAAATTTTTCACTTTTCGATTGGCCCTGTAAAAAAGTCTGTTATGAAGCAATAAAACAAAAGTAAAAAAATAAAAAATAATTATTTCTAATAACACAAACGTCAAATAATACAGTAACAGTCAACACTACTTTAAAAATAAATAAATTTATAAAATCAATAAACAAATGATTGAAGAAAATTTCATAAAATGGAAGGAATGGACGGAATAATAAAAATTTAGCAAAGTATTTCAAATTTTTGTGTTCTTAATGCACCTTATGCATTTTTCATAACACAATTTCAAATCTTTAAGGGGGTCCTCGTTAATTGTTTTGGTGTTATTTCCCTGCACTCTTGTCCAATTCTTTCTCTTAATTGGTTAACATTTTGTGGTTTCGTGAGGTAAACTTTTTCTTTTAAATCTCCCCACCAAAAAAAACCCCAAGTGGTGTGATCTGGTGAAAGTGAGGCTAATGAATAAGAGGGCTATTCCGTCCAATCCATTTGTTCAGTAAACTTTCATTAAGCCCACCTACGTACAACAACCGAATAATGTATAGAAGCAAAACCTAGTTGAAAAATAACTTTTCTTTTTTCTTCCTCATTTAGTATCTGATGTTCTAATGAACAATTTTTATCACGTTAAGTTTTGTTGGGCGGCTTTGGTGGTGTGCCAATCAGCCAAAGTAGCTTCTAGTTTTTATACAGGCTTTATTAAGGTTGCGAGTTTACATTGGAGGTTATAAGGCAACTAATTGCTTGCAAAGTTTTATAGTGGGTATGTAAAATTACTAAAAGGGAGAATAGCTTTAGATTTTATAAAGTGGTAACAGAAACGTTTCCATCACTAACTTATATCACTTATAGAAATGGTAATTACTATATGTTATATGAGTTTATATAATAGTTGCAGTTACCAATTTATAAAATCAATACATCAGTTCCCATAGGTGCTTGCTGAATAAACATTTCACGGTGCTAATGGTAACACCTAGTTATATAAAAATATTTAGACCTTAGGTAATGAAGGTATATAAGATAGGTTTCAGTAGGCACCTATAGCCACCAAAGTTTATTAGTTTTATAAAATTACTGTGAGTTACCTGACCTTAGCTTCTCTTCTATATACTAAACAAATAGTATATACTAAATCGAAATTTTATGGACTCTTACCTGATGGATTTATCTATTTACCTCCCAACCCTTCGACGGAATAAGATGAAAATATAATCTAGTTCCAGATCCCGTTAATGTACATACGTGTACCAAATTTCAAGTCAATATCCAGAGTAATCGTGTGTACAAAAGTTATAGACGGAAAGACAGAATTTTTTTTCACTTAAACTTAAAATCTCGATATTTCATGACATTTTAAGCCTATTTGAACAATAAAAATTTTCAAACATTTTTTTGTCGTTACTATACTTCCACTGGATGTGGAAGTAAAACTAATATTTCCTATAGAGCAGTATTGTTAATTACCTTTATAAAAACCAAGAGATAATAGGATGTTAGTGTGTAAATTAAGAAACTTTTGGTGATAATTTAGTAACTAAAATTCCTTATATCACCTTCAATAGGGTCAGTTAGTGATATGGCAGTTTCCTACTTTTTCTTCCTCATTTTAAAGTATAACAAACCAATAGCCTCAGAAAAAAATTTCAGCTCATTTGAATCAATAGCCACAGAGATATTCGCATTTGAATAGAAACACGCTCGGCCGGCCAACAGTCCGTAGAGTGACGTCACTTGGCGTGCGCCGATACCTATATTAAAGCAGCGCTTTCGTAAGTCTATCGTGTCGTTTTTTTTTTGGCGTAGAACCAGGTCAAACATGTTAGGTTCCTTGGAGTATGTCACCGGGCATATGAAATCATATTTTACAACATTTTTTTGTCTCGAACTTTTTAAATCAATAAAAAGTGAAAAAAATGTATTTTTAAATAAAATTGTTTTTTTTTGTTTCTTTAAAACTATTAAAGGCACCGAAATTTGTTTTGTGTCAAATTGAAGCACACACTGTAGAGCTTTTACCAATATAAACGGTTTGGGCACAATTCGCACTTTCATTTCTCTAAAAATCAGATAAACTAAAAATATATAATAATAATAATAATAATAATAATGTTTATTCATCTCGTATAACATTTACAAATACATAACATTTAAAGTTGATATTCTAAAACTACGGGAAAAAATACAATAAGAAATGTATATAGAAAACGACAAATAAACAGAAGTAGACCCACAAAGGAAACCCTGCGCGTGGGTAGGAAACCCTGCGCGTGGGGATATATTTTATGTATTGAAATCTTCATCAATCGATAAACTTTTTTATTTTTGAAAATATTTACATACATGCAGCGAAGAAAATAAAGCCTAATAATCACAAAAGTTTTTGAAACAATATATTTTTTCCCTCGTTTTTTCCTAAAATGTACCGTGTGGCAACAGCGATTTTTTTTATCAGCGCTAAATGCGACATTGGGACGCAATTAATGCACCTCGCATGCAGGGTTGGTCAGATTAATCGCATAGAAGTGGCGGTTGTCGAAAATCATTACGTATTCATTGTTCGGATAAAAATTGTGACAATCGAAAATCTGCTTGTTTTAAGGAAGGCCTAAAATGTTGCAACGAGTGCAAATGTCGTTCCTGTAACAACATTATTAAAGATTTCAAGGCAGATACGAACGTATTAGAATGCTATTAATGTAGGGCCTACATAAACTACATACTACATATTTATCTATCCAAATAGAAAATTTATTTCAACAATAAAACTCATTTTATGCGTACGTTTTTACTTTCATTCATTTAAAAATGTATAATAAACTTACTAATTAGTAACACCGATTGATATTTATAGATTAGGTATTTATCATTTTATTATTAAAAGGAGACTATTTTATATTTATTGTACAATTTCTTAATATTAACAACATATATTTATAGTTTTATAGTTTGAATGAATTCTTAGAGAGTGATTTGTAGTCAACCATTCTCTGTGCAGTTGTCAATTCTGACATCCTATATTGCTATATTATGATTAACTAGACAAGTAGATATTTCCCTTTTGTAGATGTTTTTTATATATTTTTAATGTTGTATTGTATGTTTTAATAATTATTTGTAATATTTATTGAATTTTATGTAAACTTTTGACTTGTGTAATGATTATTTTTTTCAAATGCACCAATAAATTCTATTCTATTCTATTCTATTCTATGATCAATACTTCTGTACAATATATGAAATATTGAACAATAATATTGATCCCCTAGATGCTTTTGATCGTTGCAGTCGGCAGGCTTGCTACAGCCGAGCGCGCAAGAATATGACTGGCCCATTAAAAAAAATCGCTGACTCAATACTATGAACGGAACATGAAAAATTTTTATCCTAAAAACTTTTTTCAACTATTGGCTTCAATTTGTACGCAGCATGTATATACAAATTTTCATAAATAAATTTTTTTCTCGATTGTCTAAAACTTACGCTACTGAAAATAACAGGTTTGAGATTCCTATTATTTTTCCAATTAAAAAAAAAATAAATCGGGTTCACGTGGGACGTTGTTCGAAGCGCTATTGTGTCTACTTTAATCTAAAAAAAAAATAGCTTGATAGCACAAATATTTTCAGAGATATAGCGGTGGAGACGTTAAAAAACATATCTCAATAAAAATCTATTTTTTTTGAGTTTTTCCGAAATAAAAAAGTTCTCGACCACCAAAAAATGTCGTAAAAAACGATTTCGTGTACACGATTATCTTACTAAAGAATCCCACTAAGTCTGGTTTGGTTCTACGCCGGTTTTTCTCGAAAACTAAGCGACTTTACTTCCAGATTTTACTCTACTAACTTGCATTCACAGCCGTGTTCACTGGGCGGTTCAGCCATCTGACGTCACAACTCGACTACATGGTTATCCCGAGCGTTTTTAAGCCCGCCGACTTTAATAATTTTTTTATACATGAAGGCGTCAGTAAATTTTAATTTTTGGCATACTTACTATACTCACCAAGCTCTTTCAGAATATGTAATAATAAAAAATTGTAAAATGAGCCTATTACATTAAGTGCAGCATGTTACCCTTATAAACCCTGAAAATGCATCATGGCCTTTTGTGTTTTGATTATAGAATTTCTTGAGTGTATATAATTAATTTTAACTATGTACCTATAGCAGCTTGCTAAAATTCTGGAAGTCTGAATATTGTGCCACACAGCCACAGATTGAAATTTGTTGAGGTTAGAATGGATGAGTGTCATATCTAAGCATCGCCACTGACCTCTATACTAAACTGGATAAACAAAGCAATAGTTTAATTTCTGCAACAAATTGAAACTGTGCAAGGTATCCTATGCACATGCGTATTACCAACAAACTTTTTACAGACAAGCATGGGCGTCACTGTTGGGTTTCGAAGTTAGGAGTTACGTATAATCAGAGATGTGCCGAGGAAACTTTCCATATTTGATAAAAGTCTGTCAAAGGCATGTAAGTAATACAATTGTATGCACTTATTTGGTATTAAAATGATGTTTGCATCATCACGAATCAGATTTCACTATAAAATAGCCTATCAATAATATATCCAATGGAAAGTTAGAAGGAAAACTTCCTGGAAACTTTCGGAGTTTTCAAAACGGAAAGTTTCCAGGAAGTTTTCCTTCTGACTTTCCATTGTGTATATTGATTGGCTATTTTATCATGAAATCTGATTCGTGATGATGCAAGCTTCATTTTGATATCAAATAAGTGCATACAATTATATTATTTACATGACTTTTACAGACTTTTATCAAATATGGAAAGTTTCCTCGGCACATCTCTGCTTATAATCATTTATTTTACGAAAAATAAAATCAGTAAAATGTTTAAGTGAAAATAAACCAAAAGAATTATTTTTGGATTTATGTGAGCTAAATGCATATACAAGAAAGAAAACTAATAACCAACTTACACCACTTGATTGAACACAGAATTATCAGTTATCACTCCGCCTATGCTAGAAACTAATTCTAGATTAAATTTGATAGTTTAGATAGATGGGTTTGAGCATGCGCAATAGCTATTTCATGAGCTCCTTTGTGTCTTATTACTTCCATGCGCAGCCCGTTAGTATTAGCAGTTCACCCAATAAACATTTCACGGTGCTAACGGTAACACCTAGTTATATAAAGAATATATAAAGGCAACGAAGTTATAAAAGAAAGGTTTCAGTAGGCACCTATAGTCACCAAGGTTTATTAAGGTTTTATAAAATTACTGTAAGCTACAGGTATATAATGAAGTGTTATAAATATTTCCATCACCATTTTATAAAACCTACAGTAATCGTTACTAAAATATACATAACATGTTCGTATAAGGTTTGCTGTTACCTTTATTATAAAACTAGTATTTCCTAGGTTATATAGCAGTATTGTTAATTACCTTTATAAAATCTAGGTAATATCGTGCTTATACTATAAAACTTTTGGTAATCAATTTAGTAAGGAAAATTTCTTGTATAAACTTCCACTACACTCAGTGAAGCATGTTACCCTTATAAACCTTGATAATGCATCATGGCTGCTTTGGATTTGACACAAAGAGTGTTTATAAACTTAACTATGGAGAATAACTTATTAAAAACCTGGAAAAAAGTAAAATAGAGTAGTGCATTTCGTCGCAAGTTTCAAAAAATTTTTCCAGAATTTTAAATTCAGTCATTTGGTACCAAAAGTGTAAATTCATATCAGGTGTCATCAAATTCATTAAAAAATTGCACAATATCCAATCAAGAAGATATATCTCTACACAAAAACGAAATACTACAGCAAGACTCAGTACATATTAAAAACAAAAATACCCATAATAATAATAGTAGGAAATAGTAGTGAAACTGCTTTACTTATTTGTGACAATATTGAGACTCTCAGTGAAATGGATCATGAGGGACAATGGTTAATGAAGGCATTTTGTGTCCTGGTTCTTTTTAGTCTGTACTATTTTAACAGGTTAACTGCCACGTATACATTATTTTGTGACTTTTTCAGGCCACTTGGATTTTTAGTTTCAGTATATCTATATATCAATGAGAGGATTATATGACACGCGGCCCAATGTTTATATAGCCACAAGCGTCATATATGACGCTCGTGGCAGTTAACCTGTTAAAAGACATATTACTATTAAACCACACAGTCACATGCACACATATTTTTTCAGGTTATAATAAATAAATGACATAAATAAGTATGTGAGAGGTATATAGCATCACTACAAGTAATGTATGTTGCTATAATATTTTTAAAGGACATCTTAAAGGCTTTAAGTTTTATAATAACACTTTTAAGAACATTAGATTACTCAAGAGTATATAGCGAACCTAAAGTTTTATACCAACACTATTTAAAGGTATATAGTATTACTTGAGTTTATATAAGGTCACCATGAGTGATATTACAGTTTCCAGCGAACTTCCCCAGCAAACACACAAGCATCGGCCGAAATGCGGTTTAATGATGGAAATGATGGGGAATCGGTGGCATCAAATGCCAATTAAGTAACAACGTTTTTCTAGTGGTGACAAAAAGTCACGTTTATGGTAAACGTTGGCCCGAAATTGGCCCTTGAACGGCAGATTGGCATCGAAATCAAACGTCTAGAATTAATCGCATATTTATTGGGATTTGATGCGCATTATTTGATGTCATGGGCTAGTCCATGTTCTGTGGGTATGGGAAAGATCAAACACGATCCCAGTAAACATAGCAAATCCGGCAAAGTGCCGGGCCAATGCATTTATTGCCGGGCAACTGTCGCTATTGATGACTCATCAATAGGTACAACGACAAAGTTCGTGCACAAGGCGTTATTGGTTATTTTTTCGAGTTTTGAAGTTTTACTTGTTTATTTATTGAATAGTCTTTATTATCATGAAGAGGTAAGTAATTGATGGCTTTATAAAATATATGTTATGTTCAGTTTATGGATAAATTATAATTGTGCCATGATTTGCTTGAAGGTTATGTTTACAATTTTTCGATTAATTTAATAATAAGTATTTTAATTTTATATCTTATTTTCAAAACGAAATTTAGATATGATTTTCTATTTATTTTTATTTTAAGGTCTGTCAATTACACTTTCGGCAGGATAAAATTGAAATTGAGACAAGCGTGTGTACACAGGAAGGGAAAAGACTCACGGCTCCATTACGTCACCCCCGTTTGATAGAAGGTTTGCTATACTAATTAATACTTAACTTCTTTTTAGTTAATTTTCTTTCTATCATGTGCGGTACCTAGTCAGTTTTCAAATTGTGTTCAGTATATGTCGAAGCCAAATAATATCCATCGGGAATATATATCCTACAAATGGTGTTGATTATACTGTTTTTCTAGGTTTGGCAGGTTAAATCTATACGTTGATAGTGGTGATTGATTTGTTGGAATTTTCAGCAGACAGATGAGATAGTTTTTCAAATTAAAAAGAAAACTGAAGTCAACATACATCTATTTTTATTATGGACAAGTGAGTATATATATTACATAACATTAGAATTACTTGCTGTAGCTTTCCCACATTTGATTAATAATTTTTATTATGTTTACAAAACACGTGAAAAATTTTCAAACATTACTCTTTTAACAATATCATGCCATTGAAAATTAATGACCATTACCCTATATTTTTTTGAGATGTTGGTTACCAAAATTTCAAAATGAGGGTATAATATGCACGAATATACAAGTAGGTACTTTAATTTAGACCCTCCAAGTGTTGTTTTCGAGGTGTTTTTTTTTATTAGAAAACTTGTTTCAGCTGTAATACGAGGAAATCCAATGGGAAATAGGAACTACCATAACAGGTTTGATACGATCTTTTGCTAATCGAGAAGAGGAAGAAGATAATTAAAAGCAAAGGAGAACAGAAATAAGACCAGGAGAAGGAATATGAAATGTATTTTATTATGTTCAGAGAACTGCGTTTTGATGATTTTGAATGTTAACGTATTGAATAAATTTTAATTTTTTCTTAGTAACTTGGACTAATGGACTCAGTTCTTAAGAAATAATGTGTCAAGACTTCATAGGAATGTACCGGTTTTCATTTTTTTAGAAGGGGCAAATTTAAAAACCACGTTATATTTACTTAATCAAAATTTCATTTAGACGTTCCCAAATATGTCAGTTGACAATTCTAATCAAGCAGTATGTGTAATGTGATGCATGTGGTTATTAACGTACATGGGTAATATGTAAAAGAAGTTTTGAATATAAATATGCATATAGTGGTAACTTAATTTTTAAACTAGCAAAAAAATTTTAAACAGAAAAATTCTATCTTAAAGGTAATGGGTCCTTACTTATGGCCTAATTATGTTGCAGGTGTCTCATATCGTTATGTTCAAATTTTGGGAGCATAGACTTAATTGTAAGATTAAAAAACAAAAGTGGTAGTGCGATTTTTATTCGTTTCGAAGTTACAGGCCTATTCAATTTATGAACAGTAAATAAATTAATAAAAACTTAGTCATGTGGGAATAAATGACAAAAAACGAACCATTTGACCACGGATGACAGATGCTTCTTTTGTATTTACTGGTCAAAAATTTTATAGTCCTATAACTTCCATGTCTCGAAAACATTGCTATGATGAAAAATAAAAATTTAAAAAATGAGTAAGGTTTTAATGTCGTCCTCTATATGTGCACTATTAACTTGTTATTTTTAGTTGCATTGATTCACAAGTATTGTAGATTGGTTTGCAGATTATAATGTTGAAAACAAAAAAATTAAATGTAGCATATTTCTTTTGCATGGGTCATCCTCTATGTTTTCAGATATTTCCAAAAAAAATTGTTTTAAATACTGAACAAAAAGAGTATAATAATCCGAACAATAGAAACATTATGACAGTTTTTTAAATTTAGAAATATAATTTTCAGTGTGTCAAAATGAACACCATATTTTTGTTCCGATTTTAATCGTCCGAAATATTTGAAAATATACGAGGCATTTCATTTTAAATATTAGTTAATTTCTAACTTTAGCTGATTTGTGTTATGTATAAATATACATACGTGTGTGTGTGTGTCTCTGTCTATGGAGGATCTAGTCTCTCGACTCCAATAGGCTTCTAGAGGAGCCATGGTTGCTCGAACAACATTTCGACAGAATCATGGGTCATCTTTATGTTCTCGCTGGTAGCTGCTTACTACGGACCATCGTTACATGAACTGAGAATTTCTGAACTAAGTCAGTTCAAATAAAGAGAAACCTCAGTAGAGTAAACAGCTAAATGTCTTTGGTCACGCAATTGATGTACATTGGCATTACATCGGTCTATACTTAAATAACTCGTCCAGATTACTTTTGAAAGTCAAACCTGCACCATGCACTACCTAGGAAGCTCCTATATAGCTGTTTACCCCTGGAGCAGGGGACATGGTTGCTTAAACAACGTTTTTACATATGCCATCTCACTGATATATCAGTGAGAACCTAAAGATGGCATATGTAATTCTGTCGAAACATTGTTTAAGCAACCATGTCCCCTGCTCCAGGGATAAACTGCTATAGGAGCTTCCTAGGTGGTCCATGGTGCAATGTAGGTCTGACTTTCAAAAGTAATCTGGACGATTCAGTTATTTAAGCATAGACCGATGTAATGCCAATGTACATCATTTGTGTGACCAACGACATTTCACTGTAGGTGAACCTTATTTAAACATTATGTGATAGTACGTAAGTCCAGCATTGGTAGTCAATCGTTACTTCTTCGAAAAATACAGAACAACGGCATCTTGCCTGAAGAGGACCATCAAGTTTGATGGGTTTAAGTCGGAATTTAACGTCGGGCCGCTTAAGTCGTAAAAATAGCGGCCGCCGGCGCATTTTGATTCTGGAGATGCATTGGAAGCCAGCATCGTACCAACGTTTCGTTTTCCGGCAAGGGGTTATTCCCCCGACAGCGGCCCAATGTAAATGTGTTTGTTGGGTCATTGCTTTCTGCCATGATGTTGAGTTAAAATGGAGACGCCATTTATGGCTCCTTACTAGAATTTAACATTTGACTTATTTTTACTATCTTGAAGCCAAAATATGCACTTATTTGGTGTAATGTTATAGGGGAAACACTTTTATTAAGTTTTTATATGTATTGCAATTTCTAAAAAACGCATTTATGCAATTTTCAGATCCGTAAATTGAAATAGACTATTAAAGTGTATTTCAGAAGCCCCTGCAATTTTTGGGAGAATTTTGTTCATGTTTGCAGTAATAAATCGCTCGCAGTAGAATTTTGACCTAGGCGAATGCGAAAACTTAGTAAATAAAGTACCTACAGTTGATTATATTATACATCCATGTTCATTTTATTTCATAAAATGACAGACAAGGTCAACTTGGAATATTTGATTACAAGAAGAAAGTAGGTACATATGAATGATATGTATCCAAGAGAGAAAATATATATTTGCGTCACAGAAGACAGAAATACAATTAAGTAACGGTGATCTGGTGACAGAAATATTACCAACACCATTATATGCAAAGTTTATAGGGGTAACTGAAACGTTTATATAAAGGTAACGAGAATGTTTCTATTACTGTTGGTTACAAACTCTGAAGTTATATACTGTTACTAAACAAAGGTGCTCCATTTAAGTGCTTTAAGACGTTTATAAGGGTAACAGAAATATTACTAATACTATATTATATAACTTAAAGTTATTTAAGCTTAGTGATGGCAAATTTATAGTTACTATTATATAACCAAAAATGTTTATCGGGCAGTTTAATATAAAGGTCAGTGAGCAACACAGTTGCCTATAATTTAAAGATATATAACATCACTTCTAGTAATGTATGTTATAGTTTTTTCATAGTTTTGGAGACTTTAAAGTTTTATAACACTTTCAGGAATGTTAGATCATCTAAGAGTATATAGCGAACCTACAGTTTTATAACACTATTTAGAAGTACATAGTATTACTGAAGTTTATATGATTACTATGGGTGATATTATAGTTACCAGTGTTTATAAGAGAAGTACATTGCTTGCACCCATGTTGTTTTGTTAAAATGAAGGAGACATTATGAAGTGGCGGCTGGTGAAATTTCAATAATTTTTTTCTCGTCCGTGGCGCATGGGACCCATACGAAATATGGGAACTAACATCTAGAGAAGCACTCCTCTAACGACCCCTAAAAAATTTTGAAAAAGCAGTTTGCGAAAAAATTTTTCAAAATTCGGTTGCCCCCCCTAGTTCTAGGGACTCCTGTTTAAAATTATTTTTTTTTTGTCATATACATTTCTCTCTTCATAAAAATACAACAATAGGTTTTGAAGTTTATGAAAATATTTTCATTACTAACTGAAATACAACGAATTGAAATTTTATAATTTGTTACACTGTAAATTACAAAATTTCAGTTCATTGTATTTCAGTTAATAATGAAAATATTTTCATAAACTCCAAAACCTGTTGTATTTTTATGAAAAATAAAATGTATATGACAAAAAAAAATAATTTTAAACGGGAGTCCCTAGACCTAGGGAGGGCAACCGAATTTTGAAAACATTTTTCGCAAACTGCTTTTTCAAAATTTTTTACGGGTCGTTAGAGCGGTGCTTCTCTAGATGTTATTTCCCATATTTCGTATGTGTCCCATGCGCCACAGGCCAGAAAAAAATTATTGAAATTTCACCAGCCGCCACTGACATTATGGCTTTTTATTAGAAGTAGATATTTAACTTATTTTAAGTTAAAACCGAAATATACACTTATTTCATGTAATGTTATAGAGAGGTAGCACTTTTATTGAGCTTTTATATGTAATTTAAAAAAATAATTTATGCAATATGCAACACGTATATAAAGTGGTACTTTTTTTCAAGAATGGGAAGTTTGACGCACGGGACATAGGTGAGTGCGGCAATCCCACAAGTGAAAAATAGTAGATTGTAATACAAGTGTGGCAAGGGCTTCATTGCAAAACGATGTACGAGTTTTGCAATGAAGCTTGCCACACGTGTTACATACTATTTTTTCTACGGTTGTGAAGTTATTTCCCTTTTTTAAAGTCTTTCCAAAATTTTAAATTTGCTGCCTGTCAGATTTTATTTAAAGTGACATTTTCCGCAGTCATTCTGAAGTTAGAAAATTTTACTTTGTAATTGCAATTCATGTATAATTAATGTACATTTATAGAATTTAATTGTTATTACCAATAAGTAATATAAAATTCTTTAAGGTAAACACACTATTTTATTCCGATGTGTGAAGATGTAATCAAGGCGTGTGGCAAATTCTTTGCCACACGGCGTGCGGCAAAGTGATATTTTCTGCAGTCATTTTGAAGTTAGAAAATTTGACTTTCAGCACAATCGTAGAAAAAGACTCTTTATGCATGAGTTTCACACAATATTTTTTCTACGACAATCTTAATTTCCATATTTAGACAAATAAATTTCAAAATTAGCTTAAACGTCAAAACACAAACTCATAATTTGATGTTTCTAAAGTGAAAATTGTGAGACAACTTCAAATGTTTTCAATGCATTCATGGATCCGGTTATACATAAGAGTGAAATAATGTTACTTTTTTAACGTTTATTACTATTTTTCACTATTATCGTAAACATGTTTTACGCACTAAAAATAATGAAAAATAGTATATTATTCAACGAGCAGTACTGTAGGTAATAACTCACGCAGATGAAGTTTACAGCACGAGCCGCAGACGAGTGCTATAATTCATCAAGTGAGTTATTACCATTACTGCAAGTTGAATACCATACTTTATCTACGATTATAACAATAAATATTAAATTGAGAAAATTTTGTTTAAATTACTCAGTTTGTTTATTAATAAAATTAACGGTAAAATTTAATTTTTGTACACACTTTTATATTTGTTCTGCGATTTTTTGGGTAATAAATTATGTATTTTGTATCATTAGCTACTTGTCTTCATTCTGGTGGTGTACATATTAGTTCATCTTTACTAAACGAATTCATAATTTTTGGCACAATTATTGCTTAACTTGATTTGAAAACGTCGAAACTACTCAAACATGATAATCACCTTCCTCCCCTCAATAATAATGGACCGTTCTATTTCACCGTATCATATAAAAGAATTTCTCTCGGACAGAGCCACCTTCGTGTGTCGCGCGTTACGTCGATTGGACAGGCTAGGCATGAAGATAAAGGTGATTGGCTCTGTACCTAGTGATTTATAATAACTCACGCTATTTGTTTATGGATACTATTAATTGTTCAAAAGCAGTTCATTAATTAGTATATAACCTAATAACAGTAGATAAAGTTATTTAAGCATACAGTGTGATGGATGAAATTAAATTTACGATTACTCTTACATAACCAGAAATGTTTATTGGGTGCTGTGATAAAAATAAAACTTACTATCCCCATAATAATAGCAGTTACCTTTATAAAATTTGGGGATTATTTGTGTTCAAAAACACTGCAATGTGTTGTTAATTTTAAAGTTTATAACCACAGTTCCTCTTAAGAAACCTTTGATAATATACAGAAACGCCTTCTTTTACCAAATTAATTCAGTTGGTATTCATTTAGTTAATATACACTATTGTATAGACGTTTATAATGTGCTTTGCTGTTTAGTGAAAAATAGAAAAACTAAATTGAAAAAAGTGAAATTCAGTGGTACTTTTTGCCGAAATGCGATTGTGAAATGAAATTTAAGCCGAATCCTTCATACTGAACCTAATTTACAGCCAATGGGCAATGATGGCATAACCAACAAATCTGTAGTTTGTAATGATGATGATGATGAAGAAAAATAAAAGTGCGTCCAGGTGCTAAGTAGGAAGTTATATAAAGAACATTGCAGTGGCGGCTCTTCCTTTAGAAGAATATTACCACTTGTAGTGAGCTGCGCTAGCATACGTTATATATCACTTCTGGTCAGTGTCAATGCTCTAAAAAGTTATATAACAACACTTTTGCGCCTTAACACGTTAACGACGGGTTATTTTTCAGAAACATTAATTTCGTACGGTTCTTGTCCTTGAGGTCAAGTACTAAGGCATTATTTAATAACATTACTTGACTCCAGCGTCAAGAATGCGTTCTAAGACTAAAATTATAGTAACTCTAAAATGGGAAATTGTAATCTCGGTATCATTATGATAAATAATTATTAATACTCTCCAAGGGCTGTCGCTAGTGCCGCAATTGACTTTGGAAACAAGAACCGTCATTGAAAAATGGAAAAATTTTGAAATGAAATGTATGTATTCTCACTTGGTTATATATTCCCGTCCACAACTAATGTACTATTAAATTGATCCACGTGTGTAGAGAATGACCTGTTACTTGACCCCGGGGGTAAGAATCGTCGTTAACGTGTTAATGTTGATTGTCAAATTGATTTAACTCAATTCTTTTCAGCGACAACATGCCACTAGAAATTTTATTGTTAATTCTTAAAATTCTTATGTAATAATAATAATAATAATAATAATAAGTTTTATTTAATAAAATCTTATAAGCATAAAACATGTCAAAAGAAGGAAAAGAAAAACACATTAAAAAAAAAACCTTAAATATAACAAATATTAAAATAATAAAACATAAATAGATTAAAATTCAAGATCGGAAAAATAGTCATTCACAGCATAATAGCATTTTCTAATTAATGTATATCGAAAAGATATTAAATTTTGATCTTTTTAGCTATTTTTGATTTTAATTTTTCTCCAAGATGGCGGATTGACCTATGCATATTGGACAGGTCTATATTTTTTAAGAACTTTATTTCATATAAGCCAGTAGTTTTAAAATTCCCATTCGATTACTAATGTAACATATGTTAAGCAAATAAGTAGAAAATTCGTGAAAGCGCGTCAAAAAGTGCATATACCTTTTGATGCACCAGGAATTTTTGGGTGCAAATATTTTTTCCGCAATGAGAAGAATCAACAATAAAATTTCTAGTGGAATGTTGTCGCCGAAAATAATCAATTCAACTGTACCATCACAGAATAGTAGTATATTTTTCTTTAAGAATCAATTTCTCACATTACTCTGTATGCATTTTTTATGAAAAAGTGATTAGTTTTCAGAAAAGGCGAAAATAAATTTTTTACTGAAAATCTAAAATATTTGTTACATTGAGCCTATTTAATTTTTTAAAGGTAAAAACGCAAATTATTCAGTAGGGTGGAACGAAAAAATGAAATTAGGTTAGGAGATTTCTAATATTGACGGAAAGTTGCCGTTTTGTCTCCTAATTAGCTGTACAAAATGTGAAGTATCTAATTTAAGTTCTTGAGGTGCTGCAAGTCCATCCAACATTTTATTTTCGAATTTGGTGCCTACCCAACTAGCAAAAAAGATCTCAAAAGGAACAAAATTATTATATAAGTATTCGTTAATTATAAGATTAAACGAACTTACCTTAAGTGAAGTTCGATCTTAATTATATGAACGCCTTGCTCGAAATGATCACAATTGTAGTTCTACTATCGTCCACTGTGTGGTGCCACGAATAACAAAGCTAAAATGTATTTGTCCCTCCCTGTATTACCTTTCTCACCCATCTTCAGCTGTCAGTTTCTTTAGAGCAAGATAGGTTCATTCCTTTGCACTACAAGTGTAGCGCTTAGCTGCACTGGTGTAAGATTGTCTCTCTTTAACTTATGATATCCGCATTGATGCCATCTCTGTCACTCAAAATTAGTGTCACACTTCCCTTGCAAAGGAACGGACCTAATATGATCTCAAATCAAATGATCAAGGGTGTATTTAGAGAAGCTAGAGCTGTTAAGTTTGGTCTTTGAAAATTCAGATTCGATTCAATCTAATCTTTACCAAAATAAATAATTTTTTGTATTATTATCTGATCTGCCAAATACATACTACCTACGGAATATTTGGGATTGCATAACAAATTGTAGATATTTCCATGTAAAACGAATAGGTAATTTAAATAACGGAGTTGACAATTCGATCTTGAAAATAAAATCGTTTTATTTTGAATAGCAATCTTAACAACTCTAAGTTCAGTACCGCAAAAGGTAACTCTGAGTGGGCGGGGAGGGTTTGATCATTTCGAGCAAGGCGTTCATATAATTAAGATCGAACTTCACTTAAGGTAAGTTCGTTTAATCCTATAATTATATTCACGCCTTGCTCTCATGATCACAATTGTAGATGTTCAGAGCGATTTGAGATCTTCGAGAGATTGCATTAAAATCTTTTCCATAAACAAGAGTATTAATTTAAAGGTTCCGCTAAACATGTTCTGTATTTCGTTTAATGTGAACATATTTGAATTTTTTGTTTTTTTTACAATATGCCTGTTGTAACCCTTGCAAATTATTCCGAACATTTGTACTGCCCTGTTGAGCGTTTAAATATTTCATTATAATGCCCTTAAATTTTAAATCCTATCAGTCATACAGCCAGCCTCACAATCACTTGCTATCTTTTTGGTTGACTAAAACCAGAACCTGATAGTCTAAGATAGGTACGGATCCTGTACTATGAAAGTTATAATTATTAGTAAACACAACTTTACCAGACATCCTTGCCTTTATAGTAATAAATCATTGGTCAAATCCTAACTATTAATCAACCAACAATTGTAAAACTGGCTGTTAATGTAACAGATTTTTATAATAAAACTATTGGTCAAATCATAACCATTAGTTAAATAACGATTGTGAAACTGGCTGATAAAATCTCAGAACTTGTTTTCATTTGATGACTGTTATTAAGCTCAATCATAGAAATTGTTTGTGCCTTACGAATCGTTATAAGAACAAGGATGAGGGTGATTAATTCATATAATATTCAAGGAAAGTATACAAAAATGTATTTAAGTAGTTTACAATTATGGTGGGGTACCATAATATACTACCATATCTTGAAGCAGTAGGCTTAAGGTTTGTACACCTTGAAAATCTCTCAATTTTATTGTTATACTCTAATTATCAAAAAGGCATCAATACTAAGGCAGAGCGAGAGCAATTTACGGAAGGAAACCTTTTCAGAAAAATCTGTTAAGAATGGCAGAATTCAATAAATGAAGTAATTGTATGTGGGATAAGTTGATATTATATACAACGAGGCTAAGGTTGAGTGTAAGAGCGCTGCTTCTTCGATGTTCACATCGAATAAGTGCGAACTCTGCCTTTTGCATTCAGGCATAATTATTTCGTATGTTGTTATCTTATTGTTTGTATATTTCAGCCTGAAGCAATAAAACATTTATTATTATTATTATTATATGCAATATCTCCACCATAAGTTTAAACAACCACTGTGTTATTTTTCATTGATGTCACTTCTGGATGCCGTCACTATGTGTATTGTCTCCTATGGAAGGCCCTTTAGATTAAAGTTTAGCTCCTATGGGTTAAGGTTTATGTCTAGACATTGTAAATTTTCACTGCCATTTGAGATATGGCATCATAAATTGGGAAAACACTGCACACATTAACCGTATATTCATTTGCAAAATATGCCTTGGAATTTTTGCAGCACTTAGGTGTTTGTGAGATGAATTGCCATGGTACATTTAGAATTTTAACTGTAATTAATTTATATATTTATATATATTTGACACGCCTACGTTTACAAGAATAAGCATAAGCATTGCTAAACAATTTCTTTTACAATGATTGTAAATATTTTAATTATTTATATGACATGGCATTAAATTTTCTAACATCCTATTTTCAAAGTAAAATATAAAAAATGTATATTATATACACCAATAAATATTATTGCTGTTATTACTCAAGATTTGTCCCATAATAGTCCTGCGACCAGGGAAAGCTTACTCACTATTCCTTTGAAGTCTGAATAAAACATCGCAATCTTTTAACTTGTTTACAAAATGTGCTAATGCTAATTAGGTACAAGTCAGACATAAATAATCATTTAATTGAGAATGTTTATGATAAAATCATTTTAAATTTTAGTTTAACTTAAAAACAACAAAAGTTTGCTTATGTTGTTGTTAAGTACTTTTATGTTTATATACTTACATCTTTTATAAATTTTCAAATGATTTACCATATTTACATCTCTGGTCAAAAAATTATTCCACCGTGCAATTATGATATTATTTTTGTATGACCCATAGGCTTTTAAGTCAAGTATTTAGCCTGTTAAAATTGTTTTACATAAAGCCACCTAGACTCAGTGATGGGGCATATTTTAGTTATTTTCTCTACAATTTATAGTAAATATTTGCCAGTTCTTATATCTTTGAATGACACGTAGTCAATTATGTATCTCAAGGTGCTTCTCTGGGAAACTTCCAACATCATAAAATCAGTATTGTATAAATTTATAGAAACTTATATTGTTACTTTTCTTAAATTTGCGATAAACTTAAGCATAACATGTAATATTGTTTTACATTATTAAGCCGTTCCCCATGGGTTACTGACCAACAGAAAAAATATACAGATACGCTACTGATGTTCCGTGGCATAAATGAAGTAGAGATGTAATAGTTTGATGCAAATAAAATAAATGGAGAAATTCTTTCAATATTAAATCAGCAGAAAGTTTTGGGCGTAATATTTGACAACCCTTAAAATTCAATTCACAAGTAAACAAGGTAATTCAAAAAATCTACATGAATTTAAAACCTTTATATTCCACAGACATATATTAAATTTCAATACGTCTAAAAATCTCTGTGAAGTGTTGGTGTTAAGTAACACACTTAAATTATTGTAGTTTCATATACCTATAAACTCTGTTTGAACACAACAAACTGAAGCAGAGATTACAGAAATTCATGTTGTAGAATTATATATGGGCTCCGTAAACATGACAAGCCAAGATCTGCCAGAATAAATATTACATTGATTAAATGTAAATAATAGGACAAAATTACACCTCTTATCCTTTGCTTATTCCATGAGATAATGTTCAATATACCAGATTTAGAACATCCTTATTTAAAATCGTTCTCTTAAAATGCAATAAAAACATAATTCTTTACCTACTTCTCCAAATCCTGTAATCCTTACCATTTAAGTGTAAGAGTAATCCTTTGGGGTCTAAACTTCACTCTGTATATTTATTATTTATTTATTTATTTTTTTAAATTTTTTTAATAAAGATGTTTTATTATTACCCTTATTAAGAGTTTGTTAAAGTCTAAGAGAGTATTACAGAGACCAAGGAATTCCTGTAAATTCATACGAGGCGTTTTTAAATTCAAATCTTTGTGATAAATTGCCCCCAAATAACCAACCATTCAAGGGTGTGTTCTGCAGTAACTCCCCTGACAATTTGTCGAGGCTACCACTAACCACGTTGGCTGAACAGAGACTGCTCGTGGTATATATCTGATCTGCCAACAACCTCTAACTGCATCATTTACTGATTGGCAATTACATGCGAGAGCTTGTCCCCCCCCTTCTTCTTTCTGAATTGCCCGTTGGCTTTGTCCAAGTTTGATGGGCTTATTTCTTTTGCACCTGTACTTTTCTTATGTCGATATATACTACCTAAAATGTTAAATACATACCTGTTTTTAAATTTCTCTTTCCTGGTCAACCAACAATTTGTCATGCCATGACCTTCTAGAGACGTAGTCAAGTCAAATAGGCTTATAATTTTTATAAGGGTCTGCAGCTTGTCATACACATGACCTTCTAGAAAACTTACATAAGTTAACTAGGTTTCTAATTTTTACAAGGGGGTCTGCTGCTTGTCATATACATGACCTTCTAGACGACTTATAACGAAGTCAACTAGGTTTATAATTTATATAACCAGTCTGCTTTATTCACGACCTTCTAGTGCACTTTATCCAATCCACTATGTATAATATTTCCTATTCTCAACCAAAACCTGAAATTAAATTCTGAATTTTGCTTTCAACTTACTGTGACTAGGGACTAGCTACGTCCTCCATTTCCCTATTTGTTGGGACGTTTAGTGATAACTCATATTTAGGAATGTATTTACATCGTTGCGTCACCTTTTCTTTTTCATTGACGAATACGTCTTTAAAAGATTATGAATCTTCGGTGATGAAATGTATTTTCGTTTATTTTCAATCATTTTCCGGCGAGTATTTCGTAGCCGACCATTACAGTACACGAAAATAAAAAACTGACAGCTGAAGATGGGTGAGAAAGGTAATACAGGGAGGGACAAATACATTTTAGCTTTGTTATTCGTGGCGCCACACAGTGGACGATAGTAGAACTACAATTGTGATCATGAGAGCAAGGCGTGAATATAATGCCCTTTATAGAAGAGTTCAGTTCTATAACGCCTAAAATTAAACCATTTTGGTAAACAAACCAAATTGTCACATACTATAGTTGTAAGAAGAAATATACAATAAGTATTATAATTACAAATGCCAATCTAAGTATTTGCATTTTATTAGTGTTGTATAAACTTTTATACCACCTCGTACAAAACCTTTTAAAAATAGTTATAAAAAAAAATGTATTTTGTATAGATAGTCTAACAATTTTTAATGTAACCACTATAAAATAGTTTTATACACGTTTAATAATAAGTTGTGTAGCTCACCTTAAAACCATATAATATAAATATTATATGTTTAGTTAATACAACTCTTAATGAACTGCTCTGAAACTATTTTATAACATGTTTATAATCCTAGCAATTCCCGCTATTATAAAATTATTATATAATTGAAATGCAGTTTATTAGAAATAAAATTGCCACATTGTTTATACATAACCTCATTTTTGTTGTTCGTTCAATACAAACACGAATCCAACAATTTCCCAGTGGAAAAAATTAAACAGTGGACATTATAAAAGAACTTTAAAAAATATATATGAACGTATTAAAGGATCTAATACTTCCGTACTTCAACCTATAAATATATTAGCTACTTGGAGAAATATTGCTAATTCCACTAATTCTGGCGAGCAAGAATTTATGCTGAATGGGAATGCCGATTTACATGAAAATCAAGAAATACATAATTTTGATAAAACAGGAACCATGGAAGAGGATAAACAAAATTCTAGTGATGAAGAAGATGAAAAAATGGAAGAGTTTATGCAAATGGAGTAAAATATTAATGTTAACAAACAACTTCGGATATGGGCAACTTCATTTAATATTACCCATTCTGCCCTAAGGGAACCGTTTAAAATATGGAACGAAAGAATACCCAATATACTTCCTAAGGATCCTACAACTTTTCTTAATACTCCCAAGATAAACATAATAACACTGGATAATGGTCTTTATTGGCACGAGTTAAAAAAGAATTTAATAGGCTCACTGGAGAATAACTCTGACCTCAACATTCAGTCATTTCCTTTAATAGCAATATGGACGGTCTTCATATTTACAAAAGTTCCAAATATGAATTATGGCCTATTTTATGTAACATTCATGAAATTCTACAAGTTAAACCAGTAGTTATTGGAATTTGTAGAGGAACTGGAACTAGAAAACCTACGTACCCTTCGTATGAACTTAAGAACTTAAATATTTACTATACTACAATTGGTCCAAAATCGAAAATTGAGATAACATCTAAACTTTACGTTTTTAAGGTCCCAGGAACTCAAAAAAGTGGTTTTTGAAAAATGTCTGTATGTCTGTGTGTGCGTATGTGTTAGCAAGATAGTGGTGAAACTACTAAACAGATTTGGATGAAACTTTGCATGAGGGTTTCTTTAGTGCTCCAGAAAATCTAGTTGAGATTGGATTACGTTTACTACCGTTTCGGCACAAGTTGTTTATTTTATACTAACTTAAAATTTGTAATCGAACCATTGAAAAGTAGATAAAATTCTGATTTCAACGATATATCACACTTGCACCCTTCAATTTGGTTTCCGTGAAAAAAAAAAAAATTAAAAAGCAAGTTTTGAGGTCGGATTACGTTTAGTGCCGTTATGGCACACAAAGTGCTCTTTTCGGCTTTAAAGATCCACCGGGTGGGGAGGTTCCAGCCGCTTCCAGTAGCTGCCGATTTTTTATTACACAATTTAAAAACAAATAAATTCCTCGATGTGAGAACCTCGCAATCAACAATCACACAATAATTTTTAGGTCAACTCCTTTAACTATGCTGGCCACAACAAAATGCTAATTTAAAGCAGGCAGCCATTTTCATACATTGTACAGTTATTCTGTGGTATAAAGTTGCCTATTGATGCACTTTGCGATAGTTAGGATGAGACTGAAAACAGAGTTGCCAAATTGCAAATATTTTAGGAAGATTAGATCGTGTATTAAACCATTATACTGATTAATACTTTTAGCAGCATATAGATAATATAGTACGTGGTATTATGATTTATCATCATAAACTATAATACCACGTACTATATTATCATCTCTACAGCTTACACAAAAAAGGGAACTATTGTGAAAGTGCCATAAAGCAAGCAGTCGACATTACAAAATATTGAATGAAAGTAACGAGTTAAAAATAATTTTCCATTAAAAGTTTCTCTGTTTTTGTCCAACAATATAATTACATGTTTTTTATTAAATAAAAACTAGTTAGAGGTAAGAACTAATCAAACCAGTTTATTTTGCTTCAGCGGAATAAAAAACTATTTGGTTCACAATGGCCCAAAACTTAAGAAATTTACCCACTTTTGTCCAACAGTACACTTAACCTATTTTAGATTTGGCAACGCTTCAAAAAAGGAAAAGATGTTATGTATGAAAGTTACTTATAGGGCGTACTTAGACAAGGTTATACAACTAATACCTCGTGTAATGACTTGAAAAAGAACAAAAACATTATATGAAAATGCGCCATATTTTTATCAGCATTTTTGCTTCTTGACTGATGCTATCGTGCACAGTTTACTTTGTAACCCAAAAAACAACTATTAAATATTGTATTTTTTGGAAAAAGGTCATGATTATATTGTTATTTTACCATTTACTTATTAAATCTTGCCTTAAAATACTAAATATTAAAATATCTCATTTTTAAAAAATTTATAACTGAATCTTGAAACACTGAATTTACGCCAAAGGGGAGGTGCTTACGTTTTTCATAGCAAAAGTCTATATATTTTGTCAGAAAAATTTACCGCGCACATAAAATCATGAGTTGGGATGTCGTTTATCAAAGTTTTTGTGATTGCATACTCGTAATAACCACATTTTATATTATAGTCTTTAGATCGCCATCAATAATATCACAAAATGTTATTCACATCGTAGTCATAGAACGTAGGTTATATATTACTCTTGTGATATTTTGATGTAGTTCTGCAACATTATGCAATTTAAAAGTTGTTTAAGGTTTACCGAATTTCAACGGATCTCTGTGAATTTTTTATAACTTGTTATATGATGTTTATACGATGTATTTGTAACACTTTTTTAAATGTTGTATAAATATTCTTAAATGCGTTATGTACTGTGTTATAGGATACTTATTCAATATGCTTATAATGCAATTTTTATATGCCTGTTGTAACAAATGCGTTGTATAATGCAGCTCAAAAGAGTATTTATATAACAGTTGTATAATTGTTATTTAACTATGCTTATATATATTGTATAATGACTGTATAGTGCTACAATACAGACACTATACAATTAAAATATTTTATAAAAATGGGCCTTTTTTAGTTCTGTAGCTATCTATAGTGCTTTAAGAAATGCTTTTAAAACAATTTGATTTTATAAAAATGTGTTGTGTAATTATTTATACAACCATTATAAATATTATTTTGCTAGTTGGGTATTAGCTAATTGTTGTCTAGTTTTCCTTGCGGCCGCGTACTCGCATAGTGCACAACTGCGCAGTGTAGTACATAGTAGGAATGTGATGATGTTTACATTGTTTACTCATTATCCAAAAGTATATCATACAACACAGTAGTGCTATCGTGTTATATTTGGAAATAAAGTGAAATCTAGTTATTTTTGTGTATTAATACAACCAAATATTAAAACTTCCTACTCTAGTTCTTATAAATACAATTCCCTGCATAAGTGCATAGTGCGTTAAAATGGCCCATGCTGTAAAGTCTCATGTGAAAACAAGAAAAATGCTCCTGTGTCCTATTTTTGGAAATCTAGAAAAAATTAGTGACAGAGTTCTACCAACATATGAAGACTGAATGAAATCTTTACATATCAGGCATGATATGAAGTCTGAAAACACTTCAAAAGAAACCACAGTACGAGAAATTGCAGAGATATTAGCAAAAAAAATTGAAAGTGTATGGCAGAAAGCAACAGTTCCTATTGTTTTTCATATTCGTATAATTTAGAAAATTACTACATATCATGGTAAATATAGGAACTTGCTTAAATCTGTAAAAGCTAGACGAGAGGTAGAAACATTTGAACTGAAATTGAACCTGTTTAAATCTGAATCTAAGAAATTATTTGATATTGCAGCCTGCAAATGTCTAGAACTTTCTTTATGCAACTGCAATAAATCCAGTAAAGTACCAAGCATGGAACAAACATTTCTGCAGGATCAAAGAATGGAGAGAAAATGGCCATAAGTACCATCGATGTTCTAGTGTCTAAGAAATTGAATGAAAAAGAGCAAAGGAAGCAGAAGGCTATAATGAGGTCTACGAAATTTGAGAAAGAAAGCGCTACTTCACAATCCGAACATTCTAGTGTCAGCAGCCAAATTGATTGTTATGATGAGTTCAAATTAAATGCATCCATCCCGTCAACTTCAGATGCGATTGAAGTTACCAACTCTGGCTTTGGCTTGCGACAGAACAGGCGTTTCTGACAGAGTGACGGCAACGATAGCTAGCGCAGTGTTAAAGGACGTGGGCCTCATTACCGGTGAAGATAATACTAGGGTCATAGATAGAATGAATGTTAGAAGGGAAAGGACAAAAAATCGTGAAAGACTGCAGCTAGAATTTGAATGCAATTTGGACTTTAAAGGATTATATTTCGACGGCTGCAAGGATAAGACTATAATTCAAGAAAAGAAACAAATTTTATAGGAGAACCATAAGAGAGGAACACATTGCCTTGTTCAAAATTCTTGGGTCATATTACACCAAAGGCTGGTAATGTTAGTCTATAGTAATTAGTGACAAGTCTGATAATTTGTATTGTGCAACTTTTAAAGATGAATAAATGTATATTATTATTATTATTATTATTACTGCTGTTGAAATAGTGAAAAGTATAACAGAGTACTTCACAGATAACAACATTGATATTCAAAGTCCTGTTGTTGTTGGCTGTGATGGTACAGCTACCAATACTGGATTTAAAGGAGGTGCTATAAAGTTATTAGAAGAACATCTTGAAAACCTATTGCACTGGATGATTTGCCTGTTTCATGGAAATGAACTGCCATTGCGCGCGCCATTTGTTTTGCCACCTTGATGGCAGAACATCGGGACGAAATGAATTTTCAGGCATAATTGGCAAAAATCTACGAAAATATGAAGAATTACCGACTGTAATATTCCAGTCCATTAAAGGTAAATTACCTGACTTACATGTACACAAAGATTTGAGTACATATCAAAAGTACTTATTCGAAATTTGTCAAGCTGTTTCAAGCGGAACTTGCTATTTAGATTTATCTAAAAGAAATCCGGGCAATCTTGCGCATTCAAGATGGCTAACATGTGCGAACCGAATATTACGGTTATATGTCTCAACAGAAAATCCGCCACAAAACCTTAAAATGTTAGCCGAATTCATTATGAATGTCTTTGCTCCCGTTTGGTTTTACATCAAATTAAATGCGTTTCTCAAAGATGGCTCAAAAAATCTATGGAGGTTAATAAACTTTTCTCGCTATCTTCCAGATGATCTGAAGCAAGTGATCGACCCAGTGATTCAAAGAAATGCGTATTTTGCGTCTCCGGAAAACATCATTTTAAGCATGATACATGATGAAAGGAAACACATACGTGACTTAGGGTTTCGTCGAATTTTAAAGGCTAGGGCACAAAAGACAGCAGGGATTCGAAGATTTGATATTCCTACACTTGACTTTGATGCTAAGGAATATATCGATATCATAAATTGGTCGGATTGCAAGCTCTCAGAACCTCCCGTTACAATGCTTTTAGATGATCAAAACCTCAGAAATTTGATTGGTAATGACGATCATTATGTTCCAGCATATTCTCAGTTCCCTTGCCATACACAGAAAGGCATGTTAAACTTGTGACTGAAGCATCATCTAGTGTTTGCGGAGTTACTGCGAGGGACAGATTTATACGAGCTAGAATACAGTCTCGTCAAGAGATGCCATGTTTTGAAACCAAAAAAGAATTTAATCTATAAAAATTAATATTATCTACTTTCTCTTATATACCACTGTAATAAGTATTTTAAATTTGGTTTATTCTTTAACGTAATTAAAATAAATCTGTGGTTTGGGCTAAAAGGGCCAATGTCAAAAATTTACAATTTGAGGAAATGAGGTTTAAAGTTTTTATGGAAAATTATATTATTATTTGTGTAAATTATGATAAAACGGCCAAAGTCTACTTTGAGCTTTCTAGAAACGAAACATATCTTATTAATACAGTCTATGTTACAATTGGCCCTTTTATCTGTTTTACAATTTTTTTTTACAAATTTACATTTTCCCTAAAAATTTAAAATTCTCAGTCATTTATGAGAGTTTGACATTGGCCTTTTTTTCAAGATATAATCTGAACGAATGTAGTTCGTTGGTGTCAATAAGTTATTTTAAAGAAAAAGTGACATTGGCCCTTTTAGCACCAAGCCACAGAAATATATTATGTAATTGCTTGTATTTAAAACAAAAACTAAATTTTTTAGCCAGTTCTTTTTTATGTACTGAAACTGTAAAGCCGTAAAACTTCACATTATATTTAATTTCATGTAAGCAAACGGACATCTTGAATATAAAGTATTTCAAAATAACTAAAAAAATAAATACTGCATTTATATGCATTTAAATATTTAAGTACTGGAATTCAAAGCAGTTGCGGCACCTCAAAAAATGTAGAGAATTGAAATTTCTTTTGCTTAGTAAGCGTATGAATATACAAAGTTTTTTGGCTATTAACAGTGGCGGTCCTACGGGGGCGGGGGCCTCCCCTCCCATTGGCTTGGTGTTTCTTCAATAATATGACAATCAAATAAAAACATCTGAAAACATTTTTTTTTTAAGTATATGAAACTAAAACTAATTAGTGACTATAAATACTATACGTACTGTCTATGTATAATAATTGTGGATGTTGTGGGTTGTGGGTAGCGGGTATATCAACATGATCTTATTTTATTTTACTTTTAGTGACCATTTAGTATAGTTACATAATATTTTTATAATCAATTTTGCCAAGTCATATTATAGTACAGTACCTAGAGGTAAAAAATACATATGCAAAAATTCGGAATAATGTCATATTGAACGGATTTCGTTCATTTTTGGCAGTATAATAATAAATGCTTCACAGAAAAGTTTCTGTATTCTGCGGGGGCTTGCTAATTTATAGGGGGTGGCACTTAAAAAATATATATATTTATTGGAGCTGAAAAAGAATCAAATTTTAAGAAGGAAAGGTTCTATGCAATTTTTCACATAAATTGATAGTTTTTATGTTATAATGACTTCCAAATTGCGATTTTGGCTTAAAAAAATGGTATTTCCAAACAGCTTTCGTCAAGTATCTCGAAAAGTATTGCTTTATCGAAAAAATGTTACAGACCAATTACAAAAAGTACAAACTGGGAATGAATTATGTTTTTTTTATTGATGTAGGATTAATAATTTCGGAGATATTTAAGTTTATATTTGGCATCCAAGTGTTCATAAGATAATTATTTAGAGTGAGAGTTAAATATCTCAGAAACTATGACACCTACGTCAAGAATTCTAATAGGTAGAGTAATAAGTTATTAACCCTTTCGTGCATAGCGTACACTGTAGTGGACACAAGATTTCAACGTCTTTTTCTGTGTAAAAATTAATATATTTTTACGTTTGAATGCATATGTCCACTGCAGTGAATGTTTAAATTATAATAACACTGGCGCCACTTATCAAATTTCACTAAAGTTTGTAAATTCAGCATTTAAAGACAATCTAGAAACGTATCAGCTGTGAAACATGAACGACGAAAATTATCCAACTTTGAAGACCCATTTCCCAGCAAACACACAAGCATCGGCCGAAATGCGGTTTAATGATGGAAATGATGGGGAATCGGTGGCATCAAATGCCAATTAAGTAACAACGTTTTTCTAACGGTGGCAAAAAGTCACGTTTATGGTAAACGTTGGCCCGAAATTGGTACTTGAACGGCAGATTGGCATCGAAATCAAACGTCTAGAATTAATCGCATATTTATTGGGATTTGATGTGCATTATTTGATGTCATTGGCTAGTCCATGTTCTGTGGGTATGGGAAAGATCAAACACGATCCCAGTAAACATAAGCAAATCCGGCAAAGTGCCGGGCCAATGCATTTATTGCCGGGCAACTGTCGCTATTGATGAGTCATCAATACAACGACAAAGTTCGTGGACAAGGCGTTATTGGTTATTTTTTCGAGTTTTGAAGTTTTACTTGTTTATTTATTGAATAGTCTTTATTATCATGAAGAGGTAAGTAATTGATGGCTTTATAAAATATATGTTATATTCAGTTTATGGATAAATTATAATTGTGCCATGATTTGCTTGAAGGTTATGTTTACAATTTTTCAATTAATTTAATAATAAGTATTTCAATTTTATATTTTATTTTCAAAACGAAATTAGGTATGATTTTCTATTTATTTTTATTTTAAGGTCCGTCAATTACACTTTCGGCAGGATAAAATTGAAATTGAGACAAGCGTGTGTACACAGGAAGGGAAAAGACTCACGGCTCCATTACGTCACCCCCGTTTGATAGAAGGTTTGCTATACTAATTAATACTTAACTTCTTTTTAGTTAATTTTCTTTCTATCATGTGCGGTACCTAGTCAGTTCTCAAATTGTATTCAGTATATGTCGAAGCCAAATAATATCCATCGGAAATATATATCCTACAGATGGTGTTGATTATACTGTTTTTCTAGGTTTGGCAGGTTATATCTATACGTTGATAGTGGTGATTGATTTGTTGGAATTTTCAGCAGACAGATGAGATAGTTTTTCAAATTAAAAAGAAAACTGAAGTCAACATACATCTATTTTTATTATGGACAAGTGAGTATATATATTACATAACATTAGAATTACTTGCTGTAGCTTTCCCACATTTGATTAATAATTTTTATTATGTTTACAAAACACACGTGAAAAATTTTCAAATATTACTCTTTTATCTGAGGGTATAATATGCACGAATATACAACTAGGTACTTTACTTTAGACCCTCCAAGTGTTGTTTTCGAGGTGTTTTTTTTTTTCGGATTTTACAATGGCCGGATCTACACTTGTGTATTGTATATTAAATTAAATTCTTTATTACCCATTATGTGATTTATTACATGCATATTTGGTAAGTCAAAACTAATACAAAAGTAGTAAATGTGGGTAACATATTATAAGTATAGGTCATATAAATTGTAAATATTATAAAAAGGTACAACACTGACAGTACGAATGTATGTATAGGGTACAAAATATATTAAAATCACAATATGCATATTAAACAATTCCTAATTGTCTGAAATTTTGTTGCATAACATTAAAACAAATATTCTGAATCATACTGCTTTGAACCTGTAATATAGACTACCTATTAGGTTTAAATGAACATGTTCACGTTTTTTTAAATTTTAAGGATTTACGTCCTGGAGAATAAAAATGTGGTTTGTTTTCTATCAGGTCAAAAAATAAATAAATCCGGAAATATTATATAAGAAAACTTGTTTCAGCTGTAATACGAGGAAATCCAATGGGAAATAGGAACTACCATAACAGGTTTGGTACGATCTTTTGCTAATCGAGAAGAGGAAGAAGATAATTAAAAGCAAAGGAGAACAGAAATAAGACCAGGAGAAGGAATATGAAATGTATTTTATTATGTTCAGAGAACTGCGTTTTGATGATTTTGAATGTTAACGTATTGAATAAATTTTAATTTTTTCTTAGTAATTTGGACTAATGGACTCAGTTCTTAAGAAATAATGTGTCAAGACTTCATAGGAATATACTGGTTTTCATTTTTTTAGAAGGGGCGAATTTAAAAACCACGTTATATTTATTTAATCAAAATTTCATTTAGACGTTCCCAAATATGTCAGTTGACAATTCTAATCAAGCAGTATGTGTTATGTGATGTATGTGGTTATTAACGTACATGGGTAATATGTAAAAGAAGTTTTGAATATAAATATGCATATGGTGGTAACTTAATTTTTAAACTAGCAAAAAAATTTTAAACAGGAAAATTCTATTTTGAAGGTAATGGGTCGTTACTTATGGCCTAATTAAGTTGCAGGTGTCTCATATCGTTATGTTCAAATTTTGGGAGCATAGACTTAATTGTAAGATTAAAAAATAAAAGTGGTAGTGCAATTTTTATTCGTTTCGAAGTTACAGGCCTATTCAATTTATGAACAGTAAATAAATTAAAAAAAACGAACCATTTGACCACGGATGACAGATGCTTTTTTTGTATTTACTGGTCAAAAATTTTATAGTCCTATTACTTCCATGTCTCGAAAACATTGCTATGATGAAAAATAAAAATTTTAAAAATGAGTAAGGTTTTAATGTCGTCCTCTGTATGTGCACTATTATTAACTTGTTATTTTTAGTTGCATTGGTTGATTCACAAGTATTGTAGATTGGTTTGCAGATTATAATGTTGAAAACAAAAAATTTAAATGTAGCATATTTCTTTTGCATGGGTCATCCTCTATGTTTTCAGATATTTCCAAAAAAAATTGTTTTAAATACTGAACAAAAAGAGTATAATAATCCGAACAATAGAAACGTTATGACAGTTCTTTAAATTTAGAAATATCATTTTCAGTGTGTCAAAATGATCACCTTATTTTTGTTCCGATTTTAATCTTCGGAAATATTTGAAAATATACGAGGCATTTCATTTTAAATATTAGTTAATTTCTAACTTTAGCTGATTTGTGTTATGTATAAATATGTGTGTGTGTGTGTCTCTGTCTATGGAGGATCTAGTCTCTCGACTCTAATAGGCTTCTAGAGGAGCCATGGTTGCTTGAACAACATTTCGACAGAATCATCGGTCATCTTTAGGTTCTCGCTGGTAGCTGCTTACTACGGACCATCGTTACATGAACTGAGAATTTCTGAACTAAGTCAGTTCAAATAAAGAGAAACCTCAGAAGAGTAAACAGCTAAATGTCTTTGGTCACGCAATTGATGTACATTGGCATTACATCGGTCTATACTTAAATAACTGAATCGTCCAGATTACTTTTGAAAGTCAAACCTGCATTGCACCATGCACTACCTAGGAAGCTCCTATATGGCTGTTTACCCCTGGAGCAGGGGACATGGTTGCTTAAACAACGTTTTTACATATGCCATCTTTAGGTTCTCACTGATATATCAGTGAGAACCTAAAGATGGCATATGTAATTCTGTCGAAACATTGTTTAAGCAACCATGACCCCTGCTCCAGGGATAAACTGCTATACAGGAGCTTCCTAGGTGGTCCATGGTGCAATGCAGGCCTGACTTTCAAAAGTAATCTGGACGATTCAGTTATTTAAGCATAGACCGATGTAATGCCAATGTACATCATTTGTGTGACCAACGACATTTCACTGTAGGCGAACCTTATTTAAACATTATGTGATAGTACGTAAGTCCAGCATTGGTAGTCAATCGTTACTTCTTCGAAAAATACAGAACAACGGCATCTTGCCTGAAGAGGACCATTAAGTTTGATGGGTTTAAGTCGGAATTTAACGTCGGGCCGCTTAAGTCGTAAAAATAGCGGCCGCCGGCGCATTTTGATTCTGGAGATGCATTGGAAGCCAGCATTGTACCAACGTTTCGTTTTCCGGCAAGGGGTTATTCCCCCGACAGCGGCCCAATGTAAATGTGTTTGTTGGGTTCTTTTACGGTTTGCCGAAACAAAAGGTAAGACATTTTTATTTATAACCTTGATACTATTATGAAGTTATTTGTTTATATTACATTATCAAAAATTGTAGATTTTTTGATATTATGGTAATTTCATAAACGTCCACTCTAGTGTACGGCATGCATCTACGACTTGAATATAGTTATTTGTGTTTTTTATCCCACAGGCTGTGCTATTTGAAGACCTTAGTGAATTGGCAATATCAGATGATGATGATGATTTCTGTGCACCTTTAACCTCTCAAGTAAAGGATGATGATCATAACGACTCATCGAAGGATGAACTTGACGATTTATTAGTAGAATTAGAGGATGAAAATGAAGTGCTAGATATGGAAGAAAAGATATCAGAATGAACTTGAATTTTCAGAAGATGATTCTGAAAATAGTGAAGATGAAATTAATTTGTTACAATTACGGGAAAGAATATTAAAAAATATGTGGATGGCTAAAGATAATGAAAGATGTCCTGCAACCATTCCCCTGTTTTTAGGCACTTCCAGCACAGCTTATTAAGCTGTGCTTCCAGCATAAATGCAAATGTGAACTCTATAATTGATATATTTTTCTCTTTGATATCTGATGATATGATGGATGACATTGTATATCAAACTAATTTATATAGTCAACGGAATGGAAAAGAAAACATCAACCTTACTAAAAAAGAATTATATGTCTTTATTGGTATAAACTTAGTAATGTCTTATATTCGTTATCCACGTGTTAGATAGTACTGGTCAAGTGAGGAAGGTTTACGGATGGATTTAATTGCTGATGCCATGTCTGTAAATAGGTATGAAGAAATTCTAAGAAACCTGCATTTCATTGAAAATCCGTTGGGTGAAAGGGCTAAAACTAATGAAAGAACAAAAAACAACGAAGACAAATTATGGAAACTCCGACCTTTTCTGGATAAACTTCAAGATAATTTTAAGAGGGCAATGGAATCTGAAGAATATCACAAGTTATTCCTATGAAAAGTAAAATAAGTATAAAACAATATTTGCCAAAAAAACTCAAGAAATGGGGAATAAAATGTTGGGTAAGAGCAGGCTGGTTACATGTACCGATTTGAAATTTATCAAGGAGCAAAAAACAGAATTGCAGTAAGCCCACTGGGAGCTTGTGCAGATGTCGTTCTACGATTATGTGACGATATTTCTCAAAAAAACCATAAAGTTTTTTTCGATAATCTGTTTTGCTCAATTGGTCTTTTAGATGCTTTGAGGAATAATGGAATATATGGTACAGGAACTTTACGATCTAACAGAATGCAAGGAGCGCAACAAATATTACCCACTGACAAGATAATCAAGAAACAACCAAGCGGCACTTGTTATGTCGCAAGTAGAAATTGTACAACAATAACAAAGTGGTATGATAAAGCTCCAATGCTTGTGGCATCTACATGTGCTGGGAAGGAGCCACAAGATAAAGCAAAAAGATATTCTAAGAAAGAAAACAAAAATATTGAAATTGGTTGACCCTTTGCCATAAAATTCTACAATAAAAATATATCTTTCATGATCAATATTTAGCCATGTACCCAATGCGGCAAAAAAAACAGAAGATGGTACATAAAAGTCTTTATGCACTTTTTAGATGTGTCGGTAGTAAACGCTTATATTTTATATAAATGTAGTGGACATACGGATAAAGACTTCTTACAATTTAAAGGTTCTCTAGCGAAATCGCTTATAAACACGGGGAAAATAGACAAAACTCGTGTAGGGACACCAAGATCAAGATCTGTGACCCCCCCCTACTATACTGAAAAAGAGAATCAAACGCACCTCCATGGAAGTGAGATTTGATGGCCTGGGACACTGGCCAAAACTAACAGAAATAAAAAATGCAAACCGTTGCAAATTTTCAATATAGAAGCGAAGAACAAAATATGTCTGCAAAAAGTGCAATGAATATCTGTGCCCGGATTGTTTCGAATACTTTCATACATGTGTGCAATAAATTTGTCAAAACAATACTATCCTTTAATGCATGACGTCCACTGAAGTGGACAAATATATTTTTACGTTTTTTTTCAAAAAGTAAAAAAAAAATTGTAACAAAATATGATCAGTATTGATTGATTATAAAGTTTTCAACATAATTTTGAATTATATTTTCATATTTTATCATTTTCGTAAATTCATGCACGAAAGGGTTTTAATTAAGCTTTCAACTGTTTTTTAATTTGTTTCTGTGGCATAAAGAACAAAGAAGTTATGACCGAAGCAATGTGCGTCTTCACATTTTTTTAGTAACAAAGTTGTCATTTTGTTACTGTAATTAGCCAGTAACTAAGAAAAAGGAATTTCAAACACTGTTTCTCATTAATATATAGCATGACGTAGATGCTCAAATTTTTTCGTTTGTATACGGCACTTGCTTTAGAAAAAAAATACAGTTTAAACTATAAAAGTGTTTTCGATAAAACGTATTTGTTTTATTTATATTATATTTGGTTTTCAATGTTTTCATGAATAATGAATATATCTTATTTTAAATACACAACAGTTTCTTTCCTTCTTTATTTTTTTTTTCGAGTTCGCCCCCCCCTACAATGAAATCCTGGGACCGCCACTGGCTATTAAAGATATTTCTTGAAAAATTTTTTTGCATTTCAGAGTACATGCGGCGTATCAAAATATTTTCTTACAAAACCGACATTTGGCATGAGCAACAACCACCTCCAAAGACAACTTTCTGTTGCTCTTAGAAAACCCAAATGAAAAAAAAATAAAAAGGTTTTTCATTCCACCCCATTATTCAGTCCAGAACGAATTGTAGTAAAATTTTGACTATTTCAAATGTCTGAAAGTCTCATTTATATCAGTATATTTTTGTATTGGTATGTTCCATAAGTGAAAGAAAAGAAGACTTATGGCTGTAAGAAAATATTATGTTATCAGAAGAGTAAGCAGGATATCCAATTAATCAATACGGCTACCTAAACATTGTGGTTACCATTATAAAGAATGTTTATAAAGATTGCGAAAACATTCTCGTTACTTGATCAAATGGCACATAATAGGCTAGGCGTATTAGGATTATCAGAGGAAAGTTTTGCTATGGTTTTTATTTTCTCACCCTCTATGTTTTTTGGGTTGCTGAACACGAATTTGAAGTTTGCAGGCAAAAATTTGGCCCGGAACTTTGTTTTTTGGCACTTTTTGCCCAAATTTTGGCACTTTTCTCAGTTTTTGGCTTATATCTCAGAAAGGAAGCGTTTTTTCGACAAGCCCATTCCATACCCAAGCAGCACAATTAGTTTATTTTACCAGTTTAAAGCCACAATAACCTAAGATAGTCGATATAACGTAATTGCAACCATTGCTTTCAACTTTGAAGGCATATTAACTTAATAGTAATTTAGTAAGCAATATTTAGGTAATATTTTCTTAAGGAATGCCTGATAAAGTCACATTGACTTTAATGTAATTTACAAGAAACATTTACGTTAAGGTTCCTTAAAATTTAACTCTAAAGTTAAAGTACATATTGAGGTCTATGTGTAAGAAAATATTACATAATTTTAGACTAAATTATTAACTTTGGAGTCGCTGTCTTTTGCCTGGATAAAAACAGGGAAATTTTACCAATTTTTTACGTAAGTATAACCTGAGTTTTGTCTTGTCCTTGTAGTCAGATTTAGGTTAAAACTTTAACCTCATGGTCACAATTAGTTCCATTTAGGTAAAATTTGCCCTAATTTTACTTCCCCACTAACCTAGCATATGTCTTTAACCTAAAGGCAAATATTACTTTATAAAATGTCCTGAAAGTTATTTTTACTTAACAATAGAATTAGGTTCCTTCCCTGGAAGGCAAAATTACGTTTTCATTGTCTAAATTACTTCAAAGGACTATGTCTGTTTTATGTTGATGCCCTTCTCAGTGTCAACTGTACTTTATTAATGGGATAGTGCCCTAATTTGTAGCCTTATTGTTAGCAGCAATTTATTTGTTGTTTGGGTTTTCTGTTTTCGTGTTTTTAAAAATAAAAATGGAGGTGTTTTGTTTTAAAAGCGAGAAAGTACTCTACAGCCAGTCAACCTTTAGTCGGCACAACTGAAAAGTACATAAGCAAATAGGACATAATTATAATTATATCGAATATGCGGTGCACTAAAGATACTTGTAATTGTATTTCAACTTTTCTATTACCGACTTGTTTGCATTCGAAGTAATGACTACATTATATTAGGTAAAACACCCAAGTAGCATTTTTAGACACAGTTTAGGAACAAATTTAGTGTAGTGGGAAACAGTTTTGTAACTGTTTCGATACTTATGGGAGATACAAAGGTTTCCATACATTTCCAACATTTTTTCTGAAGATTTTACCATTTTATTACCTTTTACAGATGGCACAACAATATTATGGAACAGTTTAGCAACGGTTTCCACATTTATATATAATTTTTTTCCAAAACAAGTGTTCGAACACATTTTCGAAACATAATGCAGCATCTGTTAATCATTTCTAAATTATAAACTTGTGTCGATACATTATTGAAATTGTATGAAACATTCTTATGTCTCCAAATGTTTCCAAACTGTTTCCATTTTTTTCCATGAATATAATGAGAACATGTCACCACAAAATAGATTATTAATCAAAACCGTGAACTTTTTTAATAGAGATTGGTATTATAACCTCACATTTTACTATTATTCTATCTATCTATACTCGTAGAGAAAAGAATAGAGAAGTTTAGAGATGCAAAATGGGAAAAACCAAACAATTTAAACATTCTTCCAGATATTACAACCTGTTAAAGTATACAAGAATTGTGAAAACAAGAGTGACTTTTAAAAAAGTTGCTGTGGAATGTCAAAAGACAAATAACCAATTAACCATTAACCGGATACTGACTTTGAAGAGGAGATTGCAGAACCAAAATATGAATTAATGGAAGACCTTAAATAAAATTGATCAAAACCGCCGAAAATGTCAGAATGCACAGGCAACACAGCCGGCTGCCGGCCATTGTTCGCGTGTTGCCAACCGTTTCGAAACCAGACCGAAACAAAGAGAAAATTGTTTCTGTAGGAAAATGATTGGTAACATTTCCAAAAAAGTTTTGAAACAAGTTTCTTTCAGAGGTAATATGCTACAGTAATCGGAACCGAGTGGATACATTAGAGAATCAAATTTCTTTTAATAAAATATGATCTAAATTTTCGAAACATTTGCAGAACTGCTTCTGTAGCCATTTTGATTTTACGTGTTGACGTTTTGCTATTTTAGTCTTTAAAAGAAAAGCGTTGGCAAATGCTTAATATCGAAGATCAGTAATTATGATAATTACGAAAAAAATATATAATTTGGTATAATCATTATTACCAAATTATTCGAAAAAAAAATATTTTACAACCTATAAATTTTTATATTTAATAATGAAATATATTCGAAATGTTTATATTTCTGAGGCCCATTGAAAATATCGAAGTATCTCCGCCAAATAATCGATAAAATTTTTTCCGCACATCTCTTCAGGTCAGACATGGCTAAAAATGACGATCAAAGTTTTTACATTATGGGTATTATACCACCATGTTACTTTTATTATCCTATGTGTACCTTAAATGGTTTCCATATTGAAAAGTAATAAAAAATACGCACAATATTGAAACACATTCTTATCAGGTGAAAGATAATAAAATTTTCCAAAACTGACTGCACACATTTGTTCCCATTGTAAAAACGTATGTATGGAAATGAATCAATACAAAATATCATAAAGTATCGATTCATTTGTGAAACTGTGTATAAATCGGTGAGCTACAAATTTGAAACATGTTTCTCTTTATTTTCGAAACCAGCAAAGAAACGCCTAGTGCCACCACAATGGAAACATGTACTGTATAACCATAAGAAATTATACACGTGTCGGAAATGTATGGGAACATGTTGGAAACAGCTCCCATTTTAGACATGGTAACAGACACAATTTGTTAGAAACGTTTGCCAAAATGTTGCTTAAAATGCTACTTGGGCAGATATTAATCTTTCAGAGAAGTTTAGTACAATATAACTATTTTTCTCTCTCTAGATTTCAGTACTTAGTTTGCAGAATGAAAAGAAAAGTGAAGTTCAGTAGTGTTAGTAGTGTAACTGAGCGACTTTATTTGGATTGTATTCAGTGTTCCTGAATGTACTCACCGAAGAGAAGTTGTAAAAATGGTTTACGGCCCACCTAGAGGTTTAAACAAATTTAAGTTGATAGATGGGGAAGTAGTAATATGTTTCATATGATGTTTCCTGTTAATACATTTATTCAAATAAAAAATAAAGTATTAAACTAACCAACTAACCAAAAGATTAATTATTTTACCTGAATTATT
The DNA here is from genome assembly GCA_936432065.2 of Rutpela maculata. NCBI lineage: Eukaryota > Metazoa > Arthropoda > Insecta > Coleoptera > Cerambycidae > Rutpela > Rutpela maculata. Next base: position 122,098,644 of record OW386287.2, on the reverse strand, counting down.
TTTAAATTCCAAATTCACCGAATCCGTGATGTGATCATGTTTTTCTATCAAATGCAAACGCAAGTCGCTATTAAAGTTAAAATACAATTTGCACTCTAAGCACAGGTATCTTTTGGGCACCGTATATATGATATAATTACGTCGGATTTGTTTATTTATGCACAATTCTGTTGTGCCGATTTAACGCTGACTGGCTGGAGAATACTTTCTCACATTCAAAACAAAACACTTCCATTTTTATTGACAAAACACAACAGAAAATTGAACGAATAAACCACAAACTCACAAAACAACAAATTGCAGCCAAAGAAATTTGAGGTTAGAAACAGAAGTGACGTCACGGCACGAGATGCTCAACTTACCGCCTTCTCTAACCTTATCTGGGAAATACGACCAATTTAGTTCTGCATGAACTTTAAAGACTTTACAATTTTGAAGACTACAAAATTATTTTAACCTATATTGGTATCATTTAACTTTAAAGTAAATAATAAAAGTTTTAACACTTCGTCTCAAGGAAAAACGTTAACGAGGTCTAAAATATTGGGAAAGAATACTTCGAAGTCGCGTGGCACTATGTTCGCCATATTTTTCAACCAGCTGTAAGAGGCCATATTACAATGAAATTTTGATGAGTAATAAATTGAAAAAAATCGTTAATATAAGGTTATTTAACAGATATAAAGTACAATATAATAATATTTTATGCTCCAGGAAAGTCCTGCAGGGCAATTGTATAGGCTTTTACAAATATTTTTAAAATACATTTAAGCTAAAAAAAATTTTTTTTTCTTTAAAAACGTAAAATACTTTAATATTCCGAGGTAGAGTGGATATATTTACAATGAAAATTGATTGGCAGTAAAAAACACACACAGAGGGGAAGTGGACACATTATTTCACAACTACGTATGACATTATATGATGTCCCAGCAAACACAAAAATTGCAGTCCTTAAATGGGCCATTGTAGCGATCAATGGCTTTTCTTATGGCATAGGTTAACCTTTTGTGGTCCATAATAAATTATATGCAGGCGTACCATAGCTTCATGTTGTGATGAATTGCCACATAATAACCAGAAATGGTCAATTATTGTGCAACCATAAAAAATGCTGCTTCGGTTTATACGTTGATGGTACTTTTATGGTAATATGCAGGATAATATTTTTATGATTACGCGCATGCGCATTATGAAAAATCTCTCAAGGCTTCACCGAGAATAGCATCCGCCAATTGCATTTTCGTTCTATGCTTGGCCTGTGGGTTATTAAAATTTGTAGTTTATTTTTTATAATAAGTAATTTGTAATTTGTCATTAATAACTTAATTGTAACGTTTTTTGTAAATTATTATTAATGATATTATTTGAAACAACTCGTTTATTAAACATTCAAATACTTTCTACATTTTGAAATAAATAGCTACATATCCACATAATATAATAAAGACTTCATACATATCACCATAAAAACTGCTTTTAGCAACTGTAATGACGGTTATTAAGATAGCTCAGTTGGTAGAAGAGTCAGTACTGTAATACCGACATCGGAGACATGCAGGCTCGAACCCCACCGACCGCAATTGGTACAGGTAAGTAAAAATGAATTCAATAACTTAATAAACATTATAATTTGCAGGCAACCCTTGTGAGAATAAATTGGAGCTATGGTAAACAATATTAAATATGTAAATACGGATGATAACAAACAAATTCATATTACAATATTTGTGCATTAATAATTACTTCATTTTTATCAAGTAAAATACTTACATGTCAAAGCTGTACTTTTTCGTAAAAAGCGCCATGAATAATGTATCTATATAAAAAAAGTAGAATCTCTATACATCGTTTTTATGGATGTATAAATATTATTGTACACTGTTGGCAAATTGAAGGATGGCCAGCTGCTGGCCGGTGGGACATTTCGCCAATGGTCCGCTTCCCAAGTAGCAAAATAGACTCCTAAAGGAACTGAATTATTTTATAGTTATCGTCTAGCGCCGTTTGAAGAATAGTTTTATTTCTTAGAGTATCAAATTAATACAATTTTATCGTATAAGAGAATGTTTCTATAATATTGTTGTGTAAATGTTCTTATAGCTCATATTATAGGACAAAATCTTATTGTACTACTCACAAATTTTATAACATTTGTATAACATTTTATACAACCACCTATAAAAATATTTTAAAAGAATCGTATAAAAATTATATTACAATTATATACCTATTCTAACAACTTTTAATTCCTGTATTAAAAAACAGTTGTATGAAAGTTGTATAAAAAGCTGTATTAAAGTTCTATAAGCTAATTTATAAAACTGTTTTACAGTAGTAGTAAACAATAAGCATAAAATCATTTTATAATTAACATATAAGTACGTCAGTTTACTCTATTATAAATACCTTATAGAACAAAAATGTAGTCCTCAAAGATAAAGTTATCGGAAATTCTGCGTTATAAAATCTGTTTACACATTTTGTCATAAAAATTAGACTAATTTTACTAGTCAGTTTTAAAAAATATATCGAGCAGTATCTCAGTGGATGAAAATTAAAGAAGTGGATTTTTTAAAAGAACACTTAAAAAATTACCATCGAATTCTTGGGAGTTACAATTCTGGTCGACCTTTACAAACTGCAACTAATGATTCATCTAACTGCAACCATGGGGCTAATTTAGAAATAAAAACAGTATTATATCTACCACTGCCAGGCATCATAAAAATGATACTCTAGTAGAAGAGCTGCCAATAGACATGGTAGAAGATTTCCTTGCTGGGTTTTGCCTAGTAATGTTTATCAACATTTTCTCTTGTTATTTTGTACAATTACAATGTGCTTTTCAAAGATGTATACATTTGTTTTTGCTTTTAGCCACATCGATGTTTGAAAACGATGTTGAGATGTACAGAGATTTTTATGGTGAAGATATAACAAGTAATGTACACCGTACACCTACACAATCTCTCACACTTAACTCACGAAGTAAAAAAAAATTGGTGTGCTATCAACATTTAATGCATATCCTTTTGAAAACAGACTTTTTTATATTAAAAATTTAGGTACTTATAAATAATTTCCATTTAATGGAAATTGTCATCTGCTACAAATAGCTAAAAAATTGGGTGAAAGGCTAGAAGTTGATAGATACCAAGTTCTCCAAGGGCACAAAAGTTTCCAAATTTAAAAAAATGCTGAATTAACAACTAACAAAAAACATACCAACTAAATGTGTTCAATTTTGTAAGTTAGGTTACTAATGTCTACGTACTCTATACTGGAGTTAATTGCAACAGAACAGAACAGAATAATTGTTTAGTGCAATATATACAATCGTTACGTGATACATTTGTTTTGTAACGTGGTTTGCGGACGAACTACAGGATAACATCAAAAGTTAACACACGGGGTTGCCACGTTATGCAAAAATTGGATAAAATTAGGGAAAAGTATGTTTGGCCAATAAATTACATTTTCTTCTTCTGCATGGTATTGAATCCGAGAACTTTAGCAGGCCGACACACAAATCGTCGTGCTAAGGGTGCCACTCAATATTTTACATGTTTTCAATCATTATCCTTTACTAGTTTGTAGATTGATTTATTTATCATTTGTAATGGATTTATCACCCACACTTTATATCTCTCAAACTATTGCCGGAGAAATAGAAATTTTACAGACTGCTAAATAGGATTTAAATCTTATTGGTGTAAATAACCCTCAAATGCATAACAATATATTGGATCAATCAATAGCATTTCAATCAGCTGTTAATATGCTAAAATTTCACTATAAAAAATATTGACTATGATTTTTTTTAATTGGTAGCAAAGTCCATTTTCATAAAATGTTGCTAATCTGTATACTATAAACTCGAAATTGGAGGAAAATAAATTTGACTATATCTCTGCAATTACTTAAATTGTCGTACTCTATAAAAAATGTGTGAGAAAATAGTTTAATATATTTTGAAATCTGGCAACCTTTAAAGTTCAACTTGTTGGTTTATTTCGAGAATATTTTTATAGCGCCTATAGAAACAACATTATGGAATTTTAATATCGTATAGAGTTTCGAATAACACAAAAGCGTTGTATAACGTTTCATATGGGACAAAATTATCGTATTATATTACGTCATATTTACTTAAGGATTTAGCTGTTCATCAATTGCCGCCATTATGCAGAATTCTCAGAAATGTAGAAATGCCTATTAAAAATTAATTTTTCAGAAAGGCAAAGATTATTTTCTTATCAATTTAATCAATATTTTGTTTAAACTGAGAATTCAACCATTTTAAATTTAATAAAATATATTTTTTTAATTTTTAATAAACCAAACGTGTATGCTAAACTGAGGCCCTTCAGTTTTTTGCTAAAAATATATACATGTTTTGTCAGAAAATTTCGCCGCGCAAGAGAATTTTCTTGCTACTAGCGTGTTAATTATATTGTTTAATAACGGGATTTTACCATGTTTAATGGATCTTGAGAGCCATTATTGAGGTTGTTATTCGAAATAATAACTACACAACATGTTTGTGTTATATAACCATTCTTGCAATAATTTATTTCTGAATTTCATCACTAGAAAACAAAATGATTGTATAAATTTTTGTTAGTGGCATACCGTCTACATTATAACTCACTCATACAATTACTATACAATAATTTTATAGCAGTTGCCAAGTGCATATGTAAATATGTTGTATAAGTAATCCTGAGTATATACTTATAGGACAGTTTTATAATCATCGCGTAAAATAGTTTTATAATAGTTGTATGGTTTTCTAATAAAATTCTTATAGTACCAAAAGGTTGTATAAAACTGGGCCCTTTTTGGTTGTATACACATTGTATAAAGGTATTTAACTGCCTTATATAATTTACATGTTTCTATAAAATATGTTGTATAGCAGTTCTAACAACCTTTATAAAAGTTATTTTGCTACTTGGGTTGTGGCTCCCCATAAAAGTGCCAATTATGATAATGCTGGCGACGGTGCGTATGACCATTTATGTGCCAATTATGAGTGTTTGCTGGGGTATTCCTACTCCATCATTATAATAGAGATGTCTGATGGTTTCTAGTTATGTCTTTGCTGCTTATGCCTCGTGACTTATAAGTAAATCCTTATTGCTGCAACTAATAGGTACCTTATTAGTTATTTCTGAGAAAGAAAGACTGCAGTTGAAAGAGGAAAACTGGTTTGGTAGATATTACCTATTAACGACCACTATTATACAAAATTTTTAAGTTTAAATTACCTGTTCAGGGAAATATGTTCTATGACCAATAGGTCATTATAACTGAGCAGTCTTATTTAAGAGGTATTCATGACGTCGTGTCATTCCCCATTTACTTATATTTTACGTAAATTTTAAGACAATTAGGTTAGGTTAAACGGGAAAACGGGACCAAAACGAGGGCTACATTACGTAATTCTGACTTAAGGTGCTACTTGGGTACAACATTAAAGTATACAAAATTTCCTGCATTTTTCATATATCACTTTTTTTTGTAAGACTAACCATTCCACCGCTAGAGCGCGCCAAAAAAACATATTCCCAGACCCAGTATACCTTACATGAATAATAAACATAGGGAAAGTAATTGAAAAAATGAAGACAACTGAATGAAATGCAGTTATTACTAAAGTAGTTATGTATAGTAGTCAGTAGTATAATATATACTCATATCATTATAATGATAAATGTCGCGAATGATGAATGTCGCTGCCGTCATAAATTGGACTACCTTAATCATCTGGAACAAACAGGAGATGTTATTTATTCATATTCTGAACAAATCTTTAAAATACAAAAGAAAGCCATGCGTATAATATTCAAGATGAATTTAACTGACAGTTGTAGAGGAATTTTTCGGAAAAATAACCTGCTAACTTTAGCCGGAATTTATATATTTCAGTATATTTTATTTTTAAGGAAACATGCAGATAAATTTGAGCATAACCTAATTTGCCATAAGTATTTCACGAGAAGAGCTCATGATTACAATTATCCAGCACATACTTTATCCTTGACTAAAAAAGGACCACAATATGCATGCTTATATTTTTATAACCATCCACCTAGAGATATAAAAACTATTTTATATTTCACAAAGTTTAGAAAAGACGTTTTTAAGTACATCTGAGGCGCTCGCGCGCAAACCCCGATAAATCCACACACACAAAGTTGTGGGAAATTACAAAAAACTTCTCAAGCAAAAACCAATAAGTCTTTTTTTGTTCTTTTTAAGTCAAAAAATATCTTCTAGGCTGTAGAATATAAGACCAAAAAATAAGAACAAGGCTACCTTATTATTTTTTTTTTTAACTTTTCTTGCTGGATTTATCGGATTTTGCTATGTAAATACGAATTTATCGATTTTTGCTTTAAAATAAAACATTAAAGATGCAGAAAAATAAATTTTGACAACATTAATAATTTATTAACAATAAATAAAAACATTCATTGTTAACAAAAATTAATTCTGAATATCTGTTATAATAAAAAAATAATATATACTATAGCAAAATAAATTTTAAAAATCAGCAATAACAAAAACAAAAAAACATTTTAAGCTTAAAACAGTATTAAAATTATTATTATTATTATTATATGTGAACAGCAAGTTCTTCTTCAAGACAATCGCAATGAACGGACTCTTCTTCAAGTTCATCATTTCTTGCTTCTTTTTCAAAAAGTTGTTTGTACCATTTTAATTCCTCATTACTTTTCCATTCTTTCCCAAACTGCTGCTGTAACAAGTGTTCAAGAGATTTTTTTTTCTTTGCTGGTAACCCTCTTTGAGATATTGGTTTGTCAGTTAAATCTGTAAAACAAACATCCCTTGATTTTGGTTTTATTATTTTTGTACATTTTTCAGATCCACTTCGGACTCTGTAATATTGAAAACCGAAAAATTTTATGTTTTGGCCGTTTTTTTTCAAATCAATAACTTTCATATCTGAAATTCCTTTAATTTTTGTCAGTTTGTTTTCTAAGTTTTTTATATCAAAAAGCTTCCAACCGTTGGCATCAGCTTCTCCTAATTTTTTTACATTGCCAAATTGTTTGTAGATTGCTTCATAATCTTCTTTTAAAGTCAATGTTGAATGTTTTCTTAACTCTTTTTCAACCCGACAAAAAACTCTATCGGCAGGTAGAAAAGAATGCCCACGTACAGGGAACGTTAAAGAAATTTGAAGAATATTAGGTGGAGCTTTAAATTTTAACCAATAGTACAAGGTATGAATTACGTGGCAATTTCTGTTTTGACCTCCGCAGCCATCACAGAATAATCTTAGCAATGAAATATTATTCAGATCCAGATTGTCTAAGTAATTTAGTAACGTAGAACCTATCTCTACAGATCCTCTGCAAGCTTCATCTTCCGTCCAATGATAAAAAGTGGGTTTTTTGGCTTTACTATCAACACAGCACAACACATACAGGCTGACTTGATGAGAATAAAAAGCATCATTGATAGATGTCTTCGGCAGAGGCTGGACGTGCTGGAGGTCAAAACAGTTGCAGCAATTCATAAAAGGCATGTGCACTTTTTGTGTGCATATTTAGCTCTAATGCATATGCTTTTTGTTTCTCTTCATTTTTTTCTTTCTTCTTAAGGAGTTTCAGTCTCATACATTGGGCACAACAGTCCGAAGCTGGACTACTAAACCCAATGTTATATTCCTTTACTAGTATTTTTCTGAACATTTCAAATTTTACTTGAAATTCAATGGCACTTTGTTGCTGATAAAGGTTAAACAACTTTCTTTCACTTAAACTACTATCTAGGTATATTCTCTTATATTTCTTTCTATTATAATGGCTCTCCTTAGCTGGCAGTTTGTTTATAAATTCCCTAACTTTTTTCTTTTTTTCTTCATATTTCTTGGAAACTCTATCCCCGCCTCTCTGGTTTCTTTGGGGACTACACCTTCGAAATAAAATTTTGCAATATGGATAACACGGTCTTTATGGATGTTTAGAGCCATTAAAAACAAGGACTGGCACACCTGATACTTTTTCTTTGTAACACGTTTCGGTAAAAAATAATTAACTCTAATGTTCGTTTCTTAGGATTATCGCTCTGGAGCCATAACAGAGATATAATGACATACTTTGCTGTCCTGTTCTATTTTATCATTTGTCTGATAAAACTGCACGAACTGCTTTGATGTCGCTAAAAGTAATTTGCGAACAACAAAAAGTGGAACCCTTATGGCTACAAATTTTTTTTAAATTCTTAAAATCCGGATCGGAGTCTTGGTACCTGCGAAAACCGCGGAATCAAATACCTGTTATTCTATTATTTTATATCTTACCTCTGTAGTTTAGATATTTCCCTTTTGCTGATATTTTTCCGTCTTTTTCGAGAACCTTGACTACACTGTTTAACAGTTACATTACATTCACCTTCCACTGTTACATAAAAAATAGCAAGAACACCAGTTTTTAACACGTAAAGTTGGTTGTTTACTTTAATTTTATATGTTAAAATTTCAAACAAAACCGTTATAATATATTGGTAATAAAATGTCTTGCAGTTGTCTTCTTTATTTCTAGAAGAGAAGTAGGTTTTTACAGTAAATAGTCATATTACAGAGAACTTTTTCAAACGTCAATCAATATTAACTTTTCTACCTCACAATAGATGACAGTGTATTGTATAAAAATGGATTTATCTGCTTTTGATCCCGATATTGGATTTATCTGGTTTTGTTCGAAACGGTCAACTTTAACATTAGATTTATATGGGATTTATCACGTTTTGGTTACCAAAGATTATATAGGCTTGTAGAGTTTAGTCTAACATACATGAAACTATTACAAACTCAAAATTGACTTTTTGTGGATTTATCGGGGTTTGCGCGCGAGCGCCTCATCTGTAACATTGAACCTTACACTGTTGATGAATACTTAAGATCAATATAACAATTTACTTGTTATCTGTTTCTCCCTACATCTTTTATATATTTAAATAATTTTAACTTGTGTTTGTGTGAGATTTAAAAAAAACTACTTTAATGTTAGCTTTAAGATTTGAACCTTTGGACTTGTTTCAAACTTTTGTAACACAAAATTCGTTTTGAAATAAATTTGTCTATCTACTTTATATTCAGCAATCATGACAACTCATACAAAGCACGAGTTCATTATAAATAATTTACGATCAACAGTTAAGTATCATAGCAAGGGCGATTTCCACGACAACGGTGAATTTCACTAGGTATGGGAACATGGGCCTTTTTGGCGAGCTGTAGCTGCGGAACGGTTAGTCTTCCAATAAAATTTGGCCAAAAAGTGCCAAAAAAACAAAGTTCCGGGCCAAATTTTTGCCTGCAAACTTCAAATTCATGTTCAGTGACCCAAAAAACATAGAGGGTGAGAAAATCAAAACTATAGCAAAACTTTCCTCTGAACCCCCATTTTTTTCCTAATATGCCTAGCTTATAAGGAGTTTATAAGAAGTTATATAAAGGTAACAGTTACATCTCTATCACTTATTATAAAACTTAAGAATTATATAAGTTTACCAAACACACACGTAACTCTTATAGAGCCTGCTATTTAAGCTCTTTAAAAGGTATATAGAGGTAATTGAAATGTTGTCGTCAACATTTTATATTACCAAAGATTTTATAATTTGGTGATGGTGATATTTCGAAAAGCTTTTTAAAAAAAAAAAGCCGAATGACTACTTTACCTTTTTAGTAAACCTAACACTTTTGTACAGGGCCAGTTGATTGTGAAAAATTTTGAAAATTGCCGATTGAGTAATAACAAACACCCCAAACACCCTATATGAGATATCGAGCTAAACTTTGGTATAGATGTATTTGAGACAATTGCGAATGAAAGACGCTATCCACTTTGCCGATAAAAAAATTGCCAAACAGTCAATCTCGAAATTTCGACCTATTTAGGGGACCTCAATAGGCCTTGAAAATATGACAATTACAAATTTTTCAAAATGGCCAGATAGAGCTCGTCGTGTACTACATCCTACATCCTATACTATGTTCCACAATAACAGGATGTTACAGTATTAAATAGCACACCTGTATATATTAGAATAATTTGACAATTTTTTTCAGAGAAGAAATGTATTAAAGAACATTTTTTTATAAGATTTCGCAAATAGCAGAAAAAATAATGAAATATCAAAAAAAGAGAAACTATCCTAGATAAAAACATTAAATAAATTATAAATTAACCACCAAAAAGATGTTGTTAGAAAAAAGTTTTTATAATCTCCCTTTTAGATAGTAATGACTTATTTTAAACTGTTTTATTGTGTATATACTCTAAGCTGCTTTTATTCAATTATATTTTAATATACATATATAAATATATTTTTAAATTACCCGGTTGAGCTCTTGAAGCACAGCATTACTTGTTGACTTGCGCAATAACCTACGATTAATAGCATTAATAAACGATTTGATTAGATTCTCTTTTTTTAATATTTCATACATTATTCTTTCTATATCTTAATGCTATAAAGAATATTCTTTACTGTAAATATGTGAACAAAAATTAATTTACTTTAAGGTATCTATACATTTTTAACGGAGGCTACGTATCATGATAAAAGTGGAGATTTTAGCAGAGGTGGGTAAAAGAAACATTCCATTTGAAAGTTTCTGGAATGAAATTTTGATAAAAATGAAAGTTTTCAATAAAACATTTGGATATTTGAAAGTTTCCAAAATTCTGGGAAAGTTTCGTTTGGAAACTTTCATTGAAAAGTTTCCTTACCCATCTCTTGCTTTTAGAAACCTTGAAATCACAACATTTTCAACCCCCGGAACAAAAGGAGAGGTGTTATAAGCTTGATGAGTATGCACGTCTGTATGTCTTTCTGTGGCATCATATCTCTTCAAAGATTCGATTTTCAAGCAGTTTCCTTTATTTGAAAAAGTATTTTGTGGAGAAGGTTGTTAGCAAGGTTTCATCTTGGTTGACCTTCAGGGAGCCGCACATCATCAATAAAGAAATAATTATGTGTCGGAGGTTTTTTAAATTTGTAATTTAATATTACAGTTAAAGGCAGTCAGTAGATTATCATACTGTACAATTTTAAATATTGTTCATTAAAAATGTTTTATATCTTTTTAATATTCAAACTTGGGCATATATTATTTTTGGATGGTTTTCATGATTAGAAAAGTAATAGAACTCATTATTTATCTATTAATATAAACAAAAACAATTATTATTTATAGTTATTAATTTAACTCTTTTGGGCTTATGTTTTGCCTTTTAAATGTTTTTACGGTGATAATGTTGTTGGTTACAATCAAGAAATAACATTTATAAAATGTTAAAAATACCAACAACTCCCAGCCTAAATATAACAATGATTTAAAACAAAAGTGCAATACGAAATAAGTATGTAGTGGAATTACTTAGAGAACATACGTCACTGCTTCGCACATAGAGTATATTTGTGGACACGATACCAGTGCTGGGTAAATTTATTCTTTTTTAAATAAAATAAAACTACTAAGTTTACTATTTTCGTTTATTAATATTGGACAGTCACAATTAGAATAAATTTCATTTCATTTGTTTTATTCGTAGAAACGGTTGAATATTTATTTACTATAAATATATAATAAATACTGAATACGAAAAATGTTAGAAAATATACTTCTAGAATAATGGGCACCGCAGTTATTTTACGCAACCATGCAACACCACTGCAATAGCAATAACAAGTTTGTTGCCTAGTCAACCAGCATGTGCCAGCAGTATCGGTCTGTGCGCATGCTAATATATGTTATCTTCTCTAAGTAATTTCACTCTACCTACAAAATAGTTTTTGGAATTGATGTTCTCAAGAATTAAAAATTAAAATAGATAAAGGCTTGCTGTTATTTTTATCTGCGTCATAGTTATAAATAGTGTTTAGATGGAATAATATTATAAATAGTGTTTAGATGGAATAATAATTTTGAAACTTATTTAGCTGAAGGCAACATAAGGTTAATTTTAGTTTGCAATAATAATTGTTTACCTAACAATAAAATATGACACTACTAAAAGTAAAGGCATATTTAGCCAGGCCTTTACTTACATCAAAATTAATATATAAATCGTTTGAATTTATATAGCCTAATCTTGAAAAGAAGAGTGAGCTGCCTAATAACGGTGCGTTAGTGCATTTTGATAATAATTTTGTAGCTCAACTAGAATAATAGCATTTTATGGAAATTGTTGTGCTTCCTTCAGCAAACTGGGCAAATCTTGGGCATTTAACTGTGACAGTGAAAGGCAATATTCACTTAAAATATTAATTGGTAGTGGCAACTTGAATAATTAATTGCCACTAAGCAAGTAGCACATGGACTTGCAAAGTTTTCCTCTGCCTGCATATTTCTCACTTTTTTGTTATTAAGTTGTGATTTTGTTTGCTTTAACCTCCTACTTTAAAATACTAAGGTATTAAAAGTATATGTTTCTCATATAATTTTTTGATTACGACAATTCAATACTTAAATATATTTTTCATTTACTACTCCATCTACAGTTTTGTAACATTTGAACATAGTTATACAGGGTGTCCTTAAATACCAGTTACAGACTCCCGATCCAGAAAGTTCTTATTGAAATTGAGTCACAAAATTACCCTGCAGCAACTATTTTAAACTAGTATTTATAAAAAAATGGTTGATCCTAAGTGTTTAACAAAGAGGACCTTTTTTGTGAAAATTTGATCGTGGAACCATATTCTGGTACCAAAATTTAAAAAAAAACAGAACATTTTTGGATTATATTCTCTACGCTCCTGGATAAATTTCAATTTGGCCAATACCATGAAATATTAGTCATTGATATTTAATAATGTGCAGAATCTCATCGTTGTGGCAGAAAGGATTTCTGAGACATTAAATAAAAACCTATTTTAGAGGTTCACCTTCGGAAGTATTTGCGGATATATGTTTATATGAATTTTTCTCTTGTTTCTGCATGTAGAATTTGCATCAGAAATTTGTAATCGGTATTTCCAGATGCCCCATATATCAATTACCACTATAGGGAGTGTCCCTACCATTTTTCACTGGTTAAATAGAAAATAATATTATATGTTCCACAAATAATTTTGTACTAGACCACAGAGATTTGGTCCTGGCTATGAAATGATCATAACAAAATGATTGATTTTTTAACATTGTGAGATATTTAAAACTACCATTTGCAAATTTGTTACAATTTAACCAACATTTATTTTCCAGATAAATGATTTTTACATTAATACTTGTTTCGTAGTAGTAGTATTATTGCATATGAATTCATTTTCCACAGTTATTCAGAACTACAACATTTCTAAAAAGTTATTTTAATAAAAATAGAAATTAGGAAATGATTAATGAAGAAGACATTGAAAGTAAATGTCACCATAACATGAATATAATACTTTATCTAACTGGATTATTATATAGTAGTGAATATAAGATATAAATTACATCTAATTTAGCGGGAAATCAAATTGTTATGATATCTCCACAGTACTGGTATCTGTGGTCTCATTAACAGAACTGGAAATTTCCGTAATGTTTGATGGAGTGATAGTTGCAATGAGTGTCTTTTTATCTTCCGAAACGCTTTTCCTTGAGTTTTTGCGAGAGCGAGGTTTCCTCCTAACAAGTATATCACAAGTTCCTTTAGGTACAAATGTGGTCCACTCCTTTGACTTCATATCCAAGTACTCGATAGTATTCAAAAACGTTTTTCCTGTAAAAAAATAATATTACACAACTAATAAGAAAATATGTAAGAAAATGTTGATGTTCACACCAATAACATCATCTCTATATCCTTTTTAACAAATTGCATGGAAAACTCCCGTGGACGTTTTATAGAAATTTGTAAATCAAGTGCAGAAACTGACTTTTTTCGCACTAGACAACTGGGCCCCGGTGCCGATAATATGCCGTGTGTGAGAAAATGCAAACATGATTTTTCTCTATGACTTTTTAAGAAATTGCATAGAAAACTCCCATGGTCATTTCACAGAAATTTGTAAACCAAGTGCAGAAAATGACTTTTTTCACACTAGACAACTGGGCCCTGGTGCCGATAATATGCCATGTGTGAGAAAACACAAACATGATTTTTCTCTATGACAATAAATGACCTTCATTGTTATTTCATAGAAACCTATATTCTTTTCCACATTAGCATGAAAAATGCCAAGATATGCTGTCATCAATCGTAATAGGTACTCTGTAAGATTCTGGACCGATTCAAGAATTTAAAAAACCATGTGAAATCATTTTCTTGAAAGATGTTACCTATATTGGAAAAATAAGGATCAGTAAATCAAATGAGTTACAAGGTGATAGTTGATTTACTTTTTAAATGGAACACCTTGTATCTCACTTGAGAATCACAGTTATTATTTCTTCTGATTTAAATAATACAGGATTTCATATGTCTATCTTCCATAGTTTCCGTGGCATTTACGAATGTATCAATTATTTATAAATTACAAATCGAATGCAAAAGTAGGCATTGAAAATCACACAAATGTCAATCTGAACTGTGGAAATAGTTGATCTCCAGTTGTCGAAGGGAAAATGCCCAATTATACTGGTGATGTTTGATTGAATATATTACAGTATAAACAACGTAGCTTTGTAGGCAAAATGTGCAAACAAAGAACATAATTAGATTGCAGTTTGAAAGAGATGTGTGGACCATTTCTGTATGGTGAAATTACTTAGAGAATTTATTCTTTTTTTAAATAAAACAAATTTCATTTCATTTGTTTTATTCGTAAAAACGGTTGAATATTCATAAATATATAATAAATACCGGACACGAAAAACACTAGACAATATATTCCTAGAATAACAAGCAGCGCAGCTGTTCAACGCAACTATGCACCACCACTGCAATAGCAAAAACAAGTTCGTTGCCTAGACAACCGGCACGCGCTAGGGATATTGGTCTGTGCGCATTGTGACGTATGTTATCTTCTCTAAGTAATTTATATCATATACAATCTGTGGCAGAAATATGAATCTACAGATAGCGTTATTTAATATAATAGAAAAATTGTGCAGCAGAGAATAAGTAATCTTGAACAATGTCCTATTCAAATTCACACTGTAACACATATGGCTGTGTAAACCAGTCTGTGGTGTACTTTATTTTTAAACTGAATGGATTATAGATGGTAGGTATACACTATTTATCGATATATACATTTC
Organism: Rutpela maculata; assembly: GCA_936432065.2. NCBI lineage: Eukaryota > Metazoa > Arthropoda > Insecta > Coleoptera > Cerambycidae > Rutpela > Rutpela maculata. Next base: position 122,083,406 of record OW386287.2, on the reverse strand, counting down.
TTTTACCTCTAATTTTAATCTCTTGTTAATATTAATAGTCCAGCCAATGAATGGTTTCTAGAGGGAAATGCTGAGATCACAATTTTTGACTAAAGGGCTATGTTTGGACTATTTAGGAGGTAAACATACCAAAAGTCCTCGAACGTAGGAGGTGGGGGGGATGCAGGGGGGCATGAAGAAGGCCCTGGTTTTTGGTTTTTCGCTCATATCTCGAAAACGGTTAGCCCTAATCAAAAAGTGGCTATATGCAAAATTAAAGCTGACTAAATTTTCAACAATGTTTCTATTATTTTTTTTCGTATCTGCTATGGTTCAGTAATGAATTGTATATCTTTTGACTGTATTCTAACTTTATTATAAATTGAAAATAAATTTTAATAATCATCATAGAAAAAAATTTCTTGTACAGATATCCGTTTCACAACAGACTGAACTGAAATATCGAATAAGAAATGTCTTTGCGTCTGTAAGTGTGTGTGTGCGTGTATATCTATGTGTGCGTGTATACCGCTTCTTGTAAACATGATAACATCTGTTAGACTTAAAATATTTGATTACAATTTGGAACATATGTAAAATAGCATTTTACAATAATCCCTATTGCAATTGGGCCATGTCTGTAATACATAGTGATAGCCAGAAGCCTACAATTCTCACTTCATAAAAATACCATGTTCCATAATTTAGGATAACACTGACATATCATCTAATTTAAATAAAGTTGGTTTGCCTAACATACACCCGGTATATTGCGGTTTAGAAATCTTATACATCTTCTAATTTTTGTATGCTTAGTAATATTTTGCTCTGAAATTAAATTAAAACGTATTTTACGTATGGGAGTTTTTAGGCTTCTGGTTATCACCATGTATTTATTACAGATATGGCCCAATTTCAATAGGGATTATGGTAATATGCTGTTTTACATATGTTCCAAATTGAAATCAAATATTTAAGTCTAACAGAAGTTATCGTTTTTACAAGAAACGGTATACACGCACACATAGATATATACGCACACACACACACTTACAGATGCAGACATTTTTTATTTGATATTTCAGGTCAGTCTGCTGTACAAGACATTTTTTTCTACGATGATTATTAAAATTTATTTTCAATTTATAATACATTTATAATAAAGTTAGTTAGGCATAGCCCCAACGACCTACTCCATTATTCTTTTTATCTCATTATGACATTCTCATGCATAATATATAATGTTAAGCGACCTGACCCGACCCACAAATAATACAAACAATAGATAAGCAATCATATAAATACTCCATGATTCCTTATCCAAGTCAGTTCTAAATCTTACTTCGTTGAGTTAAGTCAGGTTAGCTACGAATAGTTGTAACCAAGTTTGTGAATAAATCAAATAAGTCAAAACACAGTTTTTGATTGTTAAGCATCCTTAACTGGCGCAGTCGGCAGTCCTTGTGCTATCGTAACTACCCCTTGGAGCAGAAGCTACAGAAGCAGTCTTCAGCGGTGTTTCTTTGAACGGAAAGGCAATTGGGCTAATCCGGCGTCAAAGATCTGGTCGTTTTCATCCCTGTATGGTACAACGGAAGAAATTCAGACAGACAGAACGATATTGGTTTCAACCATTGGGCATAAGAAGAACCTCACATTACAAAACTTTGAACAATCAACATTCCTGTAAGTCTTTTATTCCTTTTCCACCCTCTGTTTAAGGATTGGTCCTGGACACTTGATTTATCCCTTTAATCTCTGTATAAGATTAATTCGGACTCAACCTTTGTCTATCGAAGACAGCAGTAAGAAAGAACTCACTAATTTTAGGTCATTAGATTAGGTTAGGTTAGGTTAGGTTGATATGTGAGTGGGCTAGTAACAGACCCTCCACCGCGACCATCTGGTCTATTGTGGCTCACTCCTAATTATATTTCACCCAATAGGTTCAGCTTTTTGATAAAGTCGACTACCTTATTGGGTGAGAGGTTGTCCAGATCCTCTGGCAGCAGTTGCTCTTTGCCAAAAAGTGAGAATCTGGTTCTTTCTGCAGCAGGACAGGTACATAAAATGTGCGCTGCCGTTTCATCCTCCTCCAGACACAGTCGGCATTCAGCGTTGTCCGCTATTCCGAGTCTGTGTAGGTGGTGGTTAAGTCTGCAGTGCCCAGTGTATAGGCCAACTAGAGTTCTTAGGTGTAACCTATTTAACTCTAATAGTTTTTTAGTTCTTGATTTCAAAGGGTATGTGATGAACTCCTTTGAATGAACTAATCCTGGTAGTTCTTGCCAGTACTGGAGGATTTTCCCCTCAGTCCAGGCCAAGATGGTGGTTTTCGCAGTGCTTGCCGATATGCCAAGCACTGGCTCCGGTCCGATAAATTTTGATACCGCACCTTCCCTGGCTAAGGAGTCGGCTACTTCGTTGCCCTCCAAGCCAGAATGGCCCGGTATCCAGACCAGAGTTAATTTGTTGTATCTGCCCAATCGGGCTAGAGCCTTTTGGCAATTCCAGACCAATTTAGAATTGCAGCGATGTGAGCCAAGAGCTTTAAGAGCTGCTTGGCTGTCTGAAAAGATTTTTATTGATCTGTGTCTAGGATGCATCTGCTCAAGCCTCCTTGTACACAGTTCAATGGCATGAACTTCTGCCTGAAAGACAGTCGCATAGTTACCCAGGCTCGAAGTGATTCTTACCTTTGGGTTGCGACTGTATGCTCCAGCTCCAACTCCCTCAGGGGTTTTGGAGCCGTCTGTAAACCAACAGATGTCTGCTCTTTGTAGGTCAGTTTTATTCCGATCCCATTCGTCTCTTCCAGGAAAAAGGACGGTAAAAGGCAGTTCATAGTTGGTCGCGGTAGGCATCACATCTGAAAGCATTCCCAGGATGCCATGACACTCCATGTCATCTGACAGCCTGTTGCGTTCCATGATGCTAGCCTGCGGCATATTATTTGCCGCTTGTTGAAGTCTGTATGTTGCCCACCTGGCCTCTCTCTCCAAGTAGATGTGGAGAGGAGGTAGATCCAGGAGGATTTCCAGAGCTGCTGACGGTGTGGTACTTATCGCACCAGTTACTGCCAGACATGCTTGTCTCTGTAGACCAGAGAGTTTGGCTTTGGTCGTTTGTTGTAGCCCTTTCGACCACCAAACTATGGAGGCATACGCTACCATTGGTCTTATGACCGTAACGTATAGCCAGTATATTTGTTGGGGACCTATACCCCAGGTTTTTCCACAAATTCTGCGACATGTCCACAAGGAGAGTCGCGCCTTGTGGATTACCTTTTCCAGATGGGAGTTCCAGTTGAGTGATTTATCTAGTGTAACCCCTAGATATTTCACTTCCCCCGCAAATGGAATAGTTTCACCTGCTAAGGAGGGCGGCACTAAATTGTTCAGCCTCCTTTTTCTGGTGAAGGGTACTATTACAGTTTTGTGGGGGTTCACAGTCATCTGCTCCCTCTCACACCAAATATGGACTGTATTTAGCACCTCTTGAAGGGTATTAGAGAGTACCTCTTCAGATTTTCCTCTAACCATAATGACTAGATCGTCCGCATATGCTTGAATCTCGGCTTCCCACAGAGAGAGAATGGCCAGCAGATCATCCACAAGCAGTGACCATAAAAGGGGGGAAAGTACCCCGCCTTGTGGACACCCTCTTGCGGCCCTGAATCTGACCGTTTCTCCCTGTAGAGAAGTCGTTATGATTCTGTTTTCAAGCATAGCTTGAATCCAGCCAGTTATAGTTAGCTCAACCCCTCTAGCAGCCGCAGCTGTATATAGGGAGTTGGGCAATGCATTGTTGAATGCTCCTTCGATGTCAAGGAATGCTGCCACCGCAATCTCTTTTTCCTCAAGAGATTGTGTGATTTTCCCGACCAGGTTATTTAGTGCTAGTTCTGTTGATTTGCCGGGTTGATAGGCATACTGGTGAACATTCAGAGGATAGGTGCTCAGGATGTTTCCCCTGATATGTCCATCCAGAACCTTTTCTAGGCCTTTCAACAGAAATGATGTCAGGCTGATGGGTCTTAGCGATTTGGGGTCTGGTTCTGTCCGACCCACTTTTGGTATATATACCACTTTTACCGCCGCCCAACTGGATGGGATATAGTTCCATACCAGACCAGCTCTGTATAGTCTGATGAGGAAAGGTAGCAGTATTTCCAGTCCGTTTTGTAGCAGCGCTGGAAAAATGCCATCCTCACCAGGCGATTTGAATGGTTGAAAAGATTTGATCGCCCATTCAATCGCTGGTGCTGTGATAACCTTTTTGGCCACCAGCCAGTCGTCTTTGTGAGGTCGTTTGGTTCGGCCTCCCGATGGTGGTGGTTGTTGGTTATCCAGGATCGAACTCCCTGGGAAGTGGTTCAGTGTAAGGAGTTCAAGGGTTTCCTTTCCAGATTCAGCAAATGAGCCATCTGGACGTTTTACCATACCAAATTCTCTTGCCGGCTCTCTGGAAATGATCTTGTGGATCCTAGTGCTGCTAGGTAAGTCAGTAATACTCTCGCAGAACCTCCTCCAAGATTCCCTTTTTGCCCTTCTGATTTCTTTATTATAGTCCGTTAGCGCAGATCTATATTGTTCCCAGTTGCCCGAATCTTTAGCTCGATTACAGAGGCGTCGAACTTCTTTTCTCATTTTATCTAATTTTTTGTTCCACCAAGATGCCCCTCTGTTGTCTTTTTTCGTTTTTAGTGGAGAGTTTTCATGATATGCTGAAATAATTGCGCTCCGGGTCTGTTCCGCCGCAATTTCTATTTCATCACGATTCCTGATTGTGGTGAGAGTGGATTGCAGGTGTGCCTGGAGGGATTGTTTATACCCACTCCAGTTAGTACACCTAGGATCCCTGTACGTCACCACAGGTCTTGGTCCAGTTTCTATGTTAAATAGAATGTGTCTGTGGTCTGAACACGAGGGTTCAGAGGATACTTTCCAATCAGTAATCTTGTTGCTCACAAAGCTTGAGCTGATTGTTAAATCCAGTACCTCTCTTCTATTTCTAGTGACAAAGGTTGGTTCCGTTCCAATGTTATTCACAATTAGCCCTTCACCTAGTATGTATTCAAAAAGTGACTCACCTCTTTGGTTAATGTCTGTGCTGCCCCATGCCGTATGGTGGGAATTTGCATCACATCCAATAACAAGGTGAATGTTGTTCCTCTTGCTGTAGGCGATTAACGACCTAACCGCAGGTGGAGGAGGTTGATCAGCACCCCTGTCTCCCGGGAAGTATGCAGAACAGGCTATTATGTCCATTCTGCTTTCCCCCACCGGTAGCGATAAGCGGATGGCTACAACATCCTGGGTGCAGTAACCTGAGAGTACAAAATAATTGATGTTATTTCTGATCAAGATACAGGCTCTGGGTCTTTCTCCAGAGCCGACTGATACTATCTTGCCAGAAGTGTTTCCTAGTCCGTTTACTCGGCCTGTATTGGTTGTCCAAGGTTCCTGGATAAGGGCAATGTCAATCTGCCCTTCCTTGAATCTTCTGCCAAGGACGTATGTGGCGGCCTTGGCATGTTGTAGATTCGCCTGTAGGCACCTGACGTGCATAGACTTCAGGTTGATTCCTTCGGCGACTACCTTAAAGGAGGGTTTGACAGTTTCACTTTCGCAGGGATTCTTTACCCGCTGGTCATGTGAACTGCCGTTGGACTGTAGACGTTTTCCCGTTTCAGCTCGCTCAGAGAAAGTTTGTTGATCCCTCTCCGGCGGCTGGTTGGTGTCACGTCGTTCCAACACTGACTGCAAGGCGGTTTCATATGGTATTCCGCTCTTGAGTGAACGGCTAAGGAGCTTTGTTGCAGCCTCCCTTAGCTGTTCTCTTTCAGAGGAGAGGTTGTCCAAAGCTTTGGATTCCTCTTCCCCTGAATTGTCTTCTCCTTCGGACTCAGAAACCGGCTTTAACAGCTCCCTTTCCTGATCCGACGGGATCGGACGTGCTTGTGGAGTGGGATTTATCCCAGTCTCCAAGGGTTCTTCAATTTGAAGATCGAGGGTTGTACCCCTCTCGTTGGGTTTTTTAGAAGAGAGATTGCCCAAAGCTTTGGGCTCCTCCTTCTCTGATTTGTCCTTTCCTTCGGACACAGGAATCGGCTTTAACAGCTCCCTTTCCTGATCCGGTGGGATCGGGCGTGTTTGCGGAGTGGGATTTATCCCAATCTCCATAGGTTCTTCGATTTGAAGATCGAGGGTTGTACACCTCTCGTTTGGTTTATTTTTGTTAGTCGTTTTCACCATATGGTTCCCACGAGTAGCAAAGGAATGTTGGTCTGCCACAGTAGAGCCCTGCATTGCTGTGGTAAGGCAAAATACTCCGGAAGATTGCCCAGTTTTCCGGAGGCCCCGTTAATGACACCTTTCGCCCCGGTGCCATTCAGCCTTCGGCACGGGTTGCGTACACCTTGGCTTGGAGGATTTTATCGACTTACCTTGTCTAGATCCGCCGTGTTTAGCCGAACGCAGGGTCACCTCGGGCAGGATGCGACATTGAGCCGCGCACGGACGATCTTGAGAGAAGCTTCATAAAGGATGGCCATTTCCCCTCAGCTTTTCTCCTAGAGTCAGTGGCCAAGTAGCTGACTCCTTGACCCCGGTCATTAGATTAAGAATATATTTACTCATAGAATTATTTTAACGTAATTAAATTTATACGTGAATAATTAACATTCATAGACACGTTCGATTCTAATTAATAAACATGGCAAATGCAAACGCTACATATCAATTGTTAAAAATGTTTATTGATATCATACCTGCCTATGATGGCAACCCAAATTATTTAAATGATTTCATTACTTCTGGCGATCGTTTAATTACCAACTTCAGTGCCACAGATAATCCAGTACAAAATTAATTTTTAGTAGGTGCTATTAGAAGTAAATTAGTTAGACAAGCACGAACCGCAGTTACATCACGTTTAGATATAAATGAATGGAAAGATATTAAGATATTTTGCTTGAAACTTTTGGCGATACTAGAGATCTTCAAACGTTGCAACAAGATCTATTAAAAATGTCATTCGATCCACGTAAAGAAACATTGTTGAATTTTAGTAATAGAATTCAAGAACATCAATCTCTCCTCATGTCGAAATTAAGTAATTCTAATTTTACAGCTGACATTAGAAAAGCATATAGTACAATTTATAACAGACTAAGTTTAGACACATACGTACGTAATTTACCCATCAAAGGGTCTAGCCGGTTAAGCACATGAAAACTGCACTCGCGTCTGATGAAGGGTTCTTACCTTGTTTTTATTGTTCTTCATCTAAAATAGCCATATCATCATATCCCTAACCTCTAAATAAAGGTATAATGGGGGTGACAACCCTAAATGTGAAAAATTTTTTTTTCAGTAGCTATTGAAGATATCTTTATGAAATTTAAACTGTGCATGACTATCCATAAACTACTTATAATATATGTTTTTTAGAATTTTTGCGATATTAGAAACTGTAAAAAACGAGAAGTATATTTTTTGGGGGTGGTTTTTTATACTAACCCCCAAAATGACACCTACCAAAAAAATATATTTTATTTGTTTTTTAGTTAGCTATCACGTGTTAAAGTTACAAAATGGTCGAATTGGTGGAACATAGTTCTGAAAAACAAAAGTCAAGGTATGGTGATGAAATAATGTATTATAATAAATTCAACCATACAGAATATAGACATAATTACGAATAACGTTATTATACTGAAAATTCAATCATCGTCACTATTTTCTTCAATAGTAGTAATTATATTAGTCGCATTAAACAGAGATATTTCAGCTGGTTTTATAATTTTTGATTTATAACGAGCGTGTGCTAAATAGTAAATAACCGTCGCTACATGAGCGCAGCAGCCCACTGTTCTGTTTCCATTTCCTCAATCACAAACACATCTTCGAATTCCCTCATAGGTGTTCAAATTCGGCTCATACTCGATAAAGCAATTATATGTCTTGCTATTAATGTGCCTTGATCGTACTCTTACCTTTATAATATTTTCGCGATCTTTTAAAAATTCAAGGTTTAATTCATTGTCAGTCATTATTTCAGCAAGATAACATATTGCTTGTGACAATTGATAAGTGCCAGTAAATAATATTTTAAGATCAGTTTCACTCAGTTCTTGAAAATCCATTAGACTAGTTGAAGATAATTTCGTAAAAGGTTTTTTACGCCGATTTAAGTTCTCATTTTCAACCAATTCTTGCATTGTATTCTGTTGATTTTGACGCTTCTTCATAAAGGCAATAATAGTATTGGCAAGTTCAACATCAGAGTTCAATCTTTTTCCAAAAGTGTTGTTTAAAAATCCAGCTATTCTGCACAATGATTTTGCCATAGGTAAAAGCTTGTTGTCCAGAACATTATGTAATATAGCGCCATGTACAGCTTCAACAGCCCAACGTACTTTAGTAACAAATCGTGATGCATTTGCCTCTTCTACTGTTAATTGTGCTCTTTTCCCCTTTAAAGGCATAAGTACATGGTAACCTTGATCTTTTAAATAATCTACCACGTCACGGAAACCACGATCAACAATGCAGATGTCACCTGGTTGTAGAAGCATTTTTAATCCGTTAGGTTCTTCTAATATACTTTTCATTATAGATGCATCGTTCATCGTTCCATTGTAGGGACCTGCTATGTCAACTATATAGCCATTTGTTGTACAAATGGTAAAGGGTTTACAGAGTGGTGTTTTCTTCTGTCCACTGTACGATTTTCTTTGATAAACATTGTTCCTACTTTTTTCATGCCTAATGTAAGTACCGTCAAAAATTAAACCAAGAGAAGATTCTCCAAATCCGAGTAAATGTTTTGCGAGATAAGATGTTTCATTATTAATAAGATCTTCTCTACTTTTCGCATTTATTCCAAAATGAGCTGGTAAAATATCTTTTTCAAAACCTTCGATTACCTGGTGGAAATAATCTGAGACTTGTTGAGAATAGTTCAATCCAAATATTTTCTGAACTATCTCGTTCGAATTACCAGTTCTGAATTTAAATAAAAACACTACCAATGCTTATATTACTGACCGTTCTCTACCATCTCTCATGCTAGTAAGCATTTTCGCTAATCTAATAATATTTTGCCATTCAAGACCAGTGAAAGTAAATATTTCTTCTTCAGAAACACAAAATCCGCCAACTTTATTGTGTAGTGTTAGATCAGCATTATTAGCTAAAAGATTTAAAAACTGAGAGACTTCGCCTTATTCTAAGATACTATGATTCGAATAAACTCATAGCAGCTGTAATTCATCGTCAAAGAATCGATTTTTTATCAAATGGCTTGGGCAACATCTGTTGCCTTTTGGAATAAAAATTCTTCGTTTAATAAATGCTTGAAGGCGAGCATCTAAAGGCACAACAGTAAGTTTTTTTTAGATTCACATAATGTACAGTAAATATGTGTCGTTTTAACTCTTTTGATTTGAAACTCTACATATTCTTCTTGACGTGAACTATTGTGGCAAAATACTTGAAAGTCCGGATCATCCAAATCACTGCCGTAACTGTCATTTTCAACACTATCACCACAGCTAGTAGACACGATCGGTTGCGTTTCTCTATATATTGTCAGTCTACATTTATGACAAAATACAGACCCAATATGTAAAGTATTTCTACAATAAGGTTGATATCTATTTAAATCTTCATTTGTAATGATACGCTTTAACTTTCCACTGGATTTTCTGACATGTATTTTACAATTAACACATTTATCATCTTTATGACGTTCAGTTATTTTCTCCATTATTTCCTATCGCAAATGTTACAATGAAAAACAGAACTGCAGTTAATACACAGTCGATATTCGAAACTCTCGCAAAATACTTAATAAAACAATTATTTAACTTTCATTAACACAATTTTCTTTTGCCCAAATCAACGTATACGTGGCCTGCCAACTATGTTTTGACTCGCTAGTTAACTTCTTATAACTTGACAAAACTTGTATGAAAATGGAATCGTCGGGGAGGTCACTACATGCTCATTGTGGCGCATTACAAGATAACATTGTGTACCGAGTCTACATCGCGACTTCGAAATTCGTGCGTATCGAATGTCGTCAAATTGCATATTTCACGGGTCCAATTTCAATATTTCGTCGAGTATAGTACAGAGTAGTCGTCATCGTATCCAATGAGTAACGAAATATTGATCGTTTATAGTTTATTTGTAGGTATATATTTTGTTGACATTTATTAGTTATAAGAACGTATTTAGGTATAGAGATAGTTCACAGGTTTTAATATAGTTTTTGGTAAAAAATTCATACATATGCACGTATCCATAATTGGTTTTTATTTTTCAGAACTATGTTCCACCAATTCGACCGTTTTGTAACTTTAACACGTGATAGCTAACTAAAAGTATAGTATAAAAAAACCACCCCCAAAAAATATACTTCTCGTTTTTTACAGTTTCTAATATCGCAAAAATTCTAAAAAACATATATTATAAGTAGTTTATGGATAGTCATGTACAGTTTAAATTTCATAAAGATATCTTCAATAGCTACTGAAAAATTTTTTTTTCACATTTAGGGTTGTCACCCCCATTATACCCTTATTTTAGGGGTTAGGGATATGAGATTAATTGTATGGCTATTTTAGATGAAGAACAATAAAAACAAGGTAAGAACCCTTCATCAGACGCGAGTGCAGTTTTCATATGCTTAACCGGCTAGACCCTTTCAACAAATGGTTAGAACTAAAGGTTTCGAAAAACTACAAGATGCCATTAATTTCGTTTCACAAGAACAACAATTTCAAACTTATATAAAGATTCTGTTACCCCTCAAAACATAAACAAAAATTTTTCCCCTCTTTTAAAAAATTCACCACAAGGCATTGTTCGTACTAAAATGTATTATCCACCAGCACCAAATGTTCCAACACATCAAATACCATCCCATTTCAAACAACTTCAAGTCCTAGTACTTCATATAATTATAACAATTTTCCAAACCCCGAGGCAATTCGCCAAAACAACTATACCACACCTCAACAATTCCAACAAAACATTCACAAACCACCATTTCCACGTACAAATGTATGGAAACCAGGTCAACATATACGTTATCATAAACCAACACCTATGCAGACTTCTACCATCAATAAAACTGTAAACCCTTTTCACACTAATTCCTCGAATTCTCGTTTAAATAACCAAAGATTCCTAAACGATGAAGCAATGTTCCATAACGAAACAGACCCTTCACCACCATGACAAATATATAATCATATAACTAATGAACAAATTCCTACTTCATTAGAAGACACTTTTCAAAACTTACAAATGACAATTCCCTTACCACAACAAAATACAGAACAAACTATTGACGATGATGAACTTGAAAGAACACGTCAAAACAAGCAATTGAGGCTGAAACACGAGCTATTAATGAAGAGTATAATGAAGACTTAGATCTAGATGAAGAATATGACGATCAAAACTCACCTATATTGAACACATATATTGAACAAAACCCCGATGACCAACAATCCGAACCAAACTCTACATACTGTTCCCTACTGTACATTCAACTTCAGTACCCCCCAATCAAACTTCTTTTAGACACTGGTAGTTCTCGTACAATTTTAAAACCATCTCTTATACAAAAATATTGCCCAAAGCCAATATACAAAAGTCCAGTAAAAATAACAACAGGATCAGGACAAATAATAGCTAATTATCAAGCACACATACAATCATTCCCAGAACTAAGTACAAATGAAAACCTTCATGTGATCCTTTATGATTTTCATGATTACTTTGACGGCGCTCTAGGTCTTGAAGATATCAAAAAATTAAAGATCAATATTTCTTTTGAAAAAAACATAATCTATAACAACTCTTTTAAACTACCCATTCACTTTCAACGTAATTACCCCACTCTCACAATTCCACAACAAGGAATACATCAAATAAAAATTCCCACTAAACTTCCCAATAATACCGAAATTCTGATAAACAAAGTTGCCCACAAAAAAATCTATAACCTGAATCAATCTCTAAGATAACTAATGAAAACTTTCATAGTACATTACACAATTACAACATTGAACCTACTACTTTTAACCTTGAACATCTACAAAAACCATTACATCCATACAATGTCTACAATCACAAATTAACTTCACCAAATATACAACATCCTGAAACTAATACAATCAATTCACTCTTGCAAACTGTTCACCTCAATCCAAAAGAAAAAACGACATCTAACACATATCATGAATTTACCGACCAAAATCATGGAATTCCCGACAACAAAACAAACCCAAAACGACAACTTATAAACTTATTAATAATCGTATGATTACTTATAAACAGAAGAAGACTTGTAAAAAGAAAAAGAACTCTCTCTCTCTCTAACTTATTAATAATCATATGATTACTTATAAACAGAAGAAGATTCGTAAAAAGAAAAAGAACTCTCTCAGTTTTCCCAACTCAGTCAAACAGAACATTAGAACAACAGACAATCATGTACATTGCCACGTCAACGAAACAAATCCACCAAATGACACATTTAGCACTGATGTCAATCCCGACACGGATCTTGAATTAGAAAGTATAATTGAAGAAATACTCGACGAACAAGATAAACAAAACGCTACGCATATTCCAGTACCACATTTACAACCGGCACAAAAAGACCCTAGACCAAACATTCAAACAACCCAAACTGTACACACAGCACATGAATATCCAATTTTCATTCTACCCTACACAGAATATCCTGTCAATCACTTTAAAAATTAAATAATTATAACCGAATCCAACACCACCCCTAGAGAAATCTGTGATTTACGTACTATTTTTTCTAAATTAAGACACTTCATCACACTACGAACACACTTAGATGATGAATCCACTTTTCATTTCTTAAAACCCTTTATCTCTTTAGAAGGAAATACTTGCTTTAAATTTTCTACCCCATCTCTTGAACGTAAAATCGGACGAATTTTTCGCACTTCCATGGCATATCATCGAGATAAAAGACTAGTTATCTCATCAACACTTTTAGACGATGTCACTGATGAAAACGAACAACAACGTATAATCAAATACTACCATCAAGGAAAAACATGCCACCGCGGTATGAAAGAAACGGCGAAATCCATTTGACGGATTTACTACTGGCCTAATGTACAGAAAGATGTCACAAATTACATCAACACTTGTCAAATTTGTCTAACATCTAAATATGACAGACATCCACAAAAATTGAAACTGCAACACACAGAAACACCCACAGCCCCATTTCAAATCATTCATATTGATCTCCGATTAAAGAAATTATATCTTGATACATAATTTTCTCCATATACCTCATTTGCTCCTAACATAGTCACATTATATGGCCATTAAAATGGATAAATGAACATCACATCCCATAGGCAACAGTGGCGGGTATGTGTAGAAGGGAAAATGTACAATATTGTACATATTTTATGTAATAATTGTTGGTTAACCTTTATGAACATAACCGCGGATTTAAAAAATATAATAGGTAGAGATGTTTTATTCAAGGGAAATATGTATTGAAAGGATAATATTATTATTACAACTGTAAACTGAACGCCATCATGTTACGATTATGACCTACTTACTTATGAAACGACCGATTTTCTTCTTTTCTAAACTGCCTACTGCAAACGGCACAGCACTTCAACATGTAGCATTAAATTTTCACTAAACTGTGTAAATATGAATAGAGAATATTACTTAGGTATTAAGCAAATCACAACTTAAAATAAAATTATTTTTTCATCACTTTTTGGTCGGATAACACGAAAAACATTTATTGACATTAATGGCGGACACTGTCAAACTGAGATTATGATAATCGAACTGAACCGATCGTGTAGAAAACAGCCGCGAATAGGCCAATCAGAAACTTATGGGAAGAAGTGCCTTAGACTGTGAGTCTTTCAGCAACAAATAAATCAATGCCATTATGTATCTAGATATGTTTTTTAATCGGAGATATTGATACATTTATTATCGACAAACTATTCTTCCTCATTATCTTTGGCCCATTTTCCAAATTTGGTCAAGCATATCTTCTAGAAAATAAAAATGGAATTTGTATTATGGAAAACCTATTACTATTCATTTCTCACATGGGCCTCCCCTTAAAAATAATTACAGACAACGGTACTGAATTTAACAATCAGTTACTGAAAGACTTTTGCTTACTACATTCAATCGATCTTCACTTCACAACTCCCTACCATTCTAATTCCAATTCTCCAGTCGAACGTTTTCACTCAACACTAGGCGATTCGATCAGATGCCTTAAACAAGAACATCAAAAACCCACCAAGTATCTAATGACACTTGCTGTCCTTCTCTACAATAATTCAATCCACTTCGTAACAAATATGACTCCATTTGACATAATTCATGGACAAAGACAAAATCCATTCGATCTCACACCACAAATGCTAATCTCCCAATATCTAGAACAACATAAAAACAATCTCACCATTCTTCACAACAAAACTAGAGAACGATTAGAACAAGATAAAAATAGAATAATTCCTAAAAGAAATGAATTACTTGCCCAACCTGAACCCATTCCTGTTGACACAGAAATTTACATACGAACTGATAAGAGCACACCAAAATCGAAACCTAAATTTACAAAAGCAATCGCTGTCACAGACAATGATCTTACAATAAATACAACGCGCGGGAAAATACACAAGAATCGTATACGCAAAACACGCAAAATAACACTTAACCCCTTGTTACAGGAAAATGAAGAACCTAATGAAGATCCTCCTTTTCATAATGGGAATCACCCTAACACTAACCAATATAACCTTCGAAACCGTACTACATCCAACCCTCTTCCTCAGTATAGGTCAACAAGTCCGAACAATTAGCCATTATCACACATTCACACATAAAATTGATATTGAACCTCTAATTGACGCATTCGAAAAAATTCAACCATTACTTAACGACATTGGTAGACAGGATTCCTTAAATAAAAAAAACATTGACACCGCTCTGATATTTCAACTTTTAAATTATCAAACCATGATCAGACAAGAATTACAAAAAATTAAACCACAAACAAGAGTAAAAGACAAAAAGAGCATTATTCAATTTCGTTGGAGACGTTGAAGAAAAACTTTTTGGTACTGCCACTGAAAAAGATATCGCAAATTTGCAAGCAAAAATCGATACTCTCTTATCAAATGAAAAAACATTAACAACTGAAGTAAACCTAAGAACCTCACTTCTTACCACCTTTGCTAATAAAACTACCGCTATATTAAATCGCATTCAATTAAATCAAAATCGTTTACTTAATTATCTTAAATCAAGAAAAAGCGAACATGACACCAATTTTCAACGACAAATTTTTATCAATCAAATGCAATTGCTTCTTTATTATTTTCAACAAATCGAACAGACTCTCACATTTTTAAGAATAACAACTGTACATTTTTTCCTATTAAGCCCAACAGAATTACAATCAATGATTCAACACTTACAAAAAATATATCCTGTTAATTCAATTCCTCAATTTGAATTCACTCATTCTTACTATGAATTATTAAGACCAAATTATTTTCAAAAGGGATTTATAATCTATGTTTCTTTGGATTTCCCAATTCTAACAGAAAACCTAAACTTAAACCTTTTCCACGTCATCCCTGTTCCTATAAAATATTTAACTATTATCCCTCCAAAATCATACCTTCTTGTTGATACTTTCAACAACTACCGATGGATCGACAATGCCCCCACAGATTGAAGACACCATCTTCACAGATGATAAACTACTTTCCACTGAAGATTGTTTCGTCGACCTTTTGCGAAGCAGAAGGACTAAGCTATGCTCAATTACGATAATATTTTACCAACAATGTCACACTGAACAAATTTCATCAACTGAGTTCCTGGTTGTTCCTACTACCAACTCTCTATACGATATTCCTGCAATCCAAGGATATCCAATTATAAAACTATCCAACAATCTACAAAAATTGTCTTGACTGAAAGATGCCAATTTTTTGTGAACAACGAAACTTTCATGTATGAAGAACCATACATTTCAACAACTACATTCTTACTACCCAAAATTGACGATACGATGATGGATGAAACCCATTTGAGTCCTACACTCCACAATATTCCTATGAAAGAATTACATCAGCTTACACATCAACTTCATCATCTTAAACCCATTTCCATTAAGGATCCACCTCACGACCCCTGGAAATTCAATTATCTATGGCTGTTAATACCCACTGCCATCCTTTTCTTTGGAATTCTTCTATAGAACAAGAAAAAGACCTTGAAGACACGAATCAACGTTATCTTCTCAAAAACCAAAATGGATCATTCAAAAGGAGACATACCTATGGAAGACCATCAGCTGGTTTGCCTCTGTCCCCTCAGCCCCAGCTTCCATTTTAAGCGGGAGGAGTTAGGCATAGCCCCAACGACCTACTCCATTATTATACTCTTCGCAAAAACGAAGAGTATATTGTATTTGATCGGCACATTTCTAAAATCGTAAATATCGCTCGTAGAGAAAAACTTTTCATATCATTGTGTTAGTGAACGAATTCTGAACAACTTTCAAAATGTCCGTCACGTTTCTTGTAAGCACGATAACTTAAGAAAGAAAAGTCCGATTGTATTGAAATTTAGAAAGTAAGTTAGTGCTAGTTAGAAGAAGAACCCTATTGCTTTTGAAAAAAATCGATTAGTAAATAAAAAAGTTATAAATTATTTAATTAAAAAAAAAAAAAATTCTCTCTAATTTTTGTAGCTTGTACTAAAATGGAAAGCTTGCGAGATATTATTTCCATAATATTTTTTTTTTTTTTTTGTTTATGAAGTTTACTAATATATATTTCATAGAAGTGAAATATGTATGAAAGTCGAAAGATATCTATCACAGACAAGCAACTTTTCTACCAATAGGTGGTGGCGCAGCGGCTAAAGCTTTGCGTTGCAATCCAAAGAAATTTTACACCTTCAAACTGACGATAGTCCGCTAACCAGCAACATAACTCAAATCAGAATGCATAATGCCCCATTCCAGATCAAACACCCCCTACCATACCAAGCGTTGCCTATCTTCCGGCAACCTCTTCCCTAGTCATACTTTCCTATACCACAACCTACTATTTCCACATCTTTGATCTTTCCTCAACGTTATCTTTCCAATCCTTTCTATTCTCTTTCTGTATGTTCTATTTTTGTTCCTTTTTTTAATTCTGTTTGTTCTTTTTGTCATCAAAAATTCCATTTTGGCCGATAAATTTCTAAAAAATTCAAACATTTTTAAACCCTATCCTTTTTCCACCACATTCTCCTGGCGTCAGGGAGACCACCAGGTCGGCAGTTCTCGTACGGGTTTTTTCGTTTAGCTTTTCACCCGAGTCAGCAGCCAAAATTTATTTAGTGTTATAACCAGTTACTAGTTCTAAGTTTTATATGTAATTAGTTTTAGGCCTTTGTGGGCAGCATTATTTTCAAAGGTATTATTAATTTTAAACCCACGCTAGGTGGGTAGGAATTTTAATTGTTCTTTATATCATTGTCGTCAAGCCGAACTGAACCTGATCCGCCCAGCCCTACAATCACCACGGCGCTACGCGCTGTGGTTGTCTGGCTGGCTCCGGGCCAGGTTTCGGGGAGGCGCATATGTATCTATAAATGTTAATAAATTTTATTTGCTTGCTTGCAATCCAAAGGTCCCGTGTTCGAATCCCACAGGTTGGATATTTTTTTTCATTTTTTTTTTTCATACAATTTTTTTCACACAATTTTTTCCACAATAAAGATGGTAACACAAAATTTAGGATGTCCAAAAACTAACATTATTCACAAGAAAACTGCGAAGAGTATCCTATAGAATGTGTAACAATTATATATAAAAAGCTCAGTAAATTGGCAAAGAGTATGTTTTTAGCTTGTTCTTATTATCTCATTATGACATTCTCATGCATAATATATAATGTTAAGCGACCTGACCCGACCCACAAATAATACAAACAATAAATAAGCAATCATATAAATACTGCATGATTCCTTATCCAAGTCAGTTCTAAATCTTACTTCGTTGAGTTAAGTCAGGTTAGCTACGAATAGTTGTAACCGAGTTTGTGAATAAATCAAATAAGTCAAAACACAGTTTTTGATTGTTAAGCATCCCTTAACTAGTTAGAGTACAGTCAAAAGATATACAATTCATTATTGAACCGTAACAGATATGAAAAAAATTAATAGGAACATTATTGTAGAAAATTTAGTCAGCTTTAATTTTGCATATAGCCTTTTTGATTAGAGCTAACCGTTTTCGAGATATGAATGAAAAACCGGGACCTTCTTTGTGCCCCCCTACATCCCTCCCCCCATCTCCTACGTTCGGGGACTTTTGGTATGTTTACCTCCTAAATAGTCGAAACACAGCCTTCAAGTCAAAAATTGTGATCTCGGCATTTCCCTCTAGACCCCCTTATTGAACGTTCATTGACTGGGCTATAAGTGTATACAACATGATCTACCAGGACATGCGGAAAATTTAACAGTAGGTTGTCCCCATCGAAAGGAATAAAAAAAATGAAAATTTTTTAAAAAATGACCAAAAAAATTACCTTATTTTTTTGTAGGAATGCGCCGCCAATGACTTCAACTAATCTAACGTAACGCGGTACAACCATATCACTTTATCAGACTTGGGATCGACACTACTGATGGCAAAGCTGGATAATAAGATCGAAGTGACTTTGGTTTTAATCAAATCACACTACAAAAATACCGAAATAAATCGAAGACGTTGATCTCATGCTGAAATGACAAGCAGATATACGAGATATTTAGTTAAACCGGTCAATGACACGGCCGTGTAACTATTGTTCGACCGGAAGCAAAAAACGCGGCTCTCTAGGGGTCTACACACGATCCAGCGGCACGGAGCCAGCCTTGTCGGCATGCTTTGAACTCATTCGTAAAAGTGAAATGGTCCGCTGGAATTCCAATTATCTTCAAAGCGTACCAACAATGTTGACTACCTGCCAGGCATATCGGTAAGCACTGCGAAAACAACCATCTTGGCCTGGACTGAGGGGAAAATCCTCCAGTACTGGCAAGAACTACCAGGATTAGTTCATTCAAAGGAGTTCATCACATACCCTTTGAAATCAAGAACTAAAAAACTATTAGAGTTAAACAGGTTACACCTAAGAACTCTTGTTGGCCTATACACTGGGCACTGCAGACTTAACCACCACCTACACAGACTCGGAATAGCGGACAACGCTGTCCTGCTGCAGAAAGAACCAGACACATTTTGGTTATACTCAGAGATGGGTAAAGGAAACGTTCCATATGAAAGTTTCCGGAATGAAATTTGAATAAAAATGAAAGTTTTCAGTAAAATATTTGAATATTCCGAAAGTTCCCAAAGGAAACTTTCTCGGAATTTTGGAACTTTCAAATATTCAAATATTTTATTGAATACTTTCATTTTTATCAAAATTTTGTTCCATGAACTTTCAAATGAAAAGATCTCTGGGTTATATATACACTTAGAAAGGGTGAACAACTTGAATATTATATAAAAAAAATACAAAATGTAGTTGTAACTGAAAATCAATGTTACCCTATAAGGGCCAGTATTTTCATCTCCCATTAAATTTATTCAATAGGCCCATGGAAACAATTATTAATGCAGTTGTATTCAAGGCAATTATCTGAAGAATAAATTTAACAGGGGGTGAAAATACTGGTCCTAATAAATAGAATAAAATAAAAAATAACTACCTGAGAATCCTCCGACAGCATATAAACGATCACCAACAACAGCAACTTCTACATTGGCTCTTGAAGTGGTCATGCTAGGACCTACAATCCACGTTTGAGTTTGTTCATCAAATATTTCTGTAGAATTAAGAGAGTGGGAGCCATCTGATCCACCAACTACATATAGCCTATTATTGAATACAGCAAGACCACAACCACGCCTAGCTGTGATAATTGGTTTTGATGGTTGCCATGCATTTTCCTCAGCGTTGTATACCTCTACGGAATTCAAACAATTCCAAGCATCACATCCTCCAATGGCATAGACTAATTTGTTATAAGCAGCTACGCCAGCTTGATATCGACCTGAAAAAAAAAAAATGGGAAAATATCCTTAAAAAAATTATTTGAAGAGAGTTCAACATACTAAAGTGCTCTAGAAATGATTTCTGCTTGCACTTTAACCACAGAGCACTTCAAATGGTCCCTTACATTTTTGAGATTGAAAAAAACTGAGGGTACATGGGTCATGTGCAATGTAAAATTACCCTAAAATTTACTAAAACTACAGCTTCTTAAGAGGACAAAAAATGTATAAGTCCCTACAATTTATACAAAACCGAAAATAGCAATTCAAACATTAAATTATCTAAACAATCTTCGTTTTCAAAGCTAGCTTTTTTTCAAATATCTTCATAAATGTGTCAAAATTAAGTACTCTGGCGCATATTTAAGAAAAAAATTGTCTCCATAAAAAGTTGAAACAAACTTAATTTCCTGTCTATAGTCCACCTATAATAGTCCTCTTCGACTCGGTGACCGAGTCAAATTCAAACTATGATGTGTGTGGCTGTGTAAACCGATCCCAAAGGTACTTCATATTCTTAAAGTTGATAGACTATAGTAGTTCAGATTCGTTCTATGCTACTAGTTTCTGAAACAATCTGTGCACACCCGACAAAAGATGGAAACAGACCAAAATATTTATATATACTTTTGAAATAAGTAAAGAAATATATATAAATATTGTAGAATCTATAGGTCATAACCTGATTTACTGCAGGCAAGCAGAAATTTAATCTAATTTCAGCAAATCTAAGTTTTAATTTGTATATAAAATCATTCGATAACACAGGCCGACAAAAAAAAAAGGCTGCACTGCTTATTCTATGTTTTTTGACATGCTGAAATCAATTCTAATATTAAAAAAAAAATCTACCGCATCAATTTTTGTCTTTATCCTCTAAACAGGGCCAAAAAAAGGTTTTATTCTAAGGTTCTGATCCAAATTTTCTGAAGTATTTTACGAGCTGAAGCCAATTTTGGACAAAAAAAATTTCTATTGGGTCAGTTTCCCTCTACAAGCCCCTTTTATCTTCTAGGGGTGGCAGAGAGAAACGATAGAAATTTTTTCGGTCTAAAATTGGCTTTAGCACGTCAAAATATTGCAGAGAAGTTAGATCAGAACCTGAGGACAAGACCTTTCTTTTTTGCAGTAGATTTTTTTTTAATATCAGAATCGGGTTCAGCAAGTCAAAAAACAGGATAAGATGGTTTTGATCAAAAGCGCAGCCCATTTTTTTTTTTTTTGTCGACCTGTGTATTTTTTAAACTATCATTAAAAATGTTACATACCTGTATTCAATGGTGCAATCGAAGACCATGTGGATGTTTCTGGATTAAAAACATCACATTGCTTAATTCCCACTTGGCCGTTCCATCCACCAATACAATATATTAATCCATCAAGAGCACACACACCCATGTTACTCCTGGCTAGAGGCATATTTGGCATTTTTACCCATTTACCCACTGTCAGATCTAACATTTCTACAGAATCCAGTTCAGTAGTACCATTACTTCCACCAATGGCATAAACTTTATCCGAAAGCACTGCAATCTTAAAACGACCTCTACTTTCCCTCATCTGAGGCAAAGCTTTCCATGTGTTTGTTTCAGGAATGTATTGTTCCACAGAACGAAGGCACTCCGTCCTATCATAACCGCCTGCACATTATTTAAAAAAGTATTATAGTTTCATAAACTATAACATTCATAATATTACTTACCGCACACGATAAGGGTGTTAAGGAAGTTACCACAACCAACAGCACACCTTTGAGAAGACATATTTGCAACTGCGCAATAGAGATCAGGTTTTTCTTCACTAGCCGGCCTGCTAGCATCAGGTGTTTGTATGGGGGAAGGAGTGGAAGGTGTATTCAGTCTGAAAATAATAATTTATTTAACCTAGATCTAAAACTTTCTTTAATTAATGTAATTGTTAATTAAATTGCTAATTATTAACCCTTTCAGGGCCGAAGCGGATCAGAGCATTTTACCAGTCGGACCAGAGCTGGAAGCCTATGCGTGTTCGTACGATTCGGGTACCTAAATTCATCCGCATTGTCATCAAAATACTCATTCTCGTCACCACTGTTCATCAGAATATTGAGCAAATCTTCACCTGTCAAATATTTCTTGGATGCCATTATATTTTTTCGCGTAAAATTACAGTCAAAACTTAAAACAACTACTACGTATTGTAAAAAAAAAACAAATGTGTCAATGTGCTTTATTTATCTAATGAATATGCTATTTTAATGCACTTTTGAGTTAAACATTGGTGTGACTAAGACCATCGTTTGGTCTTAAAAAGAACATAGTCAGTATCTTACAAAAATGTTTTATCAGGAAGGCTTTTCTGTCTATTATTATTAAAAGGGATTAAGTACTGTAGCAAATGTTAAGGAAAGAGATGACATTACTATTATAGAACTATTTTATTTGATCCAGCTTAGCGTTAGTATTTTATATATTGGAATGAAAAAATGGTGGAGGATATTTAAATAAAAAACGTGTTCTGTTTAGTCAGAACGGGAGAAGAAACCTGAAAAATACTTTCAACATTTTCCAATGCCATATCATTCAAAATGAAGACTTGCATGGGACGATTTCAATCGATCATTTTTGGGTGGAACTAAAGCATAAATAAAAAATAAAAAAACGCATCTTGCCCCGTTTGTTAGAATGAGCTTTTGTTTTCGAGTTATTGAATTTTGAAAATATGTGCTCACCTTAAGTACCAAGAAGAATTTAGCGTCGCCGAGAGCGGTTGTTGAGTTACATCAGTATACAGAGCACCTGCCTATCACGCCATTGACTTGGGGTTCGAATCCTGAGGTTCTTTTTATTTATTGAAAAATTACTCTTTTCATTACCAATTAATCTTTTTTGTCTAAGTAATCAAGTCTAATATTAGTATTTTTTATTATTTCAAAAAAACTCATTGTCTTTTGATAATTTTCTTCAAACTGCACATGGATATGTAAACATAAATTACTGAAGAATGTCTCGGTTTATCAAAATGCAATGAGAATACCTTTTTCCTTTGTAATGATCTGAAAATTATTATTTATAGGAAGTCTTGGGATACGGAAGTGGGGGCATCAGTCTCAGTCTCTATACATCGATGTCATCAATTTGCAAAACAAACCTGTACATTTAAATGTGACCGCACAAACCGAGAATGATAGCAGCAGTTTAGCCTAGCCATTTACATTGAAGTCTACCGCGATGTCCAGGTCGATACGAAATAGTTTGTTTTTATATGGTTTTAGAGAGGAAGGCATGGCGGTAGCTTGCAATTCACTGGTCCGCTGTCGCATGGTGGCGCCCTTCAAGTCCACACTAAGAGATTATACAGCGTGTCCCACCTACAAAGTTTATTTTGGGTCCGAATTAGATCATTTTTTTTTAAAACGTAGATCTCTGAAAAGTGCATTATTGTTGTATATTACATTTTATAAAACATAGAAGGTTTTTGTGGTAGGAAAATGACGAAATCTTATTAGCGACTTTTTTATTTCATATCTGAGTACACCACTGGATTCGGCAAACCCTCAAATGGGTTTGTCCAAATTCCGGGAAAATACATTTTTGGATATTTCCTGAAAGAAATAAAAATTCTGAAACTACCAATGAAAATCCACTGATGCATGGGACTGTGTATTTAAAAAGAGTGCCTTCACTCAAACAACTGACAAAGGAATGTTTAATTGTCAATTTGTGTAAATTTTACAGATTTTAATTTCTGATTGCAATAATAATTATTGCCACGCAACTCAGATTTGAAATAAAAAAATCGGTAATAAGATTTCACAATTTTCCACCCACATAACACAAATGCAGTAGGTCGACCTTTTACGTTTTATAAAACTTAATGTATCACAAGAATGCACTTTTCTAAATCTGACTTAAAATACATTTTTTATGGAGGTGGTTCCAAGCAAAATGGGATACACTGTAGAAAGCGAAATTATTTTCATAAGATACAATAGAAGCACATAAAACCACTAAGGGACTGAACGAAACACTGATTGATAAACCACTACTGAGACTGCGACCTGCATTTCTAGCAGCTTAGCACCTCTGGCATGTCTTTACCCTTAGAAATATGTAAAAAATTAAAAAGCTAGAGGTAAAATACTGACAGCCACCCCCTAAAACTACCACTTAAGCAGAAGAGAGGGTTTGACTTATGTATACTGGTGTCCAAACAGGCTATATCTAAATTTTAAAAATGAGTTTAATATTCCAAGGCAGTAGGAAGATATTACAGAAAAACTTATATTAAACTCCCTTATTATCCATTCTCGGAAATCATTTTATATAAAGGAGTACCTTTATTTTTGGACGTACTATCAGAAAGGGTATAGCTGGAAAAGTTAGGGAAATGTGCCCCCGCACTTACTTAGTTAAAATGACTTCCAGATGATGCAGTTTATAGAGTATATTACACGGTAAAAATTTTAACCCTCTACTACCCCTACGATGGTGGAAAAAAAATAATATGTCTTTAATTATTATATATTTTTTTCGGTTTCTATGCAACCGATCGATTTGAAATTTGGCACGAGTATTGCTTGCGTGGAGATAACTCACTCCAAAAAATAAGGTCATTTTATGACCATTTTAACCATCGGAAAAAAATATACATTTTTTTTAGAGGACAAAAGGGTGGCTACCCTTCGTGGTACAATCACCATTCTATGATATATTATGTCTTGACACTTCGTGATTATCATACTAAATTGTCAGATTTTTTCTGTGGTGGAACAATATGGAAAAAAATAAAATTGGGTAAAATAAAATATTTACACATGCCTCTTAGTTCTAACAGTTAATGTGCCAGTGCGATGTTGCCAAGTCTACCTTTTTCCCCAGACGTACGGAAATTCGGCACAATCTGGCAGTACCACTTCTGGAGGTCCCAGGGTCGAAGTACTAACTCTCTAGGACCTTGGGGAAAAGTTTAGCAACGAATGATGTTCATTGTAATTACTGTCGCATTACGACATCTAAAAAATGACGTACTGAACCAGATGAAGAAAGTGAGGGAACGATCGAAGAAGCTTTTTGTGCCTTCGACATCTTCTAGCACTATGACTAGTGACTCTGAGGAAATAATGGAACTACCATTGCAAAGACTCGTTGCTACACATAAATACTGTTGCATATGTGGTGATTATAAAGAACTGACCGTAATATCCACTAATGTGAGACTACAGTGCTATTGAAACAAACAAATGTATATCCCCGAGGCAGTCGTTGCTGTAAAATACATACATCGCTTTTATGAAGACGATATTACTCATCTGGAACCATATCCCAATTGTAGCTCGATTCCTAGATCGGATTTTTGCATTCTATTGAATTCCTTAACCCCAATAACAAATCTAAAAGGCTCTGCAGACCACTGCGGTTTATCAGCGAAGCAATTATTAACGTTTACAGGCTTAACGGTAGATGCCATTTACGAATTAAACTCACTGTTGGAAAATTCAAGTACAAGAACTTCTTCCGTCCTTGTTTTTCTATTAAAACTGAAAACAGGTAGTAATAATGATAACAGAATGACCTCCTACATTACTAAATTGTTCGATATGGTGCCAGCGTGCAGCGAACTTGCTAGGAAGCTGACCATCTTCAGAATGGTATCAATGGTATATTATTAAGGTTGTAATTAATAACCATAACTAATAAGATAGTCTGATAAACTGCGGTGTTCTGTAGAGCCTTTTAGAGTTGTTCTGTTATTGGGGTTAAGGAATTTAATAGAATGCATAAATCCGATCTAGGAATCGAGCTACAATTGGCATATGTTTCCAGATGAGCAACGTCTTCATAAAAGAGATGTTTAATCAAATATAGACACATTTCGTGCCCAGAGATCCAGCAGGACGACTTAAGTTTACTGAGATAAAAAATTATCCATCTGCGTAGCTGGCTGATGGAACCCATCCAAGGCCAAAAATGAGGGGAAAAAATCAAATGTATTTTACAGCAATCTTTGCCTCGGGGATGTATATTTGTTTGTTTCGATAGCACTGTAGTCTCACAGTAGTGGGTATTACGGTCAGTGCTTTACCATCACCACATATGCAACAGTATTTATGTGTAGCAACGAGTCTTTGCAATGTAGTTCCATTATTTCATCAGAGTCACTAATTGTAGTGCTAGAAGATGTCGAAGGCACAAAAGGCTGGTCTTCTTCGATCGTTCCCTCACTTTCTTCATCTGGTTCAGTATGTCGTTTTTCAGATGTCGTAATGCGACAGTAATTACAAAGAACATCATTCATTGCTAAACATTTCCCCAAGCTCCTAGAGAGTTAATACTTCGCCCCTGGGGGTGAACCCTGGAATCTTCAGAAGAGGTAATGCCAGATTGTGCCGAATTTCCGTACGTCTGGGGAAAAATTAGACTTGGCAACATCGCACTGGCACCCGCGGTCAGTTGTAGATATGCAACAATATCTACTAAGGCTATAAGTATTAACTGTTACAACTAAGAGGCATGTGTAAATATTTTATTTTGCCCAATTTTATTTTTTTCCATATTGTTCCACCACAGCAAAAAATCTGACAATTTAGTATGATAATCACAAAGTGCCAAGACATAATATATCATAGAATGGTGATTGTACCACGAAGGGTAGCCACCCTTTTGTCCTCTAAAAAAATTTATATTTTTTTTTTTCGATGGTTAAAATGGTCATAAAATGGCCTTATTTTTTGGAGTAAGTTATCTCCACGCAAGCAATACTCGTGCCAAATTTCAAATCGATCGGTTGCATAGAAACCGAAAAAAAAAATATAAAAATTAAAGACATATTATTTTTTTTCCACCTTCGTAGGGGTAGTAACGGGTTAAAATTTTTACCGTGTAATATACTCTATAAACTGCATCACCTGGAAGCCATTTTAACTCAGTAAGTGCGGGGGCACATTTCCCTAACTTTTCCGGCTATACCCTTTCTGGGGACAATTTTCGACCACCTTGTATATAAATAAATGTATGAAACGTGTGGAATGTGTATTTTTTTAAGTATATCACACCGTGATGCCGCCAAGACGAGACATTTCTCGGTCTCGTCTCGTCTTGTCTCGACTTTTCGAGACGAGGCCAAATTTTTTTCTCATCTCAAAAAATCGAGACGAGACGAGATTTTTAAAGTCGAGATCTCGCCGAGACGAGATAGAAAATTTCTCGACTTTTTTTTTATTGTAAAATTGTTCTACATTTGACCTTCGAATGAATAATATAAACTTGAATTAAATTGAGAATATAAATATTAATAATACAGATTCATCAATCACGTCTGTATCGTATTACGCCCTGCCATTTTTTACTGGTGGTCTTGGAAATGAATATAATTTAGACAAGTGTAATGTTGCCGATTTCCGCATTTCTTAAGCTGAGTTCGGCTTGCACACACAGTACTAGAGTGGAGTGAGAGTGGATTTTCACCACGTGATCACAGAGTAAAAATTGCGAGTTGTATTTATTCGAACGCGAAACACTCCAACTACTGTCAAAAGGTATTTTCTCGCCAAACATATGTGGCCAAACCTTCAATATCTATGATTTAGATTTATTTGTAACTTATTGTGATCAGTTACGCAAATAATTATGAATAATATAATTTTGCCTTTGATTCATTTTGCATGGGAAATGTATTTCGAGAATGATTCTTCTTCAGAAGAAAATATTTTAGAAAAAGTGGACAATTATGCAGAGCTGGCAGTTCCAGATATGGATGATTATCAGTTTAAAATGCATTTTCGTATTCTCCAAACACATTCGAAGATTTACTTCTTAAAGTTAATAACTTAAATATGCATCATAGTAATACGGTTAATAATAATATAATAATAAATAGGCCGACGTTAAATAAAAAGAAAAAAAAAGAAAGAAAAAAAATATAATAATAACGCCTCCATGAAATCAATCTAAACTCACTGGTATTATTTTGCAATAATATTAAATAGGGTGTTTTCCATATATAACAATTCATTTCAAATGATGCATTAATATGAAGTAATACATAAATATGAAAGTCTAAACGCATTCATATTAATTATATCATCAGATTAAAATAAATATTTAATAAACAAATCGACTTAAAATTCAAATATTTGAATAATTTTGAGAATGTCACCTTATTGGGTAATGATACTGATGACGTCGCTTCATATATCTGTCAGAAGACAAAATAGCTTTGTTTGTTTTTTGTTAAAAAATTCTCCACTGTCTGCACCAGTGTAAATCTGTCTCTCTTCAACTTATGTAGAGCCTCAATCTATCTCCTTCTAATATTGCACAAGTGCAGCAAATGTCGAGTCCGAACGGACCTATTATTGTTGATCAGTACGAAAGAAACCTAAAGTGAACGCATCCGCACTTTTCAATATTCACCATAGTAAATACACCGGTGGAGGGAACCGGTTAGAAACATTTTTCCCCGGTAAATATTTGGTTGAATGCGGTTGATTAAACATTTTGAAACGCTTTGTTTAGGCTTTCCGGTTTATCAGTAGGTTTGTTTTGGTTCCAACTTCGCGGGCAGTTCCCATCATGCGTAATAAGGAAACAGCCATGCACAGTGTATTGTTTTTATTTCTTCTTGACATATTCACCGAAATTCCAACTCAAAAACCTGGTGGATATGGTACCTTACCGGTTCAAACAGCTGATCACACCGGTGAATTTAGAAACATCTTATTTTTGGTGACTGGTTAATTTTGAAACGGTTCGGTGAGAAACCGGTCGAGATCGGTGCACTTGTAGAAGAACGCACTACCGGGCGTCAAAATGACGCGACACCAATTTATTTCTCAGGGGGCGCCAGTCGCGTATTACCCCGTTCTTCTACCTCCCAGGCGGGTTCGAGATAAGATGCACTTCGGTAGCCGAGTAATGGGACCAAGGCTGCACTACCACAGATCGGAAACTACACTCTCTCTGGACCCGAATTCCCTCGTTAGGGGTTTAGGCACCTCTTAATTTCCTGAATTTTTGCATAAAAAAATCCCAACCGAAGAATTTCTCTGCGGAGGGATTAGTTTTGGTACGCGAAAATCACGTTTTGGTCCATTAATAACGGAATATATTTCTCAAAAAACGCATAAAAAAATCCCTATCAAACCTCCATAAAGCAACCAGAAGGTCGAACGTTAATGCGAATTAACTCGACACATCCGGTTTTCCATACGAAAGTTCCAGGGATTATAGACCGTCAACAGGCCTCAAGATCAATTAAGAAATATTAGTTCAAAGAATCCGTTTATTTAACAGAATTGGTTATACAAAATTCTCAAGAAAAGAATCGTGCCTTCCCCAATCAAGGTAGTGACTTTCAGACCATACAAGCGAGAGCGCTCACGCTAACGATCGATTAGGTAGAAAAGATTCATACATACCTTCTCAGAATCAAAATGCGAGCTTTTAGAATCATTTCAGACTCTGGGTAAATGAATAATTAAGGCTGACTGAAATTAACTTAAAAAAGTTTTACTAAATGAATTTAGTTTCGCTAGAGACTACTTAGCTTTAAAGTTCTTTTATCGTGGAGATTCACGTACTCAAACACATTCAGAGGACTTATTACTGCATAAGTTGAGTGGCGTTCGATCAGTCGACGACTTACTAACCCTTATCACAGTCGATTAATATTATCGATTTGGCAGCGTCTCACCTTCGAGCGACTTTTAGGCAAAATTGAATTTTTGGATTTTTATGCACAAGGCGTTTTCCTCTATAACTTTGTCATTTGAAAAGCCCTGTTATTGGCTTTTCTACCATCGCTTTGTCTGGACCACTCAACGCGCTCGACCAAATTGCGAGCCGCTGGGTCAATCCAAACTCTTTCTATGCGAGAAACCGGCCTTGTACATGTGCATTGATTTTTATCAATTTTTGCTTATCGGCACTACGCCGGCTTTGACAAAATCTTCTATTTTGCCTCTTGGATGCAGTGCATCGTTAAAATTTTATGCTCATACTTTAGAATTGGGCTTTCAATGACCGTACCTCAAAGGTCAATGTCTTTGGTTGAGGAATAAAAATAAAAAATAATTTAAATTATATTTTCGTGGTACTTTTTAAACTGACTTTGTGGTACTTTTGAAAAATCCATTTTAAGACCAATTTTAGTGTACTTTTGAAAAATCGATTTTCGAGCCAAATTTCAAGGTACTTTTGAAAAACTAATCTGCGGGTGAAATTTTGGCGTACTTTTGAAAAATCGATTTTCAAGCCAAATTTCAAGGTACTTTTGAAAAACTAATCTGCGGGTGAAATTTTGGCGTACTTTTGAAAAATCGATTTTCAAGCCAAATTTCAAGGTACTTTTGAAAAGTTAATCCGCGGGTGAAATTTTGGCGTACTTTTGAAAAATCGATTTTCAAGCCGATTTTCAAGCCAAATTTCAACGCAGTTTTGAAAAATTAGTCTGCAAGTGAAACTTTGGCGTACTTTCGATAAATCGATTCCTGGGCCAAATTTTGACGCCCTTCCAAAAATATTATTTTTCAAAGTCCAATTTTGTAACCCTTCAAAACTATTACAAAAAAATTAAATAAAACTTAAAGTCCAATTTATGGTACCTTTGAAAAAGTATATTATTCATAAATCTTTGTCATTATATACTTCTACTCTCATATTCTGAACCAAAAACATTTTTCCTAAGTGAAAATTCGGTGTTTCTTCGAATTTTCACCTGGTCATTCCCAACGCCTTATAGAACCCAAAACGGTCCTTATGGACTGATCTGCGCCTCTGCAGACTCCCAAAAATGTCTTTAAATGAAATTTTTGCCTAAGTCGAATTTTGATTATGTCTTCAACTTAGGACGATTTTGGAGAGTTCTACAACACACTCACCGGTGAATTTAGAAAAGCGCCCTACTTATAACGTAAGAAAGTTAAGACCATGTTAAGATTAAACACGAGCAGGTGCAGAGAAGAATTATTGCGATAATGCGCGCGTAGTCATTTGAAGAACTAAAACATTTGTTGGCTCGAAATTAAAAACACCATATTTGCGATTTATCCTTGTCCTAAATAAAATTATTAAGGGCAAGGATAATCAGAGAACCAAGAATGTTATGTGACGAAAATAACCGAAAAAGTCCGAAGATGTTCATTCTTGCCAAGTACAAGTACATAACATTTTCAATATGGAAACCGCACCGAACCCTCAAAAATAGTAAATAAATTCATTGCTTTACATCCTTTTATTGTTAGTTTCTGGTTACAATCCATACTTAAATCAATTGACGATTTGCATGAAAGAAAGTTTGGTAAAAAGTGTCTAGATTGGTATGACTGTAATTCACTGCACATGTTGACCAACTCGTCCAATTTCCAAACTTTGCAATAATTAAATACCTATAATATAATAATCATAACATTGTTTTCATTATCTTTAATGTTAAACCTACTTCCATTGAATATAAATCATATTTGTTAGGTTGTTTCGTAGTCTACAATATTTAAAAAAATGTCGAATTATGCATTTTGTCAATCACTGCTGCTAACTCTTCTAAACTGAGAGTTGGAAACAGTGTTTGGTAAATTGTATAATTCGACATTTTTTAAATATTGTAGACTACGAACCAACCTAAAAAATATGATTTATATATTCAGTGGAAGTAGGTTTAACATTAAAGATAAGATTGGTATCACTGTAATTCACTGTACATGTTGACCAACTCGTCTAATTTCCAAACTTTGCAACAATTAAATACCTATAATATAATAATCATAACATTATTTTCATTATTTTTAATGTTCAACCTACTTCCATTGAATATAAATTATCTTTATTAGGTTGTTTCGTAGTCTACAATATTAAAAAATGTCGAATTATGTAATTTGTCAAACACTGTTTCCGACTCTCAGTTTAGAACAGTTGGCAGCAGTGATTGACAAATTGCATAATTCGACAATTTTTAAATATTGTAGACTACTAAACAACTTAATAAAGATGATTTATATTCAATGGAAGTTGGTTTAACATTAAAGATAATGAAAACAATGTTATGATTATTATATTATAGGTATTTAATTGTTGCAAAGTTTGGAAATTAGACGAGTTGGTCAACATGTTTATACTGTGCGCCATGACACTTTTTACCAAACTTTCTTTCGTGCAAATCGTCAATTGGTATTTACATATTAACATATTTATGCAAAACACAGTTGCGAAAACAAGTGATCTAAAAGATACCTAAAGTGCACCAGACCCTTTGCTTCTCAGTAGTAAAAAGTGCAGTGATTTTTATAATTTGTTAAAAATAAAATGTCTGAGAAATTGTGTGAGGAAGCTGAGAAGTTAATCGCTCGCTAGCTGTCTATAGTAGGTGCATACAAAATAAGGGATAATAAATATATGGAAAGGTGCCGCAATTTAGAGGTGGTGGCCGTTGTGGAGGAAAAATTGTAACTTAAAAAGTGAAAGATTGTGGACTTTTCTTGTCACCATTATATCTCGTTTTTACAGTTTCACCTGACGGTACCTATTATTTCAGAGTAGTGTTCATGCACTGAAAAAACTTTGGAGAACTATATAAAAAATGATCAAATTACAGACATATTTAAAGCGCAAGTATATTTACAAATGTTATGTGCAAATCAACAAAAAGGACATTTTCTGTGTTGCGAACTCAAATTTTGAATAATGTGAACATTTTAAACATAGATTATGATAACTGTATAATACGAACAAAATTATTAGACAGTTTACGAAATTGGGAAAATTTTGTTTACTCACTATTAAATAATTGTCGTTGACAATTAAAATTATAATATATTGAAAATATATTGGTGTGAAGTTACCCACAGATTTCCAGCCACAGATGCTGACGTGGGGTCAATTAAAGAATCTGTGGGTGACAACTCCTGTGCTGGAGTAGCCGGCGAAAAATCTGTGGATAAGCTTCGGTCTGCATAGACCATTCTAACTTTAAATAAATAGTGAAATTACTTTCTTGGAAATTTCTCGGCAACCCTTAATTGTGCGTGTACAATGTTTTAGAGGAACGTAAAGGATATATCACAGTATGTATCTACACGAATGATTATCTTTATAACCCCTCGGCAATATTTAAAAAATAATAAAATATTATCTGGCAATTCTTTATACACGCCCTTGGAAATATCTGGGCAACCTTAGTTGTGAGTTTACAAAATTTTAAAGAAAAGTAAAGCATACGTAGCAATTCATGACTTTGAGTATGGCTTTCTTTGTTAACCTTCATAACCATTTAAAAGAAAGTAAAATAATTAAATTTCGATTTAATTTTCCAATTTATCCAGAATATCTAAGCAACCCTTAGTTGTGCGTTTACAAAAGGTAAAGATTACCTACTAGTATATGACTGTGAGTATGGCTTTCTTTGTAACCCTTCAAAACTATTACAAAAAAATTAAACAAAACTTCGTTTTATTTTTTCAGTTTTCCGAAAGTATCTTGGCAACCCTTAGTTGTGCGTTTACAAAATCTTAGGGAAAAGTAAAGATTACCTACTAGTATATGACTGTGAGTATGGCTTTCTTTGTAACCCTTCAAAACTATTACAAAAAAATTAAATAAAACTTCGTTTTATTTTTTCAGTTTTCCGAAAGTATCTTGGCAACCCTTAGTTGTGCGTTTACAAAATTTTAGAGTAAAGTAAAGCATGCGTACTAGTATATGACTATGAGAATGGCTTTCTTTGTAACCCTTCAAAACCATTAAAAAAAATTAAATACTAAAATTTTCATTTATTTTTCCAATTTTTCCGAAAATATCTCGGCAACCCTTAGTGTGCGCTTACAAAATTTTAAACGAAAGTACAGCATACGTACCAGTATCTAACCACGAGTTTGACATTCTTTGTAACCCTTCAAAACTATTACAAAAAAAATTAAACAATAAAATTTCGATTTATTTTTCCAGCGTGTCTGAAAATACCTCGGCAACCCTTAGTTGTGCGTTCACAAAATTTTAGGGAAAAGTAAAGCATACATAGTAGTATATGACTATGAGCATGAATTTGTTTGTAACCCTTCAAAACGATTAAAAAAAATATACTAATAATAAAATTTCGGTTTATTTTTCCACTTTTTCCAAAAATATCTCGGCAACCCTTAGTTGTGCGTTCACAAAATTTTAGAGAAAAGTAAAGCATACATAGTAGTATACGACTATGATTATAAATTTCTTTGTAACCCTTCGAAACAATTTAAAAAAATACTAATAATAAAATTTCGGTTTGCTTTTCTAGTTTTTCCAAAAATATCTCGGCAACCTTTAGTTGTGCGTTCACAAAATTTTAGGTAAAAGTAAAGCATACATAGTAGTATATGACTATGGGTATGAATTTCTTTGTAACCCTTCGAAACAATAAAAAAAATATACCAATAATAAAATTTCGGTTTATTTTTCCACTTTTCCAAAAATATCTCAGCTACCCTTAGTTGTGCGTTCACAAAATTTTAGGGAAAAGTAAAGCATACATAGTAGTATATGACTATGAGTACGAATTTCTTTGTAACCCTTCGAAACGATAAAAAAAAATACTAATAATAAAATTTCGGTTTATTTTTCCACTTTTTCCAAAGATATCTCGGCAACTCTTAGTCGTGCGTTCACAAAATTTTAGGGAAAAGTAAAGCATACATAGTAGTATACGACTATGATTATGAATTTCTTTGTAACCCTTTGAAACGATTTAAAAAAATACTAAAAATAAAATTTCGGTTTACTTTTCTAGTTTTTCCAAAAATATCTCGACAACCCTTAGTTGTGCGTTCACAAAATTTTAGGGGAAAGTAAAGCATACATAGTAGTATACCACTATGAGTATGAATTTCTTTGTAACCCTTCGAAACGATTAAAAAAAATACTAATAATAAAATTTCGGTTTATTTTTCCACTTTTTCCAAAAATATCTCGGCAGTTGTGCGTTCACAAAATTTTAGAGAAAAGTAAAGCATACATAGTAGTATATGACCATGAGTATGAATTTCTTTGTAACCCTTCGAAACGATAAAAAAAATACTAATAATAAAATATCGGTTTATTTTTCCAATTTTTCCAAAAATATCTCGGCAACTCTTAGTCGTGCGTTCACAAAATTTTAGGGAAAAGTAAAGCATACATAGTAGTATACGACTATGATTATGAATTTCTTTGTAACCCTTCGAAACGATTTAAAAAAATACTAATAATAAAATTTCGGTTTACTTTTCTAGTTTTTCCAAAAATATCTCGGCAACCCTTAGTTGTGCGTTCACAAAATTTTAGGTAAAAGTAAAGCATACATAGTAGTATATGACTATGGGTATGAATTTCTTTGTAACCCTTCGAAACAATAAAAAAAATATACCAATAATAAAATTTCGGTTTATTTTTCCACTTTTCCAAAAATATCTCAGCTACCTTTAGTTGTGCGTTCACAAAATTTTAGGGAAAAGTAAAGCATACATAGTAGTATATGACTATGGGTATGAATTTCTTTGTAACCCTTCGAAACAATAAAAAAAATATACCAATAATAAAATTTCGGTTTATTTTTCCACTTTTCCAAAAATATCTCAGCTACCCTTAGTTGTGCGTTCACAAAATTTTAGGGAAAAGTAAAGCATACATAGTAGTATATGACTATGAGTACGAATTTCTTTGTAACCCTTCGAAACGATAAAAAAAAATACTAATAATAAAATTTCGGTTTATTTTTCCAATTTTTCCAAAAATATCTCGGCAACTCTTAGTCGTGCGTTCACAAAATTTTAGGGAAAAGTAAAGCATACATAGTAGTATACGACTATGATTATGAATTTCTTTGTAACCCTTCGAAACGATTTAAAAAATACTAATAATAAAATTTCGGTTTACTTTTCTAGTTTTTCCAAAAATATCTCGGCAACCCATAGTTGTGCGTTCACAAAATTTTAGGTAAAAGTAAAGCATACATAGTAGTATATGACTATGGGTATGAATTTCTTTGTAACCCTTCGAAACAATAAAAAAAATATACCAATAATAAAATTTCGGTTTATTTTTCCACTTTTCCAAAAATATCTCGGCAACTCTTAGTCGTGCGTTCACAAAATTTTAGGGAAAAGTAAAGCATACATAGTAGTATACGACTATGATTATGAATTTCTTTGTAACCCTTCGAAACGATTTAAAAAAATACTAATAATAAAATTTCGGTTTACTTTTCTAGTTTTTCCAAAAATATCTCGGCAACCCTTAGTTGTGTGTTCACAAAATTTTAGGGGAAAGTAAAGCATACATAGTAGTATACGACTATGAGTATGAATTTCTTTGTAACCCTTCGAAACGATTAAAAAAAATACTAATAATAAAATTTCGGTTTATTTTTCCACTTTTTCCAAAAATATCTCGGCAGTTGTGCGTTCACAAAATTTTAGAGAAAAGTAAAGCATACATAGTAGTATATGACCATGAGTATGAATTTCTTTGTAACCCTTCGAAACGATAAAAAAAATACTAATAATAAAATATCGGTTTATTTTTCCAATTTTTCCAAAAATATCTCGGCAACCCTTAGTTGTGCGTTCACAAAATTTTAGGGGAAAGTAAAGCATACATAGTAGTATACGACTATGAGTATGAATTTCTTTGTAACTCTTCGAAACGATTAAAAAAAAATACTAATAATAAAATTTCGGTTTATTTTTCCACTTTTTCCAAAAATATCTCGGCAGTTGTGCGTTCACAAAATTTTAGAGAAAAGTAAAGCATACATAGTAGTATATGACCATGAGTATGAATTTCTTTGTAACCCTTCGAAACGATTAAAAAAAAATACAAATAATAAAATTTCGGTTTATTTTCCACTTTTTCCAAAATATCTCGGCAACCCTTAGTTGTGCGTTCACAAAATTTTAGGGAAAAGTAAAGCATACATAGTAGTATATGACTATGAGTATGAATTTCTTTGTAACCCTTCGAAACGATTAAAAAAATACTAATAATAAACTTTCGGTTTATTTTTCCACTTTTCCCAAAAATATCTCGGCAACTCTTAGTTGTGCGTTCACAGAATTTTAGGGAAAAGTAAAGCATACATAGTGGTATATGACTATGAGTATGAATTTCTTTGTAACCCTTCGAAACGATTAAAAAAATACTAATAATAAAATTTCGGTTTATTTTTCCACTTTTTCCAAAAATCTCGGTGACCCTTAGTTGTGCGTTCACAAAATTTTAGAGAAAAGTAAAGCATACATATTAGTATATGACTATGAGTATGAATTTCTTTGTAACCCTTCGAAACGATTTAAAAAAATACTAATAATAAACTTTCGGTTTATTTTTCCACTTTTCCCAAAAATATCTCGGCAACTCTTAGTTGTGCGTTCACAAAATTTTAGGTAAAAGTAGAGCATACATAGTATGTATATGACTATGGGTATGAATTTCTTTGTAACCCTTTGAAGCGATTTAAAAAAATACTAATAATAAAATGTCGGTTTATTTTTCCACTTTTTCCAAAAATATCTCGGCAACCCTTAGTTGTGCGTTCACAAAATTTTAGGGAAAAGTAAAGCATACCTAGTAGTATATGACTATGAGTATGAATTTCTTTGTAACCCTTCGAAATGATTAAAAAAATACTAATAATAAACTTTCGGTTTATTTTTCCACTTTTTCCAAAAATATCTCGGCAACCCGAGTTGGGCGTTCACAAAATTTTAGGGGAAAGTAAAGCATACATAGTAGTATACGACTATGGGTATGAATTTCATTGTAACCCTTTTAAACCATTAAAAAAAATTAAATAATAAAATTTCCATTTTTTCCGAAAATTTCTCGGCAACTTTTAGTTGTGCGCTTACAGAATTTCAAAGAAAGGTAAAGCTTACGTACTAATAAATGACTATGAGTTTGGCTTTCTTCGTAACCCTTCAAAACCATTACAACAAAATTAAATAATTAAATTTCGATTTATTTTTCCAGTTTTTCCGAAAATATATAGGCAACCCTCAGTTGTACGTTCACAGAATTTTAGAGAAAAGTAAGGCATACATACTAGTATATGAATATGGGTATGGTTTTCTTTGTAACCTTTCAGAACTATTTAAAAAAAAAAATTAAATTTCGATGTATTTTTTTTCACGTTGTCCAAAAATATGTCGACAACACTTAGTTGTATGTTTATAAAATTTTAAAGGAAAGTAAAGCTTACGTACTAGTATATGACTATGAGTTTGGCTTCCTTTGTAACCCTTCAAAACCATTATAAACAAATTAAATAATAATATTTCGATTTATTTTTCCAGTTCTTCCGAAAATATCTTAGTTGTGCGTTCACAAAATTTTGGAGAAAAGTAAAGCATACGCACTAGTATATGAATATGAGTATGGCTTCCTTTGTAACCCTTCAAAACCATTTAAAAAAAAAATATATTAAAATTTCGATTTATTTTTCCACTTTCTCTAAAAATATCTCGACAACCCCTAGTTGTGCTTTTATAAAATTTTATGTAAAAGTAAAGCATAAGTACTGGTATATGACTATAAGTATGGCTTTCTTTGTAACCCTTCAAAACCATTACAAAAAAATTAAGTACTAAAATTTCCATTCATTTTCGGAAGAATAAATCGAAATATTATTATTCAATTTTTTTGTAATGGTTTTGAAGGAAGCCAAACTCATTTGGTCCTATCTTTCGGTTGTGAGACCTATGGTTACCTACGCATCATGTGTATGGTGGCCAAAAACAGAAGAGAAAATAGCACAAGGAAATTTCAACGATTTTACTGTCTAGGGACTACAGGAGCAATGCGCTCCTGTCCTACAGCGGATATAGAGGCAATGCTGAACCTGCTTCCACTGCATTTGCATGTAAGGAAGGAGGCAGCACTTAGTGCCCTAAGGCTGCATCAGGCACTTAAATTCAGACCAGGCAACCTGGTTGGTCCCTTAAGGATTCTGGAGCTAATCCAATTCGAATCCATGACCAAACCCACTGACTCAATTCCAATCAAGCATGAGACTGCCCGTTTGATGTACTGATTGAGCCATCAGGCGAGCAGGGTCGAGGTACTGCGATTGTAGAAAGAGTTGTACATCTGGTACACAGATATATCCAAGATGGACGAAGGGGTTGGTGTGGGCGTAGCAGGGAGTAAATGCAGGCTATCTAAAGTCCTTGGTAATACCCCAACCATCTTCCAGGCAGAAATCTATGCTATAGATCAATGTGCCCAGGAATGCCTAAACAGAGGCACTCAAAGGACAAAGATCTATATACTTTCAGATAGTCAGGCAGCATTAAAGGCTCTTCGGTCCTATACCTTCGAGTAAAAAATTGCCTAGGAATGCAGACAATCCCTGAAGCAACAGGCAAAAAACAACAAGGTTATCTTGATGTGGGTGCCAGGACATGAGGGAATAGAAGGTAACAAATTGGCTGATAGCCTCCAAAGAAAAGCGGCTGAAGCTCCATTTTTTGGACCCGAACCGTTCGGTGGCTTATATAAAAGACACATAACGAAGGAGGTCCTAAAATGGGAAAAGGAACAAAAGAAGTCCTACTAGAGAAATACTCCAGGCCAAAGACAAGCGAAGAGGTTTACACAAGGCTTCTCGAACTTGAAAAGTCCCACCTAAGGCTGATCACAGGCCTTCTAACTGGCCATTGCCCCTTGAGAGATCATCTCAAGAACATGGGCATGGCAGAAGATGACCAATGCAAATACTGTGAAGCTACAACTGAAACTGCAGAACATATACTTTGTAAATGCAAGGTGCTAATCCGCATTAGGCTAAAGTACCTAGAACAGGCGGAACTAACGCCTGAAGACAAGGAAATTAGCTCCCAGGAAAATCACAACCTTTGCAAAATGTCTTGGAATCCTGGGCAACAACTAGTTGTAGGGTAATTCACAAAAGATCTTTTAGGTCGAGGCGAAGAAAGGCCAACCCAGGGCCAAGCGACCCCGACAAAGAAAACCATACCCATATTCATATACTAGTACGTATGCTTTACTTTTCTCTAAAATTCTGTGAACGTACAACTAAGAATTGCCGATATATTTTCGGAAAAACTGGAAAAATAAATTGAAATTTTATTATTTAATTTTTTTGTAATGGTTTTGAATGGTTACGAAGAAAGCGAAAATCATTCATATACTAGTACGTAAGCTTTACTTTCCTTTGAAATTTTGTAAGCGCACAACTAAGAGTTGCCGAGATATTTTCGGAAAAAAATGGAAAAATAAATGGAAATTTTTTTTATTGGTTTCGAAGGGTTACAAAGAAATTCATACCCATAGTTATATACCAGTAGGTATGATTTACTTTTCTTTAAAATTTTGTAAACGCACAACTAAGGGTGGCCGAGATATTTCCGGAAAAATTACAAAAATAAAACGAAATTTTATTATTTAATTTTTTTGTAATGGTTTTGAAGGGTAACAGAGAAAGCCATGCCCATAGTCGTATACTAGTACGTAAGCCTTACTTTGCTTTAAAATTTTGTAAACGCACAACTAAGGGATGCCGAGATATTTTCAAAAAAATTGGAAAAATAAATGGAAATTTCATTATTTAATTTTTCTTAATGGTTTTGAAGGGTTACAAGAAATTCATACACATAGTGATATAGCTGTAGGTATGTATTATTTTTCCTTAAAATTTTTTAAACGCACAACTAAGGGCTGCCGAGATATTTTTGGAAAAATGGGAAAAATAAATCGAAAATTTATTATTATTTTTTAATGGTTTTGAAGGGTTACAGAAAAAGCCATTCTCATAGTCATATCCTGGTGCGTAATCTTTACTTTTCTCTAAAATTTTGTAAACGCACGACTAAGGACGAGATATTTTCAGAAAAATTGTAAAAATAAATGGAAATTTTAGTATTTAATTTTTTCTAATGGTTTGCAAGGGTTTCAAAGAAATTCATACCCATAGTCATATACCAGTAAGTATGCTTTACTTTTCCTTAAAGTTTTGTAAAAGCATAACTAAAGGTTGCCGAGATATTTTCGGAAAAACGAAAAATAAATCGAAATTTTATTATTTAATTTTTTTGTAATGGTTTTGAAGGGTTACGAAGAAAGCCAAACTCATAGTCATATACAAGTACGTAAGCTCCACTTTTCTTTAAAATTTTGTAAACGCACAGCTAAGGGTTGCCGAGATATTTTTGGAAAAAATGGAAAAATAAAAGGAAATTATTATTAATTATTTAATTTTTTAATGGTTTCGAAGGGTTACAAAGAAATTCATACTCATAGTCAAATACTAGTAGGTACGCTTTACTTTTCCTTAAAATTTTGTAAACGCACAACTAAGGGTTGCCGAGATGTTTTCGGAGAAATTGGAAAAATAAATGGAAATTTCATTGTTTAATTTTTTTCCAAAGGTTTTGAAGAGTTGTAAAGAAAACCATTCTCACAGTCATATACCAGTACGTATGCTTCACTTTTCTTTAAAATTTTGTAAACGCACAACTAATGGTTGTCGAGATATTTTTTGACAAAGTGGAAAGATACATCGGAATTTTATTATTATTTTTTTTATAATAGTTTTGAAGGATTACAAATAAAGCTATACACATATTCATATACTAGTATGTATGCTTCTCTTTTCCCTAAAATTTTGTGAACGCACAACTAAGGGTTGCCGAGATATTTTCAGAAAAGCTTTAGAAATAAATCGAAATTTTATTATATAATTTTTATTAACGGTTTCTAAAGGTTACAAAAAAATTCATACCCATAGTCATATACCAGTAGGTACGGTTTACTTTTCCTTAAAATTTTGTAAATGCACAACTAAGGGTTGCCGAGATATTTTTGGAAAAATTGGAAAAATAAACCGAAATTTTATTATTGGTATTGTTTTTAATCGTTTCGAAGGGTTAAAAGGAAATTCATACTCATAGTCATATACTACTATGTATGCTTTACTTGTCCCTAAAATTTTGTGAACGCACAACTAAGGGTTTCCGAGATATTTTTGGAAAAATTGGAAAAATAAACCGAAAATTTATTATTAGTATTTTTATAAATGGTTTCGAAGGGTTACAAAGAAATTCATACCCATAGTCATATACCAGTAGGTACGGTTTACTTTTCCTTAAAATTTTGTAAATGCACAACTAAGGGTTGCCGAGATATTTTTGGAAAAACTAGAAAAGTAAACCGAAATTTTATTATTAGTATTTTTTTTAATCGTTTCGAAGGGTTACAAAGAAATTCATACTCATAGTCGTATACTACTATGTATGCTTTACTTTTCCATAAAATTTTGTGAACGCACAGCACAGCCAAGGGTTTCCGAGATATTTTTGGAAAAATTGGAAAATTACACCGAAATTTTATTATTAGTATTTTTTAAATCGTTTCGAAGGGTTACAAAGAAATTCATAATGATAGTAGTATACTACTATGTATGCTTTACTTTTCCCTAAAATTTTGTGAACGCACAACTAATTGTTGCCGAGATATTTTTGGAAAAAGTGGAAAAATAAACCGATATTTTATTATTAGTATTTTTTTTAATCGTTACAAAGAAATTCATACTCATAGTCATATACTACTATGTATGCTTTACTTTTCCCTATAATTTTGTGAACGCACAACTAAGGGTTGCCGAGATATTTTTGGAAAAATTGGAAAAATAAACCGAAATTTTATTATTACTATTTTTTTTAAACGTTTCGAAGGGTTACAAAGAAATTCATACTCATAGTCATATACTACTATGTATGCTTTACTTTTCTCTAAAATTTTGTGAACGCACAACTTAGGGTTGCCGAGATATTTTGGAAAAAGTGGAAAAATAAACCGAAATTTTATTATTAGTATTTTTTTTTAATCGTTTCGAAGGGTTACAAAGAAATTCATATTCATAGTCGTATATTACTATGTATGCTTTACTTTTCCCTAAAATGTTGTGAACGCACAACTCAGGGTTACCGAGATATTTTTGGAAAAAGTGGAAAAATAAACCGAAATTTTTTTATTAGTATTTTTTTAATCGTTTCGAAGGGTTACAAAGAAATTCATACTCATAGTCGTATACTACTATGTATGCTTTACTTTTCCCTATAATTTTGTGAACGCACAACTAAGGGTTGCCGAGATATTTTTAGAAAAAGTGGAAAAATAAACCGAAATTTTATTATTAC
The DNA here is from genome assembly GCA_936432065.2 of Rutpela maculata. Classification (NCBI taxonomy): domain Eukaryota; kingdom Metazoa; phylum Arthropoda; class Insecta; order Coleoptera; family Cerambycidae; genus Rutpela; species Rutpela maculata. Next base: position 122,040,115 of record OW386287.2, on the reverse strand, counting down.
TATTTTTTTTAAACGTTTCGAAGGGTTACAAAGAAATTCATACTCATAGTCATATACTACTATGTATGCTTTACTTTTCTCTAAAATTTTGTGAACGCACAACTAAGGGTTGTCGAGATATTTTTGGAAAAATTGGAAAAATAAACCGAAATTTTATTATTAATATATTCTTTTAATCGTTTCGAAGGGTTACAAAGAAATTCATACCCATAGTCATATACTACTAAGTATGCTTTACTTTTACCTAAAATTTTGTGAACGCACAACTAAGGGTTGCCGAGATATTTTTGGAAAAACTAGAAAAGTAAACCGAAATTTTATTATTAGTATTTTTTTAAATCGTTTCGAAGGGTTACAAAGAAATTCATAATCATAGTCGTATACTACTATGTATGCTTTACTTTACCCTATAATTTTGTGAACGCACAACTAAGGGTTGCCGAGATATTTTTGGAAAAAGTGGAAAAATAAACCGAAATTTTATTATTACTATTTTTTTTAAACGTTTCGAAGGGTTACAAAGAAATTCATACTCGTAGTCATATACTACTATGTATGCTTTACTTTTCTCTAAAATTTTTTGAACGCACAACTAAGATATATTTTTGGAAATGGTGGAAAAATAAACCGAAATTTTATTATTAGTATATTTTTTTAATCGTTTCGAAGGGTTACAAAGAAATTCATACCAATAGTCATATACTACTATGTATGCTTTACTTTTACCTAAAATTTTGTGAACGCACAACTAAGGGTTGCCGAGATATTTTTGGAAAAATTGGAAAAATAAACCGAAATTTTATTATTAATATATTTTTTTAATCGTTTCGAAGGGTTACAAGGAAATTCATACCCATAGTCATATACTACTAAGTATGCTTTACTTTTACCTAAAATTTTGTGAACGCACAACTAAGAGTTGCCGAGATATTTTTGGAAAAACTAGAAAAGTAAACCGAAATTTTATTATTAGTATTTTTTTGAATCGTTTCGAAGGGTTACAAAGAAATTCATAATAATAGTCGTATACTACTATGTATGCTTTACTTTTCCCTAAAATTTTGTGAACGCACAACTAAGGGTTGCCGAGATATTTTTAGAAAAACTAGAAAAGTAAACCGAAATTTTATTATTAGTATTTTTTTAAATCGTTTCGAAGGGTTACAAAGAAATTCATAATAATAGTCGTATACTACTATGTATGCTTTACTTTCCCTAAAATTTTGTGAACGCACAACTAAGGGTTGCCGAGATATTTTTGGAAAAACTGGAAAAATAAACCGAAATTTTATTATTAGTATTTTTTTTTAATCGTTTCGAAGGGTTACAAAGAAATTCATACCCATAGTCATATACTACTATGTATGCTTTACTTTTACCTAAAATTTTGTGAACGCACAACTAAGGGTTGCCGAGATATTTTTGGAAAAAGTGGAAAAATAAACCAAAATTTTATTATTAGTATTTTTTTTAATCGTTTCGAAGGGTTACAAAGAAATTCATACTCATAGTCGTATACTACTATATATGCTTTACTTTTCCCTAAAATTTTGTGAACGCACAACTAAGGGTTGCCGAGATATTTTTGGAAAAACTAGAAAAGTAAACCGAAATTTTATTATTAGTAATTTTTTAAATCGTTTCGAAGGGTTACAAAGAAATTCATAATCATAGTCGTATACTACTATGTATGCTTTACTTTTCCCTAAAATTTTGTGAACGCACAACTAATTGTTGCCGAGATATTTTTGGAAAAAGTGGAAAAATAAACCAAAATTTTATTATTAGTATTTTTTTTAATCGTTTCGAAGGGTTACAAAGAAATTCATACCCATAGTCATATACTACTATGTATGCTTTACTTTTACCTAAAATTTTGTGAACGCACAACTAAGGGTTGCCGAGATATTTTTGGAAAAACTAGAAAAGTAAACCGAAATTTTATTATTAGTATTTTTTTAAATCGTTTCGAAGGGTTACAAAGAAATTCATAATCATAGTCGTATACTATGTATGCTTTACTTTTTCCTAAAATTTTGTGAACGCACAACTAATTGTTGCCGAGATATTTTTGGAAAAATTGGAAAAATAAACCGAAATTTTATTATTAGTATTTTTTTTAATCGTTTCGAAGGGTTACAAAGAAATTCATACTCATAGTCATATACTACTATGTATGCTTTACTTTTCTCTAAAATTTTGTGAACGCACAACTAAGGGTTGCCGAGATATTTTTGGAAATAGTGGAAAAATAAACCAAAATTTTATTATTAGTATTTTTTTTTATCGTTTCGAAGGGTTACAAAGAAATTCATACTCATAGTCATATACTACTATGTATGCTTTACTTTTCTCTAAAATTTTTTGAATGCACAACTAAGGGTTGCCGAGATATTTTTGGAAATGGTGGAAAAATAAACCGAAATTTTATTATTAGTATTTTTTTTTATCGTTTCGAAGGGTTACAAAGAAATTCGTACTCATAGTCATATAGTACTATGTATGCTTTACTTTTACCTAAAATTTTGTGAACGCACAACTAAGAGTTGCCGAGATATCTTTGGAAAAAGTGGAAAAATAGACCGAAATTTTATTATTAGTATTTTTTTTAATCGTTTCGAAGGGTTACAAAGAAATTCATACTCATAGTCATATACTACTATGTATGCTTTACTTTTCTCTAAAATTTTGTGAACGCACAACTAAGGGTTGCCGAGATATTTTTGGAAATAGTGGAAAAATAAACCGAAATTTTATTATTAGTATTTTTTTAAATCGTTTCGAAGGGTTACAAAGAAATTCATAATCATAGTCGTATACTACTATGTATGCTTTACTTTTCCCTAAAATTTTGTGAACCCACGACTAAGAGTTGCCGAGATATTTTTGGAAAAAGTGGAAAAATAAACCGAAATTTTATTATTAGTATTTTTTTTTATCGTTTCGAAGGGTTACAAAGAAATTTGTACTCATAGTCATATAGTACTATGTATGCTTTACTTTTACCTAAAATTTTGTGAACGCACAACTAAGAGTTGCCGAGATATCTTTGGAAAAAGTGGAAAAATAGACCGAAATTTTATTATTAGTATTTTTTTTAATCGTTTCGAAGGGTTACAAAGAAATTCATACTAATAGTCGTATACTACTATATATGCTTTACTTTTCCCTAAAATTTTGTAAACGCACAACTATGGGTTGCCGAGATATTTTTGGAAATAGTGGAAAAATAAACCGAAATTTTATTATTAGTATATTTTTTTAATCGTTTCGAAGGGTTACTAAGAAATTCATGCTCATAGTCATATACTACTATGTATGCTTTACTTTTCCCTAAAATTTTGTGAACGCACAACTAAGGGTTGCCGAGATATTTTCAGAAACGCTGGAAAAATAAATCGAAATTTTATTGTTTATTTTTTTTGTAATAGTTTTGAAGGGTTACAATGAATGTCAAACTCGTAGTTAGATACTAGTACGTAAGCTGTACTTTCGTTTAAAGTTTTGTAAGCGCACACTAAGGGTTGCCGAGATATTTTCGGAAAAATTGGAAAAACAAATGAAAATTTTAGTATTTAATTTTTTTTAATGGTTTTGAAGGGTTACAAAGAAATCCATACTCATAGACATATACTAGTACGTATGCTTCACTTTACTCTAAAATTTTGTAAACGCACAACTAAGGGTTGCCAAGATACTTTCGGAAAAACTGAAAAAATAATTGTTTAATTTTTTTGTAATAGTTTTGAAGGGTTACAAAGAAAGCCATACTCACAGTCATATACTAGTAGGTAATCTTTACTTTTCCCTAAAATTTTGTAAACGCACAACTAAGGGTTGCTTAGATATTCTGGATAAATTGGAAAATTAAATCGAAATTTAATTATTTTACTTTCTTTTAAATGGTTATGAAGGTTAACAAAGAAAGCCATACTCAAAGTCATATATTGCTACGTATGCTTTACTTTTCTTTAAAATTTTGTAAACTCACAACTAAGGGTTGCCCAGATATTTCCAAGGGCGTGTATAAAGAATTGCCAGATAATATTTTATTATTTTTTAAATATTGCCGAGGGGTTATAAAGATAATCATTCGTGTAGATACATACTGTGATATATCCTTTACGTTCCTCTAAAACATTGTACACGCACAATTAAGGGTTGCCGAGAAATTTCCAAGAAAGTAATTTCACTATTTATTTAAAGTTAGAATGGTCTATGCAGACCGAAGCTTATCCACAGATTTTTCGCCGGCTACTCCGGCACAGGAGTTGTCACCCACAGATTCTTTAATTGACCCCACGTCAGCATCTGTGGCTGGAAATCTGTGGGTAACTTCACACCAATTGAAAATATGTCTATCTGAATAATAAAAACCAAAATTTGTATTAATAGTATATTGATTTTTTTCTTTATAGGGGAAAACTACAGTTTCATATTTACTACACAAACTACTTTATTTAATGATGGAAGGTTGTAAATTAATAACAGCACATGCAATAACAATAACACTGTCTGTGTGGGCAGTCAAATTATGATCTATTAAAGAGTGAGATTCTAAATATTTAAGAGATCGTTTTGGTCCAGACGCTGCTCCTTTTCTGTCTGGTTGGCAGTTAAATATGTGTGGAACTACATCTTTCTTCAAAATCATTTTTCCTCCCATAAGTTTGTATCGTATGTAATTAATTTTTCATGACTTCCTCAAGCTGAAAATAATAAACAAGTATTTTTATATCTTTGTGACGTCGAATATCACTAGCCATGACATGCACCGCTTGATATATTGGTCATTTCAATTAATAATCATAACCCAGCAAAATTTCATTATAAATGTTCAATAATACTAGAAGCTATAATATATTATTTTCAATTCAAAATAAATCTCATACCATTACAAGCATAATTTTATGGTAAGTATATACAATCTATTTATAATATTGTAGGTAATAATCCATCTAGCTATCATCGGTTAACTTTTACCATGATGAAAAAAGAAAAATTATACTTACATTAAAATAATCTTCACAACAATAATATGTCGATTTCGATTTGGGAAAATCGCGCCTCGCGGTTTTAAACCATTTCACTTTCCGTGAATAATTCGCTATAGGAACACTTGGGAACTTTTTCTTTGGAGCACTTACTGAAGTATTTCTGCACATTGGCACAAAACACCACTTATTTGGTGCACTACTCATGTTTCTGACTTACAATTTACAATAGGCCAGTGCAACACGCTGTCACTTTGCTTTGTTTGTACTACAGCAGCCATCTTTTGTTGGTAAGTTAGGGTTTTCGACAGGCCTAAAGGCCACCATACACGTTCAGTAATCTCATTACCTGAATTTTCGCATTTTTTCAATCATACTTAATTCAATAATTATAGCTAGATATGCTTTTTTCTTAAATAATGGACATGTAAGGTGTGAAAAATAATGACAGGGTATGACGGGGAAATTTTTAGAAATGATATTTCTGTAATGATCTGCTGGAATGACATTATTGCTGAACGTGTATGGTGTCTTTTAGGCCTGACTAATTTACCAACAAAGGATGGCTGCTGTAGTACAAAGCAAAGTGACAGCGTGTTGGACTGGCCTATAACAACAAAAGTCATTAAGTAAGGTTAGATTTTATAATCATTGACATATATAGGGAGTGACGTCACAGATGACCAGTAATACTAGATTTGTCTTTTTTGGCGGGAAATATTTAATTTGAATTTATATTTCTTTTAAAATTATAAAAAAAAAAACATTTTTGCCGAAAAATTGTTTCAGCTGTAATATTTACCATAAGTATTTTGTATATTTCGACTTAAAAAAAAAAGTGAAAACACCCTATTGTTATGTTCTATAACAGCACCTTGATCTGTGACTGGAGAATGGGTATTCGATGAAATACTTTCCAGCAAGCATTAATTAACAATTCGTACACGTACTCCCAACATTAGCCAAACCAAAAAACGTCAAGTTAATTAAATGTCAAATTCTACTTTATTTTTCGAACTTTGGCTTCACGAGGTGAGACTTAAGGAGTGAACTCTTCACTACACTCCGTAATGCTCGAACGCTAAAATATTGCAAATTTCACTCCAAATGCCAAAAGTCGAACGGAAATAGTACTCTTAGAGTGAAAAGCGTTAAAAGAGTGCGTAAGTCGAACTCAGTTTTAGAAATGGTTGTTGGAAATTTTTGCAATTAATCTTATATATTTACTTACTATAGAAACTAGCAACAACATATATATTTTCAGTATAATAAGAACTTGATTAATTTAAATTATTAAATCTCATATCTTCTTAGAGTATACAGTATAGAGGCAAAAAAAAATTTAAAATATGGAGAAAATTAAAATTCACAATATTTCAAATAGGTCTCTTAGTTAAAGGTACGTTTAAAAATAAACAAAAGTCAAATATTCATATAAATTGAAGTGTAACTTTATAAATTAAATAAATAGAGATTTCACTTGTGAAAAAAAAGGAAAAAATGGGAAATTTCACATTTGTCGAGACGAGACGAGATCTCGACCTTGAGACGAGATTTTGGGCAGACGAGAATATGTCGAGACGAGATGGCTGAAAAATCTCGTCCCGACAATGTCGAGACAAAACGAGAAAAGCCAATTTCTCGACGAGACGAGTCTCGCGGCAACTCTAATCACACCTTTGCATTGGGAGTTGTCTGTATAAAACATACCTTAATTGTATGGAAAGGGTGGATAATTTGCCACCCAATGTCACAAGAGCTAAAAAGCTGTGTTCTCCAACACTACCAGAAGCAATTAAATTCCAATCTGGTTCTAGTAGTTCATTTTCTAATTCTTCTCCGATCTCCCTATTGTAAATCAACACACGGGGCTTTGAAGGTTGACCTAATATCTTTCTTTTAGATTTCGTGTTAGTTTGCTTGTCTTTTAAAGACAATTTTTTGTAATCTTGTACAATTTCTGTGTCACTTATATCACCTGTTGGGAGACTAGAACAGTCCTGAAGAGAATTGTCTATTGCGAGGTACAACATAAAAGTCTTTTCTGATAAAGCAGTCATATTTAAGTTATCTTCGATAACCTGCTTCTTTATCCATTCCAGAACAAGCCTACATAATGAATTCTCATTTACAAGAGACATTTCTTCTCGAGATTGATTAAGGACCTCAATTCGAGCACAGTATAGATTTAGAACATTGTTGTTTTTGCTTATTTTTGAAAACTGAAAAAAAAAAAAATATTAGAATTTTTAAACAAAAATGTATTTATAACTGCCCACCCAATATTTTGAAACAGCATTAAATTGTTTAAAGCAAATCTGGCGAGTTCCGAAATTCTTCCGGAAAAAATAATAAGTATGACAACGCCAATCAAGTCAAAGGTTTTCAATACAATCAGTCAAAATCCCTGCCTACCCAATAAAAATGCTGAAATTACGCCAATGACTGTTACTAAACTACTAAACCATATCTTTTAAGTTATTAATACCCCTTTAATTCACTATTTTATAAAATTCTTTAACCCTTTCAGGCATGGTGGTACACCGTTTGAACCATGCAAACTGACTCATTCAATCCATGGTGGTACAAATAACGTACCCCATATTTTGTATGCATAGTGGACTGTATACACATTCGGAAAATGTTGGATTTGGGTGGCACGCATAGTTTCAACGGCCTGACAGACCCGCCTACAATAAAGGCGTGTACCAGTGCTCTAGTAGAGGGAGCAAATAATGACGCGCTATCAAGAAAACACGTACATACATCATTATTGCTATTAAAAATTTCAGTACCATTTATTCAAAGGAAGGATGTAGTTGGCTCTGTTCAGTATAGGTAATATTATTACGTGCTTTAATAACTGAAATTATTTAACCCGTTTTACTTTCAAAACGAGTCAAATAATTCTTTACATTGCAAGTGGAAGACGGAAACAAATTGAAATTCCGCAAGCAGAGTTGCCCACGCACATGTGGTGGGGAAAGCAGGTGGCATCAGAAGGATGTGTTATACGATAAAAAAGAATAGCCTAGTTGCTTCGCTCTCGCTTGCTCTCATTGCCGACCCAAATGAAAAATTTTCTGACTCTGTATACTGTTTACATTGTAATGTATACTATGTACAGTGTGTCCCCGGATTGAGTTTGTGATAGGTGTAATATACAAAAAAAAAATTAGTATGGTTTTCATTTTCTGCAGTCTCGGTCTGCTTGACGTAAAATGGATTTTTACCAAATTTTAGTTAACATGGGATCGAACTCGGGGAGTTAATCTAACAAGAATATAAAAGAAAATGAAACTGGTCTTTCTGTTAAGTTTACGGAAAAATTATATTTGGATAAAATATTTTGCATTGAAAGTTAGAGCCATATGCCAATTTTCATTGCATTTGAACAAAAAGTAATATTAGTAATAATACCTCTTGAAGAAATTCGAAGAAGGGAGGAATTATGTAATAATTTAGGTGGGGTACTGTTTGAATAGATTTTTAGTTGAATTCGTTGAAATTGTTAATTGTGTTAAAAAATAAAAAGCTACTTTAAGTAGTATTATTTTTTTTTTTGTTCAAATGCAATGAAAGTTGGCATATGGCTCTAACTTTAAATGCAAAATATTTTATCCAAATAGAATTTTTCCATAAAATTAACAGAAAGACCAGTTTACCTATTATGATTTATTTTCTTTTATTTTCTTCTTAGATTAACTCTGTTAGTTAGGTCCCATTATAACAAAAATTTGGTAAAAATCCATTTTACGTCAAGCAGACCGAGACTGCAGAAAATGAAACTCGTACTAATTTTTTTTTTTTTTTTTGGTATATTACACCTATCGCAAACTCAATCCGGGGACACACTGTATATGGGTACCATGTCAAAGTATATACTTAAAACAAAATATAAATCTTCACAAATGCAACTAAAGTATATTTTATTGCTTAGCAATCCCCAATAACAAGAAAAAACAGATGAATTAGAACAAAATATCCCAGGCAGCAACAGGGCTTTTTGTGCATGATTTTCCGTGCCTGAGAGGGTTAAGGCTAGCAATGAGAAAAATCTAAAATACTATTTTATTTTTAACTCAACCTGGAAAACTACATGTATTATAAAATTAATGGACAATGTTCATATAAAAATGAGACCTGACGTTTAATGAACCATAAAAAATTAATAAAAGATATTACCTAATTAACGCACAAAACTAAAAAAGACTCGACGATCTCAAGCGGAGTGCATAATCCTTGATATGTTGCGCGACCGTTTCGTTTCCTATTAAGTGACGTCACGATGTTAGTTGCACCGCGCTTCAAATTCCTTCTTTAAAAGTCATATATTTCGAGAACCACATATCGGATTCATTAGGCTCCCAGTGGCTATTGCCCCTCAAATTAAGGACTTAGGGACCTGGATAAAAAAAAAACGGACCAAATAGGGACCAAATAAGGACCAAAGATGCATCATTTTCCATGTTTTTTTTTTTTAAATGCAATACATACATTAATGCTTTAACATAACGTAATAAATAAAAAGTTCCATTTGTTATTAACATAAAATAAAATTTTCCGTACGACTAATACGATTTTGACTAGTTCCTTGATTAGAAACGAAATATTTAAAAAAATGTACATCAGACATTTACTAAGATGTTTTAGACTTCATGTTTAGAAGCCCAGAAATCATTACCGACTTCCTTTTTTCCACTGACGACTGCAACTTGCCTAATTGCGTTCTCTTCTTATTGGCTTCTCTTCTAACTGATTCTGCTCCTTCAAGCATAAATTGAGCCAGTGCTACCTCCTTGTAATCCTTCGATGTCATTGCCTTCTTCAAACGGCTGGTAGCCTCCCTAGTCATGCTGTCTGCCGTCTCCCTCTTTTCTAGCTCTTCTTTTCTTAGCGCCTGCAATGTCACCTCATCCTTGGAAAGAAATTTTCTATCTCTATCGCTTTCCATCTTTTGTCGTGCTATTTCCTCAGCTTGACGCTTTCCCTCTTCCTCTTTTTTTTTTGCGGGCATCATCTTTCTTCCTTTTTTTCTCGGCCTCTAAGTACATTTCATAGGAGCTACAGGCACCACGGGCCAGAGCCAAAAGTTCCTTTGTTACAGGAACAAGAGATGGTTTATTGTCAAACAATTTAAGGTCCGATTTAACCTTCATTTGTAGCATTCAGCATACGCTCACCCATTGATGCCCTTCCTTCCGTGAGCATCTGCCAGGAGTTAGAAAACACACGCTCGACAAAAGTGTTGCCATGAGAAAGGGCGAGAGCAGCGTTTACAACCTGGCGTAACCTAGGGCACTTTAAATCACCTGAAAGAGTTCTCCTTTCCCAAAACTGGGTCCAATACTCGTCAATTCTATCCTTTGTCTCAATATTAGTTTCAGTCTGCAGAAGACCCCATTCATCCGCTAACGTATCTAGGGGTACATTTATGGGAAGTGCTGGAGCGACATCACAGTGTGCTTGAAGATGGAAAAATTATGATGAAAATGAGTCCAAAATCGGTTTGCACAGGCTGATTCTACATTAAATGTAGATTCAAAATTTATGAAATTTAAAATCGTAGCTGATCCCTTTCGCGTTTTATCCACATTTTTGAATTTTAACCCTTTGCAATACAGTAACTTGTATATCTTTTGCAAGTCAATTCACATGATTCATTAGAATCAGACTGAGTGTTTTCGTCGTCATCAGTAGGCATAGGAGAATAATTTTCTGGAAGAATAGTTAAACTAATTTTGAAGAAGCCTTGACGTGCATCAGCCAACACTTTAACAATAACATTTCCTTGCAATTTTCGATGTTCAATAACTGCATCAAGGAGTTCTTCAGCGTCTGCATAAACGACAGGTCGAGGATGTTTTTGTTTACTCGAGTCGTTTTCACAATCAAAATCGTATATACCGTGTTTGTATACATTATCTAAAACTTTAGATTTATCCGATAAATGCTTTGTATAGTATGATGGAATAGACTTTCTACCTACGTTACACCTTACAAAATTAGTTCTTTTTCTCATTTGATTACCTGAAACTCCTAAATTTATCCTAAAGTTATCTAAGCTCTCTTCATCAAATGAAACACTTTTTTTAATACTCGGATTTTAAACAACTTTTGTCTCCCAACCACCAGCAGATACATTAAAACTAAAATTTTCATTTTTCTTAGTTGTGAGAAGACTAGCAGATTGAACCTTTTTTTTTTATAATAGTACTTGGAATTTCATTTTGATTTTTTTCAGTGAGCTTTTCTACAGTTTTTAATACATTTTCTTTGTTATTTTTACAAATGTGACTTTTACCCCTTCCAATCTATTGAAAACAATCACCACACAACAAATTTCTTGTATCTTTATCTATACCTAGATGAAATCGGCAGGCTATCTATTGCTGAACGCCCATAAAGTCCCGTAGAAACATTAATTTTGTTTTCTAAATTTCTTTTATGTCCTTTACCTTTATCAATTTTAACGTGGCCTTTGAAACGACCAGTCAAACATATATAACAGTTGCATGTATTTTGTGATGTACGAGTATCCTTTGATAATATGACATCTGTATAATTAGGCATTTTCTGAAATGGTCTTTGAAATTTACCCTTGTTAGCATCAAGTAGTGTGAGAGAACAAGTTGTACATATACTTAAAGGATACTTTTCATTTTTTAGATCAAAGTCCTCAAATATAAATTTTTTAATCAATTTTTCAGTGTTTTCAGTTATGAAAAATTTTTCTGGTTTTTTTTCCTAAATATAATTTTTTTTTCACATGGAGCACATACCTTTTTTCGGTTATCCTCGTGAGAGGATTTATTTCCATGGCTCATTTGAAATCGTTATAATTTGACAGACTTTTAACCAATGAATTTTTTTTTTATTTTTTGGTTCTGGAAAAAGTATATACTTTTGAGATTTACACTTTACGTTTGGAAACAAAATACGAGTAGCTACCTAGCGGCAAAGAGTGTAATCCAAATAAATTATTTTGTCAGTAATGAAAAAATGTATAAACATTAAAACACTTACAAATAAAAAGATAATTAACTTTTAATTAATCGTTTTTGTTTCTTGGTTATTCCAAGTGTTTTACAACAAATGAACTTTAATTTTTAGTAATGGAATATTGTCGAGTAAGTTTTTTAATTAAAGAACTGTATTTGCAAGATATAATAAACTTATTTACGATAGTTTTATTTCTAAAAGTGCTAAGTGCTCGAAGAAAAAGTTTATGTATACGAGTTACTTTATTGCAAAGGGTTAAAATCCAAAAATGAGGATAAAACGCGAAAGGGATCAGCTACGATTTTAAATTTCATAAATTTTGAATCTACTTTTAATGTAGAATCAGCCTGCGCAAACCGATTTTGGACTCATTTTCACCATAATTTTTCCACCTTCAAGTACACTGTAACATCGCAGATGTGGGATTTTCTACTTTTTGAGGTGCGTGCATCGGATGTAGACACCCAAAACTTTTCAGGCTGGGGCTGCCTTTCTTGAGAAGGGAAGACTTTTCCAGAAGATAACTCCCGACGGTTGCATAGTGTGCTTGTGCACTTAAAAGGAAACATAATCTATTCACAAACCAAAAAAATCCGTAATAAAAGGCGACCACAAGAATTGTGGTCGTCGCGTCGCCGCTGGGAGCGCTAGTAATCGCAGAGCTCAGCCAGGGACAACGCGCGCGTTTTAAAACGCTCATTACGGTTTTGTAACAAACGATCCGTGCTCAAACATATTTATCACTGCAGTTCATTGAAAATAAGGACCAAGTCCATAATGAGGGACCAACTGGGAGACCTGCCGATTCATCTGAAATTTTCAATATCGCCTAATTTTAGCTAATACTTTATCCACAAGAAGTAACAACTACTAAATGAAATTCATTAAATGAGCCCATTATTTACAAAAAATTATCATTAAAAAAAGTTCATTTGTGTGTAAATATACATCATCCTTAACCCTTTCGCTGCGCAAAGCGGTTTCACGTAATTCTCGTGTGGTGCGCAATAAATTGACCGCTTGCGAGTATACGCGCTTGGAGCACGCAGATCCTATATTACGTTACTATTTGATTTGGTTTATTGTATGCATGGTCTATTATTATATATAAAATTGAAAGAAAAAGAAAAACCAAGTGCTCTAGTTTCAATAATAATAATTTATTTTTTTTAAATGGTTAAAAACAGTACAAGTAAACATAAACATAAAAACAAAACAACATTCTTATCAAAAATATTAAGGTACAACAGAAACTTGTGTAAATATATAAAAATGTATTAATAGAACATATACGCGTGTTAAATCGCTTTGAGCAGTCTGAACCAATTTAAAAACGACAGGCGAGTTAACACGCTTGGAGCACAGTGGGCCCATTTATTTTTCGCGTGTATACACGCTTTGAGCAGTGAAAGGGTTAATCAGTGAAAATAAAATAGAACAAAAAATAAATAAACAAAAAAGTGAACATGAATCATACAGAAGTAATAGTAAAAATATGATAAACTCAGAAAAAAAGCATAAACATATTATGCAAGATAAAATACAGCTTGAAAGTCATATCCCAAGACCTGAAATTAATGTATCAAGTTCTAAACAATCTCAAACAAACAATATGACAAAAACAATTTGGAAAATTTGGAAAAGCACCAACGAAATATAATGAATGATATACACATAGAACCAACGGACATTGTCCAGCATAATCAAGAAATTAACTTTGATCAATTAAAAAATGATATGGAAAGTTGGCAGTTAGTTCAAAGGAAAAGAAAACTATATAATAGAAGAAACATGGGACAAGCAGAAGATAATAATGGAAAGTTTAGGGGAGTAAGGCCAAAAGTATGGATATATCTTTATAAAGTAGCTGAAGATGTAACAGAAGATAACATAAAGGTATACCTAAAAACTAAAACCAATGACGACGAGGAAGATTTTATAGTGAAAGACCTAAAGGGATCAACTAGAACAAAATTCAAAAGCTATATAGTTGCTGCAGATTTTAAATACAAAACAGAATTCTACAAGTCCTCCTTTTGGCCAAGCGGTCTACGTTATAGAAGATTCGATTTTAATCTCCATGAAAAAAAATATAATACTAGAAACATTATTAATAATGACGTTGAGAGCGATACACCGAGTTCTTTTTTAGAAGTGCCAAAGGAAACCTAGAAGTAAACAGCAGCAATACACCTTCGCAAAGTGTGGAATACGGAAATATTTTGGAAACTCAAGGTACAATGAATGTGATGCATTTTAACATTCAAGGGCTTTGTAAAAAAGCAGATAACTTAGAAATACTTTGTAATTTTTATAATATAGATATTTGTTGTTTATCAGAACTTTGGCTGAAGTCAAATGAAATAAGCACATTTAAGTTAAATAATTATACTTTGGTAAATTATTTTAGTCGCAATGAATCTGACCATGGAGGAGTATGTATATTTGCACATGTTAATTATATCTCGAATGTAAAGCCAGTCATTTGTAATAACAGTATTGAGAAACATTTTGAGGTTACAATTGCCGTTATAGATGTTCTGAATGATAACTCTAAACTTTATATAATAACTGTTTACAGAACATCTAAAAGTAATCTGAGGATATTTATAGATAAGTTGTATGAACTTTTGTGTGATTTGTATAAAAATAACTATCATTTCATGATCTAAATATTAATTTCTTTGAAAAGAAGGCATCATATGAAATCGTAAACATGTTTATGGAATTTAATATGATAAATTACATAAATGAACCGACACGTGTTACAAATACTAGTTCTACCTGCATAGATGTAATGTTTTCGAATTTAACTCCAGTCTCAATTTTAGTTAAAGATACGCATATATCTGACCATACATTTCAATGTTGCAATTTCAAGTTAACTGTAACTGGTAAAGATCAAATAGAGAATATATTTCGTCGGGATTTTTCTGTAAGTAATTTAGACACTTTTAGGACCTTAATAAAAAACGAAGGCTGGCAAGACATATACAATGCCGGTAGTTTCGATGATGCATTTTAGTCATTTTATTCAACTTTTAAATTTCATTTCAGTAATGCTTTTCCCTTTAAGAGAATTAAAACAAATAATAGAAATAAGAAACACTGATTCACAAAATAAATAAAGGATTTACACCAAATTGTCTGTAATATGGCAAAAATTTGCAAAAGCAACGATAATGAAGTTATAAAAAGTAGATATGACCAAATTAAAGCATTATATAGAGTAAAAGTAAGGCAAGCAAAAATTAGTTATAATAATGAAAGGCTTAGTAATTCAACAAATTTAATGAAGGAGAGCTGGAAAATCATTAATGAAATGAAAGGTACTAAGGATAGAAATGCTCCTACCCAAGGAACATAGGTCCGTCTAAATTACATCTAATAAACGTTAATAAGCATCTAAAACCGTCTAAATCTTTTAAAAAATGTAAATTAGATGTATTATAGAAAACACTCCTTAGATTGATGTAAAATATACGTATTTTAGACCAAAATAAATTTTAGTTGTTTCAGTTAATCTAATAAATATTATAATTTAGACATATTTCACGTAAATTATTTAACATCGTGAAATACATCATTTAGACTTCATTTTAGACCGTAAAAAATATGTATTAATATTAGATCTAAAAATAATAATCTAAAACATTACAAATATAAGAATTATATTTTTTAGATTCAATTTTTTGATCATAAAGTAAAGGAATATATGTTCAGACTATGTTTAAGCGGTTAGTAATATATAAAATTTAGACGTGTTCAATTATATAATAAAATTGAAACTTTTGAGTTAAAAGCTATGAAAAAAAAGGTTGGAAGGAATAATGGATATCAAGCAATTATAGAAATTAATTCCGAGCTTTTTAAGAATATAATGGAAGATAGGGATGGGAAACTTAATATAGAATGGGATAGATGTGTAGTATATGAGCACTTTAATATAATGCGGTGTTTCAAACGTGGCAAATATAATCATAAAGCAACTGAGTGTGAAAATAACGAAATTTGTTTAAAATGTGGAGGTGAAGCCAACAGAGAACAAACACAAAACAGAGACATGCCAAAATTGTAGTAAATGTAGTAACTGTGTTGAGCATAATATAAAACTTAAACTAAATTTAGATGTGAATCATTCAGTATTTCATTACAGTTGTCCCGTACTACAAAAACTACAAAAGTCGATTAGTGAAAAAACAAAGTATTCATTATAGCAATTTAAGGGTCAGAGTGCAAGCATAGTGCATATAAATGCACAAAGTTTTTTAGCAAACAAGGAAGAAATAACTCATTTTATATGTTACAACAAATTACAAATAGTCTGTATCTCAGAAACACATATTACCAATTATATTAGTGATATCGAAATTAACATAAATGGATATCAAAGTGAACGCTGTGATTCGCAAAGCAGACATACTGGTGGTGTATTATTATTTATAAGAAACGACATAAAATACTCTGTGATAAAAAATAAATCTGTTGATTCTACGTATTGGCTAATTTGTGTTAAGATTAAGATGAAGGGATATGAGAATATAACTTTGACAACAATATATCGTTCACCTAGATCTAGTCAAGCAGCTTATATAGGTCATGTTGAAGAAATTTTTGAAGAACTACATACTAATAAATGTATATTTATCGGGGATTTTAACATTAATATGACGTCTGAAAGTTATTATGCAAACAAGTTAAAAGAATGTATAAGAATGTTTGGAATGAAACAAATGGTAGAACAAAATACCCGGATAACTGAAACATCAGCAACGTTAATAGACCTTGTTATCACTAATGCAGATGTACAAGTAAATGTATTGAACACACCGAAGTTGACAGATCATAGCATAATAACAGTTTTGATTCCAGCAGTTAATATTGATAAGGCTGACCTATTCACAGAAATTAAACGAAGAAAGAATTTTAATGTTGAACTATTCCAGCAAAATTTATCAAAAATATGTGTAAAATATCACTCAAATGCTGATATTTTTGTAAGTGACATTGTAACTAATCTCGATAATATTGCCCCTGTGGAGACCGTAAAAATTAATAACATAACCCTTCAAAATAAATGGTACTCAGAAGAAATAAGAAGCATGTCTCGTGATAGAGATAACTGCTATAAAAGAGCAAAAGTGACAAACTTACAGCAAGATTGGGTAAATTTTAGAAAAAAACGTAATGAAACATTAATAAAAAATGCTAAGAAAAAATACTATGAGAATGAAATTGATAATAACAAAAGAGACCCAAAGGCCATGTGGAAAGTATTGAAAACGTTAGTGCAACCCAATACACAGATTAATAAAAATAAAATAATGTTTAACAACAGGGAAATAGAAAATGAAAAAGACATATCTGAAAATTTTAACCAATATTTTATAAATAGTATAAGTGACATCATCGACTCCATTGACTTACCTTTAAATGAACAGTTTAAAGAAATAAATTATGCTCAATTGGAAAAAATTGTACATGACCTACCTATGAAAGCAGGTACGGATGAAGGTGTTAGCGTATCTATACTTAAAAATGCTTTTAAAATAAATGGAGATGTTATGCTTAAGGTTATAAATTACTCACTAAAAACAGGACAATTTCCCACATACTGGAAAACATCAAACATAATACCTATTCCTAAAGTTGTGGAACAAGTAAGTGTGAAGAATTCAGACCAATTAACGTTTTGCCTGTCTATGAAAAAGTGTTGGAAATAGTAGTGAAAGAACAACTTGATGACTACCTTGAGGAAAACAAGATAATGCTAGAAGAACAATCGGGCTTCCGAAAACATCATTCGTGCGAAACATCCTTGCAAAATATATTATCGATATGGAAGGAAAACCTGGAAATGGGATGCTCAATTGGTGTGGTGTTTATTGACTTTAAACGGGCTTTTGAAACGATAGATAGGAAAATATTAGTAGAAAAATTGAAATTATATGGAATAAGTGGACAAGTGCTAAAATGGTTTCAAACATACTTAGTAGAACGTTTTCAAAAAACTAAATATGGATCAGAGATGTCGGTGGAAAAAGAAATTAAGAAATTAAGTTTGGCGTACCTCAGTTTTGGGTCCTATACTGTTTACATTATATATTAATGATATAAAATGTGCTATTCAAAATTGTTCTATTAATCTGTTTGCCGATGATACCATATTGTTTTACTGTGAAAAAGATGTTCAGCTTATTGAACAAAAATTAAATGATGATCTTAAGATAATTGACACCTGGTTGGCATTTAACACTCTAAAATCTAATTCCACAAAATCAAAATGTATGTTGATAAGTAGTGTTCGAGCTCGCTCTAGTCCACAGTTATAGTTATTAAGGTACCAAGGGTGTTATAAGGATAATAACGCACCGAGGTCGGCAGTGTACAATCCCGAGGGCCTCTGGCCCGAGGGAATGTACGTTGACCGAGGGCGTCATTATCCTATAACACCCGTGGTGCCTTCAATGTTTAATGTCCTGCAAGTCTGTTATTTAATTCGAATTTATTTTTTTTTGACATTTACGATTTATTAATTTGACATCTATTATGTTCAGAACGATTTGATTTAAAAGAGAGTAAAAATCAAAATTGTTTGTAAACGCAGCCTTTGCATAGCAACGCATTTTGTTTGTTAATAACGCTATCATAATTTGCTTGTTTTGGGTTGTATTATAATTTTATAATGCCCTAGGGCGTTATAGATATTCATAACGCCCTAGGGCGTTATTTTTCATTTAATGTGTCTCAAAATAGGGTGGTTATTGTAAAATAACAGACTTGTAGGACATTAAATATATTAATGGGTGGGGAAAAATTAGAACAGGTCTCAGAAATAAAATATTTAGGAGTAATAGTCGATTCTAAATTAAACTTCAAGTTGCATGTTGAATATATTACTAAAAAAATTGCTAAAAAGATTAATTTTCTCAGTAGAATCAATAATTATATATCTTTGTTTACTAGAATAACAATTTAAAAAAGTATTATATCTCCTCATTTTGAGTACTGTGGTACAATTCTATATCTACTCAACCAGACAGACTTACAATTGTTACAAAAACTTCAAAATCGTGATAGATATACGCCAATTTCACTAATGTTAGAAACGCTACAATTTATGTCTGTTAAGCAAAGAATATACTATAATACAATAATATTTATATTTAAAATTAGGGAAGGGTTGTTACCTAACTACTTAAAAGAAAGGATTGAATATGTCCAAGAAAAACATGACCACAATACCCGTCAAAAAAATAATTTTTATATAAAGTATAAACAGAGAAATTACTCCCAGAATTATTTGTATTTTAAAGGTTTGAAAATGTTTAATGCCCTACCAGGTGAAATAAAAGTGATAACAAACCAACAAACCAGTTTAAAAGAGCAGCAAATATATATGTAAAGTTAACCTTTTAATGTGATGAATTTATGTATGTTGTTGATTATATATATATATATATATATATATATATATATATATATATATATATATATATATATATATATATATATATACGTACGGTACGCATGAAACGAAGCCCACCACACACTACAGGGTACCAGAAGCCCAGCCTTATTTGTAATTTAAATAGTGTGTACAACTGTTAATAATGTTTTAAGTGGGAATAATAACGCGAGCAACATGAGAGGGGGGAACTTTTTTGGACATACAAATTAAAAACAACACGACATGTCATACGAAGCCTTTTATAGTTATGGTACATTACGAAGCCCGTTGTATAAAATGTATAGATGTTTCAGATTACACGAAGCCATACATAGTTGCCACTTCTCTTCTAATTCTTTAACTAAATGATATAACTGTGTGCGACAATATAATTGCGTAGTCGATGTGTTAATAATATAATTGCTTTGTTGTAGGTCACGGCCGCATGGCACCAAAGGGGCCGCCCTAATATAAATAATTATGTTTAGGGTATGCATGTTAAAAGTATTTTCATTGATATAATTTATAATATAAATAATTATGTTTAGGGTATGCATATTAAAAGTATTTCCATTGATATAATTTATATTTATTATAATGCAAAATAGGTAACAGATATAAGGTATTCATTCCATTATTGACGTTTGACTAAAATAGGTTTTTTTTGTACAAACATGAAGCCTCAAAATAAAGCCCAAAGTAGCATATTCCTCGCTTACTTGAAGTCCACACCCTGCCTATGCTTGTTACTACATTTTGAAAAAAAGATGTAGTATAGGTTTTGCATTTTTCCGGTGGACCATCGAAACCCGAAAAAAACGTCGGATCGAAATGAAAGTCATATCTATCGACTTGAGAGCGAATTTAGAAAATTCCGTCCGTCGGATTTCGATGAAACTTGGGTGGTTGATAGGAGGTCTTCAGAAGACCTTAACGCTGGAAGCTTGGCTCAACTCGGAAACCGGAAATACCCGATATAGACGTTTCAAGTTTTTCGGGAAAAATTGAATAACTCTGTAATGGGCAGTCAGATCGAGATATTTCAAAATGGTGCCGCTGGCAACGGTCTACAGATAAGTATACCGGAGACTATATCGAAAAATAAATGGAAATTGAATTTTTTTGCAAAAAACTGGTTTTCTCGAAATCGGGCTAGGAAGCACGATAACTGTCCAGGATATTGATTGATTTCGATAAGACTTGGTGGGATCGAAGGTACACAGCCACAAATGAAGCCTATTGCTTGAGGCTCGAATCCGTTGACCGTAAGTATTTTTTCCAAGGCCGAGTATGATTTTCCAAAGAAATTAATAACTCCCGAAACGAAGGTCCGATTTTGATTTTCAAAAATGGCGATTGTAGGGCTCGATTAAGTCTATTAGGTGACGTTTGTGAGAAATTTGACAAAACAAAAGCGAATCTACAAATCCTGAAAAACTTTATTTTTTTGATAAATTCTACAAATACCGAACAGTTTCCTAATAAAAATCGAAAATTAACTATTCCGTCGATCAATCTCTATAACCAGTATAAGGCATGGATCTTTTTGTACAAAAAATTTGAAATGGAGTTTTTTCGAAAAATTAAAAATAAACGAGTTATTTACAAAGATGGGCATGTTCACGCCCGGTATATCAGAGTAGCAGTCCGCCCGAAAATAAAATTGTAAGTCCGAAATCACTCCCTTCTCGAAAAAGTCTCTATTTTGATAATACACGAAATTATCTATAGGTGTCCAAACCAAAAAAAAATAAAGATCATAACGGGGAAAATTCTATCTTTATAAATATTTGACCGATTTTCATTTACTAAATAACAATATAAACGATGTCCTTTCTGTATTTCAAAATGTAGTTAGCCTTTACTTTAGTCAATACAAAAAGAAAAAAAAAAAAAAGAAAAATGAAACATGTCAAAATGTACTGAGTCATCCTACGACCCTCTGCTAAAAAGGTACTGAATCATCCCACAGGGATAAAAAGCATATCAAAATGTAGTTTTTAGCTTGTCTATAAACATTTTTCATTTTATGAGGATTATTAAATTAATTATTTTATGTACTTGTTCTTTTAGACAAGTTCACACGTTCAAACACATGTTAATTCTTGATAAAGCTCTTAAAAATATGAGTGAGGTCTCATTGGATTTAGAATGACGTCTAGAAAAATGTGCAAGAGTTTCAAACCCGCACATAAACCATTGCAAAATTTATAAACAAATTCAAATTGAAAAATTGTTTTTTTGCAAATAACTCGAATACTATTAATATATAAGAAATTAAAAAAAAGGATTCTTAAAGAGGAAGAAATTTCCAATAGAGAACTCCTGACTCCCGGAACTCTATCGGGCTCCGTGCGGAGAACGCAAAGCCGTTGTGATGCTCTGAAACCGACCTTGGCAAGTAAAAACATTTTTTTATGTTATTAAATATATTTTTTTTACATGTTTATGTATAAGGTTGTTTTTGTTTTTTTTTCTATCAAAAAACATATAAACACGTTCAGCGATTGTTAATAACAAATTGTTTATTAATAAATAAACAAATAAATTAACAACGAAAAAATTTTTTCCCTTGTAGAGAATTGCAAATAATAAATTTTAAGAATCATTTTTTTTATATGTTTAAATAATGAAAAAAGGAAAAAATTGATTATAAACAGTTAAAAAAAAATTTAAATCACCTAATATTTTATAACAAATAAAATGGCAAAAAATGTTTTTCAAAAATGCGTAATTTATCTATTTGTCTATAAAATTTGTTTAAGCAAATAGCACTAAAAATTTAAAGTTTATATAATCTTATAGTATTTTTGAATTTAATAACAGTAATAATAATTAAAATTAATAAAAACTCCTCTCTTTTTCATTTTTTAGTTTTTTGTTATCTTAAATAATGAATAACTAATAAACCATAACAATTAAAATCATCGCAATGTCATAATCTCATAAAGTATAGTTGACATAAGGTCTCCACGAAGCGAAACAGTTTTAGTGGCTTTTGTTTAACAATTATCCGACTTGAAATATAAACGCAAACTCTAAAAAAATTTATTAATTAACAATATGCTCATTTTATGAAAAATCGGCGAAAAATTTTTTTCCAACGAGATATTGTTCCTTTAAGTGTCTAAATAATACCATAATTTTTTTTAATTTCTAAATTAATATTTAAAAATATAAAAAAATGTTTCTACTTGCTACGGTCGGTTTCAGAGCATTGGAGCTCTATTTTCAACATTAAATTAAAATTATTAATAATAGAGATAGTGTTCCGGGTGTCAGGAGTTTTTATTGGAAATTTCTTCCTCTTTAAGAATCTTTTTTTTTAATTTCTTAAATATTAATAGTTTTCGAGTTATTTGCAAAAAACGAATCTCGTTATTTTTTCAATCTTAATTTGTTTAAAACTTTTGCAATTGTTTATGTGCGGGTTTGAAACTTTTGCACATTTTTCTAGACGTCATTCCGAATTCAATGAACCCTCACTCATATTTTTACGAGCTTTATCAAGAATTAACACAGGTTTGAACTTGTGAACTAGACTGTTTGAGAAGTTTGAAAATAGAACAATGTTATATAAAACGTTGAAGAATTAATGTAACTGTTCTTTTTTCTATTGGAACTACCCACATGATAAAAGTCAAAGTCAATAGAAAGCAAAAATAAATAACTGAATGTAAATATTGTTCGCCAGTTTACTGAAGTTTTTATATAACTGTTAAACATTATATATGACCTTCTACAGTTTGTTGAAAATAAGTTGATTTTTCTAGATATAATTGCTATATTTGTAATTCTAATCGTCTCCTGATGATGCCAGCTTGGTTGGCAAAGAGCTTCTAGCTAAATTCTATAGAATTTTTGTTATTGTCAGACCTTATCAAGAGTTACAACAGTTTAATTTGCATTTTTTGCTTAAGATGTCTTAACTGTTGTATTTGCAGATTGGAATTTTTTTAATAACAACGTGGCTCTTCCTCTAGCTAATTTTAACTTATTGTCCAAATTTAAATACGATCGGACTCTTGGTCCTTCAGTTATCGTGCTTACAAAGCATATGGTGGTTTCGTAAATAGTCCAGTAAATATCAAAAGAACTGTTGGCAATGGTAAAGCTACACCTCTTTGAAGCAAGGCAGTACTTAGTCATAAATCTATCTAAAAAATTAATTGTCCTATTATTATGACGAAAAAAATGTATAAATAGAGCAGAAAAATTATTTTATAATTCATTAAAATTAATAACCAAAACATTAGGATATGAGAAATACATAATACTGCGTATTACAACAAATTACCTGATCAGTTGGAAACTTAAAATAACATGAAAGTCATTGTTTATAAGAATGTTTTAAAGCAGAAAAAGTAATTCTCAATTACGTAAAAATACATACTTTAGGAAAAAATTGTTTGTAGATGATACAATTATCTTCAATTTTTATTTTCTTAATTATTTGAATAGCCGCACGATGTTTTAACTTTATTATTTTATCAAAAAAAAGTAAGTAAACATAACTTGAAAAATAAATCAATAAATGGCATAAATTTACCCCAGTTATACAAAGAGGGCAATTTTTAATGTCTATTTTTATTCAAAATTAGTTTTTTTATTATTTGCGATATGAAGACTAAGACCATAATAAGAAATATAGCAGAAATTTAATATTGCTACATAAATTGTTTAAATTTTTATGAAGCAACCAAAACTGCAGTCTTGTGTTGATGACTCATCGATTTTGTGCGTCGGCCTTGTCTATAGGTGGTGTTGACAGAAGACGCTGTAATTAGGGTAAATGAAATCGGTTGGTCCCAGTTGAAAGGTAATTGAATAAACTTTATTTTCCAACAAAAATTTCTAATATTTTGTTTCATTATAAATGGATAAAATGTTGTTTTACAATAAGGTTGGATTTTTTAGGTTATAAATTATTTTTAAGGAAAATAATGTAGGCATCTATACTATTTAATTAACCATTTAAAAAGCTAAAAAAAAAAAAACTTTAAATGAACTTTTTTATTAGAACGCAATTTAAAGGAGAACCGAGAGGAAAACATTTTCGCAAAATTCGATTTTCATGTAAACAAATTTTTGGACAAAGATAACTTATAGAAATTGTAGAGAATTAAAATATCTTTCAACATCGTGGTCAACGTTCTTCTCCTCAAGCGTTAATTACTTCCACATAAGTATAGTAACGACAAAAAAAAATTTTTATTGCTCAAATAGGCTTAGAATGTCATGAAACGTCGAGATTTTAAGTTTGAGCGAAAAAATTTTCTGTCTGTCGGTTCGTCTGTAACTTTTTTTGTGCGCACGATTACTCTGGAACTGTTTAAGATATTGACTTAGAATTTGGTACACGTATGTATTTTAACGAGATCTGGAAATAAATTATATTTTTATCCTCTTCCGTCGAAGGGTTGGGTGGTAAATTGGGGTAAATGGGGGATAAATAGGTAAATCGAACAGGTAAGAGTCCATAAAATTTATATTTAGTATATGTAAGAGAAGCTAAGGTCTCTAAAAACTTTTTGGCATTAGTCACCCCCATTACCACCCCCAACCCATTATTAAAGAGGATAAAAAATTTGTGATTTAGTGTGTGTACAAG
The DNA here is from genome assembly GCA_936432065.2 of Rutpela maculata. NCBI lineage: Eukaryota > Metazoa > Arthropoda > Insecta > Coleoptera > Cerambycidae > Rutpela > Rutpela maculata. The sequence goes on along the minus strand of OW386287.2, from coordinate 122,015,058 downwards.
AACCAAAAATCTCAAAATATTTTTTACTTCATCCACCTCTATTATCATTCCCCTATCACCACCCCCATCCCACTACCGATGTGGGATATCGTTTTATGGGTTTTTGGGGTAGACAATTTCAAATATTATATTATTAAAGTTCCATAAACAATTATTCCCACATACAAAATTTTTTCGTTATGAGAAACTTGGTTAGAAAATCTGGATGTGGAAGTATTGACTCCTTGGGCAACGGTTTTTTTGAGTTAATCGCGAAAAACGAGCGTCGAAATTTGACTTTTGAAGGGCAGCAAAAAAACACTAAACCTTAAAAAAAATCACTTCTCGGTCAATTTTTTACCATATTGGAACGGACTAAAATTTTCTTCCCCCTTTGATTGACATCCTTTATTTATGAATTATTTTTTTCTGTTGGATGACGATCCTGCATATTTTTCTTATAAAAACTATATCAGATTTTTTCCTGGCAATAGCGACTGACAACTACATTTCAAATATCATTTTACTGTGTCGTTTCTTATTTTTTAAAGTGGCCACCCTGTAAATTTTTCATATTTTTCTTCTTTGACAGTTATGTTACCTACATGCGAAATCTCCGCCACATCTTCTTTCATTATTTTTTTTAGGTGACAACCCTGTATATTTTCATATTTTTCTTACTTGGCAGTTGTGTTGTGATATCTGCATGCGAAATAATATCGTCCTTCATCTCATTTTTTATTATTATTTTTGGGGCGACCACCCTATTTATTTTTTCATATTTTTCTTTGACAGTTGTGTTAACTATATGAGAAACATTATTGTCCGCAATCCATTTTTTCATTATTTTCTTAGAGTGAACACCCTGTACATTTTTCATATTTTTCCCGACAGTTGTGTTAACTACACACAAAATATAACTGTCTTTTGTCACATTTTTTCCTCATTATTTTTTCAGGTGTCCACTGTTCTTCTTTGACAGTAGCGTCAATTAACGACCAAATATTTTTCTTCTGCGTCAAATGGTTTTGTAATATTTTCCCCACAATACATATCTTATAAACTACAATAATTGTTATGTGTACACATGTATTGTTAGAAATAGATAAGTACTTCTGGCTCTTGTAGATATAGCGCCAACAGACAGACACCAGACCGACAGACAGAGAGACTGATGGAATTAAATGGCTTTAATTTTCGTAATCTGCATAGTCTGAAACGCGAAAATCCGAAGAAATCTCGGAGGGTAATTTTTTTGCGATTACAATACCCTACTTCCCTTCGGTTAGCGAGAGAAGTAAAAAACGAAATTTGATCCATATGGCAATATTTCTAAATGCTTTAATAGTGGATTTTAACATTCCGTAAACAAGTGGCACTGACCATTTACAGGTACCTAAATTTAGCGGGAATTGGATAGAGAGTGTCGACCTACCCCAACATCTGTGGGTCAGACACAACAATGGGCTGTTATAGTTAGTAATTTTAAATATGTGACTTATACTTTCTCAATTTGCTGTAATGTACAGTATTATAAATTTTTCACGTTCTGACTTTTTAGTTATTTAATTTAGTTTTTAAATATGTTAACATTTTAAATCACATAAAGTGAAGTCAAATTAAGTAAGAAAATAGGTGAATAAGGAATTCTCTGGCTGCAGCAATTTTATTATTTTAATTTGTCGTAGATATAATAAGTGCCACCGAGAAGTTTTTAATTAAATCGGTCCAGCGTAAAAATTTTTTAACAATTTATTTTTCAACGCTGAAATTTTCTGCTCTTTTCCTATTATCTTCGGTCCTAATAATCGTATCGCAAAAATAAAAATAGCGAGTGGCTATGAAAATACTTTCTGATAATTTGTTAATTTGTAAGAAAATAAAAACCACCAAAAATTGCCTTTTTTGACAATTTAAGAAATATAACGTAATAATGCATCCATTTTAACGAAAGTTGGAGAAACTGTGCACTTTATTGAACTAAACCTTCGTTCCAAATTTTAGCATAAAATATTTATTCAAACGGCTAAAAATAAAAAAAGATTTCGAAATTTTAATCGCTTATTGTTTAAGTGCATCGATTCGTAGAACATTTTTTTTTCAAAATGTAGGTTTTTTACATCTATTTTACAATGATATTATCTTCATTTAAACCTTTTTTAAATATGTTTATAATTTTCAAAATTATAGGTATAAACATATTCAGATAACTGGATTTTTTTATCAAACCAAGAACAGGTAACGAATTATGAAAATAGATGAAATATTTCTTAAAAAAATAATGATCTATTTGCATTTGGGGCCGAGATCCGTCAGTGTTTGCGCCTCAGTCGCTTATAAATAAGCAAATTGATATATGTTCTTAAAATTTGGACTGGTTATTCTTCAATAATATTAGTCTCACCTAGTTGAGAACAATCCAGAAGCACAATTGTTAAAAAAGATAGAGGCCCGATAGTCGGGCTTTTAGCGATTATGTTAGAGATCCAAAAATCGCCAAATAGTCTAAATGTGATATTATGGTTTTACAGATCATACTTCACTCGTAAGATAATTCAGTGTGTAAGGCGACCAACACTTTTTTTTTTGGATGCAACGTCTCTGGTACAAATCCTAACTGCGATTTTTTTTTATTGTATCAGTAAAATTAAAAGTTACAAAGCTGTGTACATAGACATAAGAATAACTGTTCAGGTTAGGTTTGTTTTCCCTTCCGCGACAAAAATGAATAAGAAAGTAAAAAAAAATTGACTAAGTGTGTTATAATCTCAAAGCCGCTTTATTCGATGTAATTTTAAAAAACCGCTGCCCAAGGAATCACTACTTCCACATCCAGATTTTCTATCCAAGTCACTCACAACGAAAAATTTTGTATGTGGAAATAATTGTTTATGGAACTCTGATAATATAATATTTGAAATCCTCTACCCCAAAAACCCATAAAACGATACCCCACATCGGTAGTGGGGTGGGGGTGGTGATAGGGGGTAGTAGTGGGGGTGGATAAAGTACGAAAATATTTTGAGGTTTCTGGTTCTTGTACACACACTAAATCGCAATTTTTTTTTCATCCCCTTTAATAATGGGGTGGGGGTGGTAATGGGGGTGGCCAACGCCAAAGTTTTTTTTGAGACCTTAGCTTCTCTTGTATATACTAAATAACAATTTTATGAGCTCTTACCTGCTTGATTTACCTATTTACCCCAAATTTACCCCAATTTACCCCCCAACCCTTCGACGGAACAAGATGAAAATATAATCTAGTTCTAGATCTCGTTAAAGTACATATGTGTACCAAACTTCAAGTCAATATCTCAAACGGTTCCAGAGTAAACGTGCGCACAAAAAAAAGTTACAGACCGACAGACAGAATTTTTTTTTCCGCTCAAACTTAAAATCTCGACGTTTCATAACATTCTAAGCCTATTTCAACAATCCACTGGATGTGGAAGTAATTGTAGTTTTGACTCATTTTCAAACAGCGGAGACAAAAATATAAGCATCGAAAAACAATCAGTCCAAATTTCTAGAAAAAATATCGACTTGTTTATTTATAAGTGACCTAAACACAAAAATTGACGTTTCACGGCCCCAAATGCAAATAGATCATTAATTTCTTTAGAAAAATGTTAGATATTTCATCTATTTTCATAATTCGTTTCCCGCTTTTGGTTTCATAAAAATCCAGAGTTATTTGAATTTGTTTACAACTGTAACTTTGAAAATAATAAATAAATTTCAAGCAAAAACCGTTTAAGTGACTTAACACTGTTGGAAAATACATGTAAAAACCTACATTTTCAACAAAAATTTACCGCACACGAGTCACTGCACTTAAACAACAAGCGATAAAAATTTCGAAATTATTATTGGTTTTTAGCCGTTTGAGTTTTGTTCAAAAATATTTATTTTGCGCTAAAATTTAGCACAGGTTTAGTTCAATAAAAAGCTTAGTTCCACGGACTTTCGTTAAAATTGATGCATTATGTTATATTTTTATTAAATTATTATCAAAAAAGGCAATTTTTGGTGTTTTTTATTTTTTTTACTAATTAACAAACTATCATCTAGTTTTTGCATAGGCCTAGTCTTATTCAAGATTTTATTGCGAATAATTCGCTATTTTTATTTTTACGATACGATTACTAGGACCGGAGATACTAATGAAAATTACAGCAAATTTCAGTGTTTAAAAATAGGTAAATTGTTAAAATATTACAAGAAGCAATGGACCGATTTAATCCAAAACAGCTCATAGCACTTGTTATTATTCATAAAACAAAAATTACTGCAGCCAAACAGTTTCATTCAAAATTTATTTTCACTCCACTAATAGTGGAAAAAAGTTATTAGAAAATCGATTGGATTTGAATGAATTTCCCTGAAAACTTTTTTAATGGCTTTCTAGAATCAAATATGAAGTTTTCTACCACTTTTCCTTGTCCGCAATAAATATAAAATAAATATTGTCAATTTCCTTTCAAATAGAATTTTTTTTCAAATAAACTTAATTAAAAATTTAAAAATAAAATAAGTACATGTTCTATTTTGCTATTTGTTCTCACCTCACTCCACCATATATCTAGAGACAATACACACCTATAAGATAATAGTTATTTAACAAACAAGTATGTTAATGAGAGCGATTGATAAATTGAGACATTTTAACGTGCGAGCGCTAGCGAGCGCATTATTTGTCGAGATTATTAATCGCCGATTAACACACGAGTAAGTTACAAAAATTTTCCGTTGATTGTATCTAGGAAAAAAAAACCGCTGCCCAAGGAATCACTACTTCCACATCCAGATTTTCTATCCAAGTCACTCACAACGAAAAAATTTTGTATGTGGAAAACATTATTTATGGTACTTTAATAATATAATATTTGAAATCCTCTACCCCAAAAACCCATAAAACGATACCCCACATCGGTAGTGGGGCGGGGGTGGCGATAGGGGGTGGTAGTGGGGGGTGGATGAAGTAAAAAAATATTTTGAGGTTTCTGGTTCTTGTACACACACTAAATCACAATTTTTTTTCAACTTCTTTAATAATGGGGTGGGGGTGGTAATGGGGGTGGCTAATGTCAAAATTTTTTTTGAGACCTTAGCTTCTCTTATATATACTAAATACCAATTTTATGGACTCCTGCCTGCTTGATTTACCTATTTACCCCAAATTTACCCCAATTTACCCCCCAATCCTTCGACGGAACAAGATGAAAATATAATCTGGTTCTAGATCTCGTTAAAGTACATATGTGTACCAAATTTCAAGTCAATATCTCAAACGGTCCCTGAGTAAACGTGCGCACAAAAAAAAGTTACAGACAGACCGACAGACAGACAGACAGAAATTTTTTTTTCGCTCAAACTTAAAATCTCGACATTCTAAGCCTATTGAACAACAAAAATTTTTTTAAAAATTTTTGTCGTTACTATACTTTCACTGGATATGGAAGTAATAGGAAAAAAATCTAATTTTATTTTATGACACAAAATTGAATTCTAAGTGTTACTTTATTTATTTAATTATGGTAACACATATGGAATTTAAAAAATATCAAAAATACAATTACAAATTCATTAGGCCTCTTTTTGTAACATCGGAGAAATATGCCAATAGCACCGATTCCGAATAGCGCGATACCTGCTTCTCTTTTATTAATTATAAAAGTTTCATACGCGTTTTATACGTTTGACAATTAGAGTTTTGACATTAATTGTCATATTAACTGTTTTCAATTATGTCCTTAGTTACCTAAACTAAAATCGTATATTAATAGAAAATCATTTATTAATAGGGGTTATTAATGAACGATTTTTTATATATTTATCAAAGCTACAAATACACGATGAACGGAAAAAGTAATAAATAAAATAGGTAGGTATAATTTATTAATTATTTGGAAACACGCGATAATAATTGTTTATGTAACTAAGCACTAAAGTTAAACAGTTTATCACGATGTAGAATTTAGTTAAATAAACCACATAAATGATAAAAAGAAACTTTAGTGCCAAGGTGCATAACTAAGTTTTTCTTGAAATTGTGAAATTAAGGTTAATCAACTCTATTTAATGAATAATTTTAAGTGACATTAAGAAATGTCAATTATTTAAATTTCAAATCTCAATAATTTTTTGTAATGTAATTATGTCACAAGCAATGGACAATTTATGTTGACGTTTACCTGTCACCTCCTCCAACTACAAGAAATCGTAAAATGTTTGATTACTTTAGTGACTATCTCTAACACTTCAATGACAATTTTGAGGTTTTTTCCGATTTCAAAAAAATCTATTTTTTGTACGATCGGGCTTATTTGTTTATTTACAATATCTGTTGCCAAGACGTCAGGTTATATTTACTGATTGCTAAGTCGGTAAGTAATTTCCTTACCGGTAAGTGAAATTAATATAATATATATTACCGATATTTCACAAAAATAAGTACAAAAGATAAGGTCATTTCTATGTATTAAAAAAAAAATAACATTATTTTCTGCACGATTGTTTTTAATTACACTTCAATTATAGTTATTAAGGTACCAAGGGTGTTATAAGGATAATAACGCACCGAGGTCGGCAGTGTACAATCCCGAGGGCCTCTGGCCCGAGGGAGTGTACGTCGACCGAGGGCGTCATTATCCTATAACACCCGTGGTGCCTTCAACGTTTAATGTCCTGCAAGTCTGTTATTTAATTCAAATTTTTTTTTTTTGACATTTTCGATTTACTATTTTGACATCTATTATGTTCAGAACGATTTGATTTAAAAGAGAGTAAAAATCAAAATTGTTTGCAAACGCCGCCGTTGCATAGCAACGCATTTTGTTTGTCAATAACGCTATCATAATTTGCTTGTTTTGGGTTGTATTATAATTTTATAATGCCCTAGGGCGTTATAGATATTCATAACGCCCTAGGGCGTTATTTTTCATTTAACGTATCTCAAAATAGGGTGATTATTGTAAAATAACAGACTTGTAGGACATTAAAATAATTTAATTTCTAGTAAATAAACGAAATGTCAAAATACAAATATCTTATTTGACAAGTTGTACTTGCCACGAAATATAAACGTGACTTTTGACTTTTCGTTTATTTAGTAGAAATTAAATTATTTTAATTGAAGTGCAATTTAATACGATTGTACAAAAACAGTATAAGCATCGCGAACCTTATAATCTCCGGCGGTAAACGTCCGTTACCGTTCTGATGATACTTAATATACTATTATTTCCACACTACGGAATAATATATATCTACCATATATTAAGTAACTAACTAGATTACTTGACAAAAATAAAGTCGGATCTTTCATATGAAGTTTTTTAAAATTTTTCCTGAATAATTACGCCCTTCTGTAAAGCGTGCATTAAAATAATGTTTGAAATATTTTTTTCAGACTCATTATAGTGCAAGCTTTTATCAATAGTTTTTACTCAATATGATATTTATGCAAAAGTCTTTTCATCCTCCGTGGCATCCCTTAAATGTATCAAAGAAACCACCCTTTATGACTTTTCAACAGTTATTAACGGTTGAAACTTAGCTTATAACTTCATCAGAAAATTTTAAAACTTTTTGCTTCTTGCTTAAAAAAAAATAAAATACCCTGACATGCATAAAAAAACCGCTGCCCAAGGAATCACTACTTCCACATCCAGATTCTCTTTCCAAGTCACTCACAACGAAAAAACTTTGTATGTGGAAATAATTGTTTATGGAACTTTAATAATATAATATTTGAAATCCTCTATCCCAAAAACCCATAAAACGATACCCCACATCGGTAGTGGGGTGGGGGTGGTGATAGGGGTTGGTAGTGGGGGGTGGATCAAGTAAAAAAATATTTTGAGGTTTCTGGTTCCTGTACATGCACTAAATCACATTTTTTTTTCATCCCCTTTAATTAGGAGGTGGGGGTGGTAATGGGGGTGGTTAATGCCAAAAATTTTTTTGAGACCTCAGCTTCTCTTGTATATACTAAATACCAATTTCATGGACTCTTACCTGCTTGATTTACCCATTTACCCCAAATTTACCCCAATTTACCCCCCAACCCTTCGACGTAACAAGATGAAAATATAATCTAGTTCTAGATCTCGTTAAAGTACATATGTGTTCCAAATTTCAAGTCAATATCTTAAACGGTTCCAGAGTAAACGTGCGCACAAAAAAAAGTTACAGACAGACAGACCGACAGAAATTTTTTTTTCGCTCAAATTTAAAATCTCGACGTGTCATAACATTTTAAGCCTATTTGGACAATAAAAATTTTTAAAAATTTTTTTGTCGTTACTATACTTCCACTGGACGTGGAAGTAATAAGCCGTTTTCTTCCATATGTATTTAATACCCTTCTCTCAAAATTATTCAGATTAAAAGTAATGTAAACTAAATGAACGGAAATAAAAAAGAAGGTGGGAAATATTTAACAAATATAAAGTAGAGGAGATTTGGACTCGCCCCTATAAAAGGGGGTAGCTTTCCAGGGAGGGTTAATTTTGGAAAAGTTAATACTAGAAACTTTCCTTAAGTTTTGCCAAGGAATCTACTTAGAAATATCCTCAACATTTTAGTTAATACCCTGTATAGGTGTACTTAAAATCACAAATTAATTATATTTATAATTACGATTTTTGCTGCTGAACGCACGGAAAAGAAAGACAGTCTAATAATCTTAGTGAAGTAAAAAAGTAAAATGTATCAATAGATTTTTTGTTAAATAACAACAGTTTTTTTGTCATCTTATAGCAGATATAAATATTATTTAGTTACGGTCCGGTTCTAAGCCAGCCATTAGATAAACACAATTAACATAAAATATTTAATTATCATAGCCAAAAATTATCATTGCCACAGCAAAAATATTGCAGATACAGACATATTAGTTGGCTGCATAATATTTACCAAGCAGATGTACAGTGTTGCCAAGACTTAGGGATTCGTATAATGCATCGAATAAAATAGGGCATTGCAAAATGCGTCAAATATATTCACTGTATATATCGCTTATACACCGACAACTGTAGCGCCATCTGAACATCAATTCGTTGAACTACATCGCGTATGTTTTGAGAGAAAGGAGGTGCAATTTGATGCCCGGGCGAAATTTTGCCAATTGGCGGGATTTGTTGAGAATAACATAGTCTAGGTTTTATACACGCTTATTTTTACGAAGCCCGAAGGCGGGCTTCGTATGTGTGTTGTGGGCTTCGAGTAAGCGGCAGAATATACTGTTTTGGGCTTCGTATTGAGGCTTCATATGTCTATATATATATATATATATATATATATATATATATATATATATATATATATATATATATATATATATATATATATATATATATATATATATATATATATATATATATATATATATATATATATTTTTTTTTTTTTTTATTTATACATGTTTATAATAATGTCTTTTTTTGTTTTGTTTTTAATATTGTACATTTAGGTATTTGTAAGGTAAACAGCTTCAGGCTGAATAAAGCATTCATTCATTCTTTCATTATACTTTTATTCGCCATCTATGCTGGTATCATCTGCAGATGTCTACAGCTCAAGAGTTTTAATCATCTCCAGATGATGTCAAGATGGTTGGCGAAACGCGCGTCGAATGATGTATTCGACTGCAGTAGTCAAGTGTTTTGGTGTTTGGGGAAACTAATTTAATATGTAAAAACATATCTAAAAAGATATCAAAAATAACCAACTAGGTACCAATATATAGCTACATATTGTTATATCTTAATATTTTCTTCATAATTTTTTTTTTCGTTTTTATTGTAATAAACGGCTAAACTGTGATTTCTAAACCCCTGTAAAATAATTAATCACATTCAGGTAAACAAACTTAAGAGTTACATGTTACATTGTTGCATTCCATGAAAATTATTATATCCTCCAGTTCAAATTAGAAGTAATACACAATACACGATAATTATAGTTTTATTATTTTACTCTTTCCCTATACCAATTACAAAGGTAAGAGAGAGAGAGATATGCTACTGTACGGTGGATAACACCGAAACACTACCCTACTACGCAAACGCACTGAATCGAATCTTCCTCTGTGCCCGTACCCCGTGCTGCCGGCAAGTCTTGTCTAGTCTAGATTTCCTACAACAATAAGTACCTGTGTCTTTGCATCTGCACAAAACTTATATTGTTTTGGGCTGAAAAGTTACTATTATTTGGAGGTAAGTAAACTAACAAATAAATTATGTACATAATACTTTATTATGTGTAATGGAATGGCTATGATTCACAACTCTGATCTTTATTGTACGCGAGCTGAAGAGTGTTGCAATTATTTATTCATGTGAATAATAGCTGCTTATAGTCTGGTAGAATTTTATACTTTTTCTACGACTTCTGAATAGGAAAAAAATTATCCAAAATTATGAAATTGTGAGAATTTTGTATATTATTTAAGATATAAGCAAATCCACTTTTGCTTGACGGATTGAGTATGGTACTTATACTTATACCTGTTATAGTATAAAATATACGTCTTTTGTGATTGCTGATTACTTTTCACCAAAAATGTTAATTAACGTATACAAATTCTTGATTCGTCCTAGTTCGTAAGTTATGGGTAGGTACCATTATTTGTTCAAAAACGTATCTATAATAAATGTATTAACTATTATTTAAGTCGTAGGAAAATTGTTTTATGTACCTACTGACTTTCCCTCTCCCATTTGTTTCAAAAATAAAATGTGCGAAACACATCTATTAAAAATGCAAAAACAATGAAAATTCAATGGATAATTTAACAAATTTGCATTTTTTAATTTTCTTTTTACCTCTGTTTAATATTTTTATTATAGTACAGTCAATCTGTCGTATGACCAGTGAATCATTCCTAAAAACAGATTTTCTTTTTTTATATACTATGGAGTGGGTTGCCCCAATAATTACTTCAAGTTTACCACAAAAATATCGTATCCGCTACGACCGCCATGGTGGAAAAATGACGGTCAGAATTGGTTTTTCCAAATTATTTTATTTCCTATTACTTTTACCCTAAAATTTGCCTTTACCAATATTGTAGGGACTAACTCGTGTTTAAACAATTTTTGTCTATTGTTAATACTTTACGATTTACAGCCACCAGAAAGGTAAAGATTTATGTTTTGCTGCAGATTTTTGCAATTATCTCGGTTCCCGTTATTCTCACCTAATAATTGGTTATTACCAATATTGTAGATGTAGATTATAAAATTTCCTAAAACTTTTGTCTAAACAATTTTTTGCTACGGTCAATCGTTAAAAAATTACAGCATCTCAAAATATGAAGAAGTTTATTGAATTTCAGAAAAATGTCTGCCCCGTTATTCCGACGTTATTAACTTTGCATAATCAATAAAATTTACTTACAGTAGTGTTCTTTCTTTGAAAGAATGAATTTTATCTAGATTTTTCAAGTTTTTACTAATCTTTCACACAACAATTTTATTACGATTTACACTCGCCCAAAAATATGAAAATTTATACTTTAGGTACTGCAAATTTTTGCAATTATTTCTGTATCCATTACTCCTACGTCTTAATTAGCTATTATCGTTTTTGTAGATTATAATATTTCCTAAAAATATTTTGTTTACAAATTACAGCAGCTTGAACTTTGAAAAATAATGAACTTTTCGAGCTGCTGTAATTTGTAAACAATTTGATAGTGAAAGAAAATTGTTAAAAAAATGTTTCTAGTAAATTTTATAATCTACAATAATGATAATAGCTAATTACTATATAGGAGCTATGGGTACAGAGATAATTGCAAAATTCTGTAGGAATATTCACATTTTTGGGAGAGTGTAAATCATTAAGCATTTTAGCAATAGACAATAATTGTTATGTGACAGGACAGTAGAAACTGGAGAAATTCAATCTTTTAAACACCACTTCTGTAAATAGATTTTATTGATTATGCAAAATTAATGAGTATTAATAACGTCGGAACAACGGGCAGACATTTTTCGGAAACTTCTTCAAACTTCTGCTGTAATTTTTTAACAATGGGTCGTAGAAAAAAAATGCTTATACAAAAGTTTTAGGTAATTTTATAATCTACAATATTGATAATAACTAATTATTAGGTGGGAATAACGGGAACCGAGATAATTGCAAAAATCTGCAGGGAAACTTAAATATTTACCTTTCTGGCAGCTGTAAATCGTAAAGTATTAACAATAAACAAAAATTGTTTAAATACAAATTGTAGTTTTTTTTTTAGTCCTGGCAATATTGGTAATGGCTAATTTTAGGGTAAAAGTAATAGGAAATGAGATAATCGGAAAACATCATTCTTGACCGCCATTTATCCAACATGGCGGTCGTAGTGTTTTTTTGCTTTACGGACTGGCTATATTATTATTTCAGTTTATAGTTTCAGCTGGTGGGCCAACTGATGTAGAGTTGGACACGGAGATTGTAATAGTAGTTCTTAGGACCAATCATTTTACCGCTGGATAAAGTTGTCTTGTAGATAAGTTAGTGGTATTGTATATAATTATTAACAAATGTTTGTAATAAATTCGAATTATATTTTTATTTTCAGAGGAAAAGACTAGGGCTTTAGGCAGATCAACAAAACAAAATCAATTGGCTCTTTCATTCTTCATTAAAGGCTAAGGCTTTAGTTGAGTGAAGTAATGTCCATAAACATTAAAACACTTGAATATTAATACCCGACGCGCGTTTCATCAATCATGTTGGCATCATCTGGAGGCGATTAAATCTGTAATCAGTTTTAATACTGGTTACAATTTTAATCGTCTCCAAGTATTTTGGTGTTTGTGGAAACTACTTCAGAAGTAGTATAGGATGAGACTTAAAAATTAGCAAAAAATAGAATGTCTAAAAAATATCAAAAACCCGTCACAGATCTATTAGCCCATTTATTAACAAATGTTTGTGATAGATTCGAATTATATTTTTATTTTTATTTTCAGATGCAAATGCGAGGGTTTTAGGCGGATCAACAAAATAACATCAACTGGCTCTTTCACTCTTCTTGGAATAATGTTTATACTGCTGCTTGGTCAAACGAAGCTAGTCCTGAGTGGCGTTAACAATGCATCTATTGGTTTTTCGCAATCCATATATAATTTAAGTTTATTTAAATGTTTTATTACAAAATGTTCCTTATTTATTTGTATTATATATTTTTAATAAACGTTTTTACAACATTAAATATGTTTTAGTGTCCGGGATAATTAGTTTTAGGTATCTACAATGAACAGTTTTTGCACTCTTATTATACAGATCTAAAGCATTTTTAAAATTTTTCTCTTATGTCAATTTTATATGTGTAGTAACATGTCCTTTAAAGGATCAAAACTACATCCCATATTGTAATATAGGATATGTGGTTTCAGTCCTCTAGAGGATGTATGCACGTAAAAAAATTGACATCATAGAAAAATCTAAATAATAATTTAGAATAAGAGTGTAAAAACTATTCATTTTAGATATCTAAAACTAATGATCTATAAATATTAAAAAAAAAACGTGTTTTAAACGTATTAAAAATTGGTAAATTTAAAGGCAGAAAATATTTCCAATAGATGTCTGCAGCTAAACTAAATATAAATGTTTAAAAAAATATATTTTTTCGATGTCTAAAAAAAAATTCTTTTTAGATGTCTTCAAAATGATTTATAAAATACCAAATCTTAAGATAACTTATTATCATAAAAAAATAGACATCTAAATGCAATCTATATCTTCCATCGCGTTTCAAGAAAAATCCAGATGGATTATGGAGGTAAATAAACATAAACATAAAACATAAACAAAATACATATACATTCCTAAGACCTCTACGGAAATATATCTTGGATACGTCTATTCAGGATGAAAAATAGACGTAAATCTCGCGGACATTTCGATGCCATAAACGCATCTAACTTTCTGATGATTTGCATCATCTATAGATGGTCTTTCTGACATCTATTATATCTATAAGAGATCTAGGTGTTCCTTGGGTACAGAATTAATTATAAATGACGAAAAGGTATCCGATATAAATATAATATGTAATCGTATTAATGAATTCCTTTTAGACTTGCCATGTAATGAACCTAAAATTGAAAATTTGAAATTACCTCCATACTCACATTTAACCTTTTATTTATATCCTACCACATCTTACGAAATTGAGGAATTATTAAACAAAACTACTGCAAAACCGGCTGCAGGCGTTGATGAAATATGTGGTCAAGCTTTAAAAGCTGTTGGTGATATAATCAGTGTTCCACTATCTTATTTAATAAACAAATCTTTTACAACGGGGCAGTACCCCAAATTATTAAAGGAATTTAAATCAATACCAATTTTTAAAAATAAAGGAACTAGAAATGAGATTTGTAATTATAGAAATGTCTGCGTTCAAAGTCAATTATCAAAAATATTTGAAATTAGCTATAGTGTGAGGCTAAATAAATTTTTAGAAAACTATAATTTGCTATCTGAATGTCAAAATGGAAAAACAAGTCAACATTCACAGCAATAGCTGATTTATGGATCAACGTATATGAATATCTGAATAATAAGGAACATCCAATTGCATTGTATTTTGACTTGAGCAGAGCATTTGACACTGTGGATCACAGTCTACTTCTTGAAAAATTAGCCCGCTTTGGAGTTAGAGGGACTGCCAATGACTGGGCTGCATCATATTTACAGGGAAGGACTCAGACTGTTGTTATAGAGCAGTCTAAGTCAGTAGCTAAAAATGTCCCCATGGGTGTACCGCAAGGATCTATTCTGGGTCCTCTGTTTTTCTTAATTTTTATGAATGACATTACATATTCCTGCACATCTCCAAACAAAGTAATAATGTACGCTGACGATACCAATATTCTGGTAGCTGAAAATAATCTATTAAATACTGTAATTCGAGCTAATAATTGTGCTAATGAATTTTATGAATAGTGGACTGCTTGTAAACACAAGTAAAACATATTATGTCATTTCTTCCTAAAAATATAACATCAAATGCTAGTCCTCTCATTAAATTAAATACAAAATCAATACATCAAACTAATTATATAAAATTCTTAGGTGTCACCATAGATCATAAAATCACTTGGGAAAAACATATTAAACACCTATCATCTAAATTAAGTACCATATGTTTTATCTTCAGACAATTACGCAATACTGTAACCTTTGATATTTTGAAATTAACATACTTTGGTCTAGTTAAATCTAGAATAAGCTATGGTTTAATGTTTTAGGGTAACTCAGCTCACATAAATAAAATTCTTATACAGCAGAAAAAAATTATAAGATGTATGACGGGAAATCATCCATTGACACCATGTAGACAATTGTTTAGTGATTTGTCAATATTAACAGTACCATGTCTATATATTTATTTGATAATCTTAAACGTAAAAAAGGAAGATCATCTTATCTTAAAAAATAATTCGGTGCACAACTATAATACACGTAATGGTGACAATCTATACCAACCTTTTTCAAGATTAGGAGTAGGTCAAAATTCACATTGGTATCAGGGAATTATATGTTTTAATAAATTTAAAAACCTATTTGGAACTTTTAAAAATTTTAATGATTTTAAATGTATGTATGTATGTATTCAATTCGGAATGCTTTTTACTCGATAGATGAATATTTACACTATAGGGGTTAGTGTTCTGTATATTAATGTTTTATATTTTGTATATTTTTGTATCATGCTCATTGTAATTGTATTTATTTTATTTTTTTTTTATGTATTTCTGTGACTAGTCCGATAAGTTATACTTTTGTGTAAACTTTATGTGATGAATAAAGTATTATCTATTTATCTATATATCTATCTATCTAAAAATTATTACTAGAAAACTTCTTCACTATGTATGTGTTATTAAATACATTGTTTACACGTTGAATTATACACATCTTGCAAGTTTTCATTAGTAAATATCCTAAGAAAGTTTTTTCAAAATTAAAGCTTTATTTATAAATAACTTTTTTACAGGTTTTTCTTTATTTATTTAAACTGTTAATGTTTGTGCTAAATGATCAAATAAGTTCAAATAAACAATACCTACAATTATTACAGTCGAATTGATTTAATTCAATTTCGTTTCAGCGAAAACATTCCACTAGAAATTTTATAGTTGATTCTCATGTATTATGACCTCCTAATTACGAAAAAAATATTTGCTCCCAAAAATTCCTGGTGCGTCAAAGATTATATGCACTTTTTGACGTGCTTTCATGGATTTTCTACTTATCTGCTTAATATATCTTGTACTAGCAATCGAATGGGAATTTTAAAAATACAGGCTGATTTGAAACAAATTAAAAAAAAATGTATGTCTGAAATGTACTGTCGTGCGCAAAAAAAATGGAACAAGTCTTATAACGTATTTTTGCTAAAATCTAGTTGTGTACATCAAACTTTAATTTTTGTGACATTGTCAATTATTTGTCAAAATTCATTGCAAGTGTGCAAATAGAGACAGATTTACATTAGAAAAAAATAGTTGTCCTATTTTTTTTGCTCACGACAGTACAGGTCAGCCATCTTGGAAAAAAATAGAAAACACCAAAAATGGCTGAAAAAATCAAAATTGAATATCTTTTCAATAAGGGGTAATTTCACCAAAGTTCGCAAAAATAAAATTCATCTATGGTCAAATATAACGCACCAAACCTGGACGCTGTAAGTCAAACAGAACGATCAAAATAAAATTTTTTAATTCTTCGTCAAGACATTGTGTGCCAATTTTTTTCGTCTTCGATTGTGGGTTCTTTTAGGAACTTTAAGGGGATAAAAATGTTCAATTTTTTTTATTTCCAAAAAAGTGCATTTTATACAATTTTTAAAAATGCATTTTCTTTGATCTTCCTTTTTTCTAGTTTTTTGGGTTTATCATGCATATGCTTAATAAATTTCCTTTTCAAATTAATGAAGTTTCATTTCGTTTCAATGAAACATGGGTGAAAAAATTAACCCTTAACCCACGAGGAGAAAATTAATTGCTTTATACGTGAGAACCGGTCTGCCAGACCGCTAAATACCTAATTGTCAAAAATAAATTCTTACAATGGACTGAAATGAATGGCTATAAATGTTTAAATAGTTTCAAATATGTTTTATTTAATTGGTACAAAATAAAATTATATTCTACATTTTTGTTGGTAACTATAGATAAAATAAAATAATAAACGTCAAAAATTAGTCTGAATCTTGGAGCTTAGCGCAGTATTTGCAAACTTTCCTTGAGCACATCAAACATATGGGCCTTTCACAGCGGATACATTTATAAGCTGTTTTGGGCTTTTTTTGGTAGGGGCACAGATTACAAGTTTTCCTTTTTTCCAAGCGATCTTCTGGTGCCCCGCCGTCGGCGTCGTTATCTTCTATATCCAAAACTTGTTTCAGCAATATTTTCAAGTCCGTTCCTATTTTTGGATTTTGAAGCATCGCTCTACATGGCGAATTATCTTGTGACTCAATGTCTGATAAGTTTTTTGCTTAAAAATCAGTTTCCTCTTCATTTAGCCATCTCAAAAGAGTTTCTTCAAAACCTGGGGCATCTGTTCTAATTCGATTTTTAGACGCCATTTTCTAAAAATATTTAAGAGAAAATATTACAAAATATAATATAAAATGAAAATATACTTACCACAAATACGTTGTCAACGTAACTATTTTAGCAGACACTAAATAAGCGAGTTTGAACAAAATTTTATCACGTTATTGGCGATGACGGTCTCACAGACTAACACACATTTATACAACCACCCACTAATCGCCGTTAGTGAACACTAAAGTCTACCAAGTTAATACAATGTGTAGAGCAATGATTCGTTGGAAGGTAGGTGAGAGTTAATAGCGAGTGGCTGAAAAATTACATCACTTTATAATTTCCATGGCGGTCTCTCAGACCGTGGTCGCGGGTTAAAGGTTAAATATAATGCATTTTTGAAAATTGTAGAAATGCAAACGCCTCCTTGGCGAAAAATAAAAAAATGTTATTTTGACCGCCATCTTTGACCAATCAATTTGACTTACAGCATTTGGGATTGTTGCATTTTATATTTGACCATAGATGAGTTTTATTTTTGCCAACTTTGGTGAAATTACTCCTTACTAAAAAGATATTCAATTTTGATTTTTTGGGCCATATTCGGTGTTTCTATTCTTTTGCAAGATGGCGGATTGACCTATACGTATCGGACAGGTCTAGATTTTTTAAGAATTTTATTTCAAATAAGCCAACATTTTTAAAATTCCCATTAGATTTCTAGTACAAGATATATTAAGCAGATAAGTAGAAAATCCGTGAAAGCGCGTCAAAAAGTGCATATAACTTTTGACGTAACAGGAATTTTTGGGCGCAAATATTTTTTTCGTAATCAGGTCATAATATATAAGAATAACCAATAAAATTTCCAGTGGAATGTTGTCGCCGAAAATAATAAATTCAACTGTATTAATTATAGCTAGGGAGCTGGTGGCAATACGGGTATATGATTTCATTGTAACTAACAATAATATGAAATGAAGGTATTGATGTAATAGATCGATTAGAGCAGCTACCAAACTTGGTTGCTGCTAATTTTTTTAAATAAATGAACTGCAAATTTGCAAAAAAAATGCGCTCCTATATTATTTTATTGTTTCAGCCACTGCTATAAAATTGTTCACTTATCAAAAATATAAATAAAAAAATGGTTGGCTGAAGTCCATGTCTGATTTTTTTTTAAACTAATTGATAATTTGCAAAAGAAGCACTATTAAATCTTTTCGTTGTATTTCACATTGGTTTTAAATTGTTAGTTTTTATATCCATAAGTAGAGAAAAACATTGGTTGAAGTGTAAGTTGATGATTTTCAGAAATATCCCCAATTTACTCCAAAAAATGTTAAAGGAAGAGAAATGAATTATCGTATTGAAATTATAGTACAGTAACTAGAGGTTTTAACTTCGGAATAATGTCATATTGAACGGATTTCGTTCATTTTTGGCAGTATTATAGTAAATGCTTCACAGAAAAGTTTCTATATTGTGCGGGGGCTTGCTAATCTATAGGGGGTGGATGCCACGGATGCCACCCCTTCTCAGGGGATGGCACTTAAACAATATATATATATATATATATTTATTGGAGCTGAAAAATAATCAAATTTTAAGAAGAAAAAGTTCTATGCAATTTTTCACATAAATTGATAATTTTTAAGTTATAACGACTTCAAAATTGCGATTTTAGCTTAAAAAAAAAAAAGGTATTTCCAAACGGCTTTCGTCAAGTATTTCGAAAAGTATTACTTTATCAAAAAAATGTTACAGACCAATTACAGAACGTATAAACTGGGAATTAATTGTATATTGTTTGTTTATTGATGTACGATTAATAATTTCGGAGATATTTAAGTTTATATTTTGTATCCAAGTGTTTCAAAATCACCTTTAAAGTTTAAAATGCATTTTTTTTAAAGCAAGTGCTTTAAATGAGCAAAAAAAATTTGAGCATCTAGATAATTCTACATTTTAACGAAAAACTGTATTTGAGATTATTTTTTTTATATTACTATCTAATTAGAGTAACAAAATGGTCGCTATTTTGTTATATAAAAAAATATAAATACACACATTTTTCGGTCATAACTTCTTTATCTCTTATGCTACAGAAACGAGTAAAAAATAATTTGAAAGCGCAATTAATTGTCTTTAATTTCATTTCTTAGCATGCATGACAGTGTCACAATTTCTGAGATATTTAATATTGCATTTTTCGTCTCATAAATGTTCGGACGCCATTTGTAAACCTTCGTATCTCCGAAACTATTAAATATATGTAAATAAATAAAAAATCAAAATTCATTATCAGTTTATGAGCTTTATTTTTGTTTCATTTCATCATTTTTCATCTTAATTAATATCATTTTTCTCTTCAATAAAAGTAATATTTATTGAGATATTTGGAAAGGGAAAAAAACTACGTTTTATCGAAAATACCTTTATAGTTTAAACTGTAATTTTTTCTAAAGCAAGTGCTGCATACAAACGAAAAAATTTGAGCATCTACATGATGCTATATATTAATGAGAAACAGTGTTTGAAATTCCTTTTTTTATTTACTGGCTAATTACAGTAACAAAATGGCGACTTTGTTATTAAAAAAATGTGAAGTCGCACATTGCTTCGGTCATAACTTCTATGTTTTTTATGCTACAGAAACAAATTAAAAAAACAGCTGAAAGCTTAATTAATAACCTATTATTCTACTTATTAGCATTCTTGACCTAGGTGTCACAGTTTCTGAGATATTTAACTCCCACTCTAAATAATTATCTTATGAACACTTGGATGCCAAATATAAACTTAAATATCTCCAAAATTATTAATCCTACATCACTAAACAAAACATATAATTAATTTCCAGTTTGTACTTTCTGTAATTGTCTGTAACATTTTTTCAATAAAGCAATACTTTTCGAGATACTTGACGAAAGCCGTTTGGGAATACCTTTTTTTTTAAAGCTAAAATCGCAATTTCGAAGTCGTAATAACTTAAAAACTATCAATTTATGTGAAACATTGCATAGAACCTTTTCTTCTTAAAATTTGATTCTTTTTCAGCTCCAATAAATATATACATTTTTTAAGTGCCACCCCCCCGAGAAGGGGTGGTATCGACCCCCTATAGATTAGCAAGCCCCCGCACAATATAGAAACTTTTCTGTGAAGCCTTTACTATATACTGCCAAAAATGAACGAAATTCGTTCAATATGACATTATTTCGAAGTTTTGCATAGTTTTTACCTCTAGGTACTATGCTATTTGTCAAACGAGTTGTTATTTATTTTTTATTATTAAAAAAAACCTATTTTTGATTTTACAGTTCCATGAATGTAAGTTTCTTTACTGATTGCGTTACTGATTTTTTCTAATGTTTAAAAAAATTTGAAATTTTTTATATACAAGGTGTGTGCATATATTCAGATCTGTGAATACTCACATCTTCCTAATTTACGCAAAATATTTGTTTATCAAAATGCTCAAAAATAATCGAGAAAATAAATATTGAAAATTACAAACAATTATCATGAACGTCAATGAAACGTGCAATCATATGTTTTACGAGACCTTGGCCTTGCGCTTCGATGTTTGTCTCAGCAGTGCAACATTTCATTCAAGCCACACGTCGAGCTAGCAGTACATGGCTAGAAAAGCCTAGGGAGCTGCACTTTTTGATTGGAATGTGCCACTTTCTGTGGTCATAGTTGATGGCAAAAGGTAACTTTTCAGTTAGGGGCCACTTGAAAATCCGTGCAGAACACCAAACACCATTAGCCACACTAAATTTTTTTGTATGTCAGCTCCCAATGGTCCGATTTCGAATTTCCTTTTTTTTGTTTGAAAGGAAGAGGACGCTTTTTTGTTCCTATACATTTATCACTACACCTTAAGGGTTCTGCGCAATGTTCAAAAAACTGAAAATTTCACTTTCCTCACGAATTTTATTGATAAGTAAGTTATTAATTGTCCTCAATATCCATTTCTTTCCCTACAAAAAAGGGTTTATGTTTATGGGGTTCCGAATATGTCAAGAAAGACTTGTTTTCAAACGTAACAGTGATTTTAATTGTTTTGAATACATTTATTACATTAACACGTTCGCTGTCCCAAGGTCAGCCATAAACCATAGCGAGGAGGCCCCATATAAAAAACCATATACTATATTTGGGTCATGGGATTCTGCAATTCAAAAATTACATGAATAGAGTCCAATGAGATATGTAGTAACCAATGGTTTAATATAAGTCCATGTCCCAAATATGGTTCAAAAGTATGTTTTGTATAGTAACCTGTTATACAAGGGAGTCCCTGTAGATAACATGCCTATTCGTCGACAGTCCTTCTTAGAATCTAATATGAAATAGAACCTAAACGTTAGCCAATTATGGGGCACAGGACTTACGGAAAACATAAAGCATGACCCACAGATGGGTCACTGGACAGCGAACATGTTAATAAAACAAATTTTTACAAACAACAAACCTTTTATTGTATTTATTGCTGCAATGCAGTTCGTGCAAAGTAGCATGCATGGAACCTGGGTCTTTGAACAGGAGCATCATGTACGGCATCCAGAGAAACTACACTTAACCAATTCGCTGCAGGCTGTCTTAATAGAAAGAAGATAAGACCAGACCGGCATCCACTTCCCAGCAACCACGGTCTATCGTGGTTGCTGGGAAGTGGATGCCGGTATGGTCCTGGAATGTTGTCCATCACTGAGCACGCACGACCCCAAACTTGTCATGCCTGGTATGCTGATCGAAGACAATGCTGCCTTAGTGCCTCATTTGTTGAGGACAGACTTTGTAGACTGCGACTTTTTGAAGTAAAGAGAAGCTTTCTAACATGATTGACTGAGAAGTCTTCTCCGTCTTTGTAGAAAAGCAAAATGGCAAAACTTCTCCAGAACTTGAAAAGTCTCGTCAGCAATAGACTCTAGTACTAGAAGGATAGCTTAGAAGGCTTCAGCAGCTTCAGGAAATGATTTCCACACTTTCCAGGCAGCCTGTTTCCCTTTCATTGCAAATGATGACGTTACATCTGATTCAGCGAATGCATGGAATCCTGTCAATTCAACAGCTTTATTTCCACCCATACTTCCAAACATGGCATTAATGCTCATGTATCTCTGACCCTTCCCAGCGCCAAAGAGAATCCACATCTCCTGAAGTCCCGCAATTTTAAGAATGTGAAAGAAAGAGATTGCCAAAACAACTACATCAGTATCTACTTGAGAAAAATCCTGCCGTCTGTACTCTTAATGTATTATTATGCCCACTTCCACTCCGTGATCTCATACAGTGTTATTGCCTGGGGTGGATCGCCTGAAAGCGAGAGAGTATTTAAAATGCAAAAAAGAGCAATCAGACACATTGTGGGAGTGACCCCAAGAACCAGCTGCAAACCGCTCTTTATGGAGTTAGGCATTCTAACGTTACCTTGCATATATATACTACAGTTATTAACATATGCAAAAGCTTAATTTAATAGGCTGAATCAATTAAGTATGAACCACAATTATAATACAAGAAATAATCTAATATTAGAAGTTCCCCAACATAATCTATCTCTATTTGAAAAAAGCCCTGAACATCTTGCTATCAAAGTATATAACAAGTTGCCTAATGGCTATAAAAATTTAAATGATAAAGTATTTAAACAACAAATAAAAAGATTATTGACTGAAAAATGTTATTATGCAATTGGTGAATTTTTAAATGACAATCTGTAAGATTTTTACCACTACTTTGTAATAATATATATAACAACTTCCCCCTTAATAAAAAAGTTGATGTTATGCAGCAACTTTTGAAAATTGTTAGAAACGTTAAATGAATATAATGCAAAATGAATTGAAACAATGTTGAATGAATACAAAGCAAAATAATAAAATACATAAAGTTAAAATTGGTAAATGATAATAATATTAAGTGAGTAATACATTACATAAATGTAATAAGAATAAAATACAATGGTCTAAATTAATAGACAAGGGTAAAACTCCACATATGAAAGTCTATGTTAACTCGATGTCCTCTTCTTCTTGAGGTTTAATACCGGGTCGCTTTCTAGGAGGGATAAGTCTAGGAAATTTGGTGAATACTCTGCTTCGCTCTGAAGGAGGTGAAGGAGGGTTGTCCGTTGAGGGTTGGATTCGCAATGCTCTACATCTTCTTCTTCTGCATTTACAAGTTATGTAAAGTACAACTAACAGGATGATGAGAGTGATTATGAAATACGTGAACCAAGATACGTGTTTGGTCACAAAAGGCTCGTTTATGAGGTCATCCAGGTCTTTGGAATATTGGTCCAATTTGGTTTTTGCAATATCTAGATCTTCTACGTCGAGATTGTTTAATTTGAATGGTTTTAATTTTGGAATTTCGATTTTGTCGGGCATGTGATTACAGCATTCAAAAGGAATTTGGATAGGATGTGAATTGTCCTTAATTTCGGAGAAGTCTTTGGCACTGGCTTGTATTCGAGTAATGCCTGCGTAGGCGTAACATCCTGGTTGTAGTTTGATGATGGAATTTTTGTTGATTAACTCTGTTGTGGATTCTCTCTTTGGACAGTTGATGGTAATGTGAAGTGGTTCGGAATTAATTACTAGCCATGTGTTGTCTTCAAGTTCTTGGACGTTGTATCCCTGACTAATAATGAAGGAAGTTTGACAGTTCTCTGGAAGTTTTGGTAATGGTTTTAGTATTCTGGCTTCACATATGGCATTTTGGCCGATAGGATATGCAAACAGGTTAGAACATAGTTTGGTTCCAAAATAAAGTGGTTTGCATTCTTTCAAATTTTGTATAGGTATGTACATCAAAGAATCATCATCCCTCGCGATATATTTTTGTGAAATAGATAAAATGTGATGTAGACCAGTTCTGTTATCAAGTATCGGGATAGGGTATAGGTGATAGGTGTTATAATTTTGGGGTTCAACAAGTGGTATTGTTAAAACAAATACTAAGTTAGAATCCATTTGAAACGCTTGCAATTCAATAATGTCCAAATACTTAGCAACTGCTGATGATTTAATTGGAAGAGGCAAATTGTTCCTTCGCAAACTCTGTGAAATCTCTTGTAATGCCGTTACTAAGTGATCAGGTGTTATGATTGAAGAATGAATAATTCCTAATCTGGCAAATATTATTGAATTTAAAATATCGTTTAGATTGTCTTCGATATACAAATAGCTTGCCGTTAGTTGTTCGGAAATGTATAAAAATTTTAGTTTTATGTGAGCAGCCTCAATAGCTTGAGTCATGGTTTGAATTGTGCGTTCGATTTCTTCGAGATCTTTGTTAAACGTTTCCTCGTCAATTTGTAATTTTTGTATAGTCGAGTTGAAGTTCTTAATAACAGAAGTTGTAACTGAAATTTGATTTTTGATTAAGTTTTCTAATTGATGTTCGTCGTTATTTAGTTTACTTATACAATTAGTATAGTACTGGCCATCTTCAGCATCTAGGTTTTCAGTTATTGATTTGAATATTGTTCCGATACCGTTAAGTATTCCGCGTTTATATCTCTTTGTGTCTGAGAAGACTTCGTCAAATTTAATTTTTACAGAACTAGATATCTGTGTTAAAAGGTTAAACAGAATTGATTTCTGGTCAGCGGCAAATTGACTTTAGTTCCCTGTTTTGTTTCGAGGTTTAATTAAGGTAGCAGGATTTCGAAGAATTTCTTTTATTTTTAAAGGGACCGTTAAATTTGTTTTGTAGTTTGTTCTTAATTTGTGATTCTTTTACCTAAAATAAGTCACCTAATTTGTACTCAGGTCGTTTTTGGGGAACATTTCTGTCAAAGCGAACTTTCACTTTCTCTTTTTGAGCTTGTGTTCGATTGCAGGCAATTTCAAAATAGTGAGATGTTCTATTGTTTAAATCTCTGACATATTTTGTAATTAGCTCTTTTTGGTTGTGAAGAGTTTCAGGTGGTCTATTAGATGTATGACCAAAGATAAGTTCATATGGGGTGAAACCGTGTGTTTTATTTACCGAATTGTTATAGCATATTTTTGCATATGGTAAAATTGTGAAAGGATGTTCGTTCGGGTTTTCAGTTTTATGAATTCTTATCATTTCAGCTAAGGTAGCATGAAATCTTCCTAGGAATCCGTTGGATTGGGAATGTCCTTACGCTTGAATACGTCAGTTTTATGTCGTAGAGGGTACAGAGATCTTTGAGCAAACGGTTGTCAAATTCGCCACCGTAATCGCAATGGATTCTTAATGGGGTACCATAATGTTGAAAGATAACAACAAAGTGTTTACGACGGATTTTGCGGATTTATCCTGGACTGCATAGGCTTGCGTGAATTTAGTTAATTCGTCGCGAATGGTTAAAGCGTAATTTCGAGTGAGGAATTCAAATAAATCGATGTTAATTCTTTCGAAAGGTGTTCAATTACAGATTTAATATCAAGAGATAAAGGGATGATGAAATATCTCCTATGTCTGACTGTTTTGTTCGATATAATATTGATTTTATCATTATGAAATTCAGGTCAAAATATGTCCTTAATATTTTGTATTTTCGATGTAAAAGTTGCTTGTTTGACTAGTCTATAATTAATACATTTTCTTAAAAGATGTCAAGTTCGTGTACGATTTATGATGGAATTTGAACATTCTGAAAATTGTTAATTTTTTCTTCTTCTAAACAACGTACTGTATATCTGTTATTTTTTTTATTTTTTGTGAAGGATTTACTAATTTCAATAATGCATTCTAGCTTTAGGTTACAATTTAATCGTGAAAAGTTTCTGATGCATTTTTTTAAATCTTATCTTGAATGTTGTTTACATGTAAAACGCGTGCAATGAAACATTATAGCGAATATAATATAAGACTAGAGTGTTAGGTATCCTCTGCAGTTCTTGGTAAAATGTTTAATTGATAAATGTACAAGACGTGCTTCTGTGGGAAGTATAAATGTGCTTGTTAGAATTTCTTTGAATTTAATTTATACATTTTCCTTAAGTCACCTCTTGTTTAATCGATAAGATTAAGAGTTAGGGTATTTTATTTCCTATTTCCATTATTGTTACAATTCAATTGGAGGAAAGATTTTTTTTTTCTTCGTAGAAGTGAATCGAAAAAATAAAAGTATTAATTTACAGGGTGATGTTAGAAATCATTTGAGATGATATAAATCATATAATTTTAAAATACTTTATTTTAATAGGTATAGGAAAGTTTCTAAAAAACGATAGTAAATGACTTTAATGTAAGATAATCTGTTTTGAGTAACTATTTTACTGGAAAGATTTTATTTGGGTGGAAAAAAAAAATGTTTGTTAAATAATTTTGAAAAATTGTTTATGTTTGTAAAACTTAATTTATTATTTGCTAACGTATTTTTTTTATAGTGTCGGAATCCGATTGAGACAAAACCTGGTATCGCTAATAAAGCTTAAATATAGATTTGAATTTTTGAATAGGCTCGAATTTTAGGTTTGAAAATTCTACAATTTTTGCTATTGCTTTCATAGATGCAAAAAATAAATTTTGTTCTCTTATGTTCATGTGTATGTGTGGTATATGAACTTTATTTTTATTTTGATTGCAAGAAATTGTTCGAATGTTTCTTAGAATTTTATTCATTTTCCGAATTTTCGGTTTGCGAGATATTTCGTTGCCGATTTGAAATGAAGGTTTTGAAACTATGTTAGGTGTTTTTATTTTCAGTTGTGATTTCGTATCGTTTTTTGAAATGTTAAAAATTGAAATTGTCGGCTTGGGTTTGTCTGTAGAGTACGATTTTGTATCGGAAATGTTAATGATTTGTAGGTTAACAACAGTGGGGGTTAAATCTGGGATTTTTGCTTTTTCCTGTATTTCTGGTTTGGCATTAGTGTTTGCCAAATTACGTTTTAGTTTAATTATTTTTTCGGTATGTGATTCATAAGGAATTAAATTATTTTTGTTGCCTAAATTTTGATTTTTAATTTCAAGATTTCTGTTCGTAGGTTGGGAATCCGGCTCTTGATAATTTGCATTAAAAATTGCTTTGAATTTTTGTACTGGTTCCAGCTTAAGGTTAGAGAAACTTACAGTTTTCGGTATCGCATTAGCGTTTAATATTGATGTTAGAAGTTCTCCGTTGTTATCGATTTTTTCAAGAGCATTCGGTAGGCGTACCTTTTCATTTTCCTGGGCTAACAGTATAGCCTCGGTGTTTTCTAAGTTACATTTTAATTTGAAAATCTTGTTCATACTTGATTCGATAGGGATTACATTTTTTTCGTTGTCTACATTTTGATTTTTTAAGATGTTTAAATTTTGATTTTTTGTGATGTCCAAATTTTGATTTTTTATAGTAAAATTTGTAGTTGGTTGTAGAGGTAAATTTTCTGTAGCTATATCTTCCGTAACTTTAAATAACGGTAAAGTTTTAAAATTTGTCACTAGCTGTTTATTTTTAAAATCTATTCGACATTCATAATGTTCTAGAAAGTCTGCGCCTAATAATCCATCAAAATCTATATCTAGATTATAGATATAAACCTTGTGTGACTCATCTGAAAAGGGGATGAGAACAGATTCGTTGATATAAAATTTTTGATCAGTAATACCCTGTATAGTTACATTTTCAGGGGATCTACATCTATAATTTTCAGCTGTCTTGGGTTTAAAAATTGATATACCTGCGCCTGTGTCAATTAGGATTTTAAATTTCCCTGTTGCTTCTTTCGTATAATAAAGATTTTTTGAGTTTACGGTTAACAAGGTACGAGAAAGCGTATTTATATGAACTTTTGTTCTGGGAAGTTCAGCATGGGGTCGATATTGTCGTTGAGGTTCATAGTTTGAATTTGAGTTTCTAGCTCCGTAATTGGTTCGAATTTCTCGTTGGGAGGATCTGTTGGTTGGTCCAAACCTTGGCAAAAATCCTGAGGGTTAACAGTATAATCCTCGTATTGCTCGTTTTGAGAATTAGCAGTATAATTCTCTGTGTAGTTTTGGTTGTTTTCTAAATTGTAGTTTTCGTATGATTCATTTTGAATTTGGTAATCGTCGGGAGAGTAGTCGTTGTATTGGTTAAATTGATCGGCATAATTATCGTAAGGTTCGTAATTTAAATGATGTGCTTTTTGCTGATTAAAGCGGTTAAAATTCGGGTTAGGCTGGATAGCGGATGGTCGTTGTTGTGTGAAGTTAGGGTTCGACCTTATGGCTGAGGGCCTGTTTTGCTGTGGTTGATTTGGTTGGCCGTTTTGAGGGAATGTCCTCTGGATAAATTGATTGTTTTGTGAAAAGTTGTGGAAACTTGAATTTCCTGGGTAATTTGGTCGTTGGAAATTTTGCGAAGTTGACGGCATTGTTTGCGATTGTTGCCTTGTGCGGCATTCGCTTATGACATGTCCATTGCGTTTGCAAAATGAACAGAATTTTTGTTGGAAATTTGAAATGGGTCGTTTTTGTTGTAAAGTGGGATTTTTGACCGGACTATTTTTCGGAAATTTCTGTTGCTCGAAATAAGAGAGTTGTAGCTCTTTACGAATTCTGCTTACGGCTTTCAGTATACTAGGAGGATTGCTAGCACGCATGATGCGGCCTAAATTCGGTTCTAAGCCTGTTAATAAATTGTTTAAGGTCATCGTTTCGATGAGATCTGATTGTGCAGCTCTTTGCGTTGTGGTTAAATTTTGCTTTTGCACTGCGGCGTGCATTTTAGCATTGTGCGTTTGTAAACGCGAAATAAATGTTAGAGCGGATTCACCTGGCAATTGGTGAATGAGCTGCAGGTCCTGAATCAGGGCCGTTAGATCTCTGGAATCCCCAAAGTGGGTTTCCAATAGTGCTTTGATTTCTGGCCAGGTGCCAGGGTTGCGAGAATTTATTAATTCGGCAGCTTTGCCTTTCAATTTATTTTTTATGTGGACGGTCAAAAGAATTTTTTGGTCTCCAATTGCCATGCTTTGGGCGCAATGACAGGAGTTGAGGAATGTTTGTAAATTAATGGCATTGCCATCGAATTCAGGTATTAGAGAAAATATCTCAGAGAGCTTGTAAGGCTCAATTTGCTCTGGTTGAGGTTGTTGTTGTTGTTGTAGTTGTTGCTGTTGTAGTTGTTGTTCGGTTGGTGCCGGTGGCACTGGTTGAACTGGCTCTGGTTGAGCTCTATCTGGCATTTTGCTTTTTGTATTTAAATATTATTTGGACAAAAATTGGTTGCGTATCAGCAGTATGATACGATCTTAAATTAAATTAAAATTAGCTTGTTACGTTGCGTGCGTAAATGGATTGTATATTAGCTGTATAATACACAATGTTTCGTATTAGCAGTATAATACGAAAATAAATAAACTTAAAATTAAATGAACTTGTTTCGTTGCGTTTGTAAAGGAATGGATTTCACTTTGACAATAGAACTGGCTTTGTGCGCCGAGTGTATTAGCAGTATAATACACTTTTAATAAAATAAGTTGCGAAAAATAATAAAATAATAAAATGGTACGAGATGATTCTTATAATGACTTACGTTAGTTTCGTTTCCATGGGTAGGTTCTTCGTCCGTCAAGGGATTGGGATCCGCCACCACCAGTGAGGAAGGTCTCCTTGTTCTAATAGATGTACACGCACTAGTTAGGCACCTTTTGCAGATGTTCTCCTTGTTCTCTTACGCTTCACTACCAGTTAGGCTTCTTGTTCTGATGATGTTTACGGATCCTACCGACTGCGCCAATGTTAGATCACGGTTCACATGAATGACTTTTTAAAAACTTTTATTACCTAGTTACATGGAGCCAACGTGGGCTCTTGGAGAAGGAATATAATAATAAATTAGAAGTGTTGCATTCTAACTGAGTTTAATAACTGACTTTACAAAGCATGTCTAGTCGTATTTATAACATACAGAACCTGAGTAAGCAAAATATAGAAAAAAGGAAATGCAATTCGACAGTCAGCATAAAATGTGAGAAACAAAGGTGAAATATAATATCTCTAAGATAAGCGATTAATAAGAGAAGTCGTTATCATGTAATATGATATACATGTGGAGGTTTGTTATGACTAAGTCTTTATAATAAGCGTATAATTTTATATAACATTTATACATTATTTATACAAGATTATTACAAGATTTTTACCACTACTTCGTAACTTTGTAATAATGTATATATATATATATATATATATATATACATTATTACAAAGTAGTGGTAAAAATCTTACAGATTGTCATTTAAAAATTCACCAATTGTTATTATGCAATTGCATTTTTCAGTCAATAATCTTTTTATTTGTTGTTTAAATACTTTATCATTTAAATTTTTATATATATATATATATATATATATATATATATATATATATATATATATATATATATATATATATATATATATATATATATATATATATATATATACATCCCGCTATCAATGCTGCGTCCTTTCACAAGCCAACCTTACTGCGTCTCCCAGAAATACGTTAGTTAGCTCAAATCTAATGAAGTATATTGAATCTGCTAATCAAATTCAGTTAACATCTGGTTTTAAAATTGTAATAACTCAAGAAATAAAAAAGTTTAATATACAAGACAATACTGCGTCCTTTCAAAAACAGCACGTTATTACGTCCGAGAATAATTTTATTTTTCTTCAATACAATGCTGCGTCCGAGATGACTACTTTTTGTGAAGCTTAGTATATTACTGCGTCCGGCGCGGTTGTCATATTTACCCTAATAATTCTATTGCACTTGTAGTAGAATAAATCTCTCAGTTATTTC
This sequence comes from Rutpela maculata, assembly GCA_936432065.2. Lineage (NCBI taxonomy): Eukaryota > Metazoa > Arthropoda > Insecta > Coleoptera > Cerambycidae > Rutpela > Rutpela maculata. The sequence goes on along the minus strand of OW386287.2, from coordinate 121,983,754 downwards.
TAAATGTCAGTAGAATTCGAAATATGATTTTTCTGTCGATTATTATTTTAGGAACAGTTTTTCAATTGTGCACTAAAAGTAGCCTCAAATTTGCAATATAAAATGATATATTCAGGAGATCAATGAAATTTTGTATAGATGTTCATTTTTATTTACTCCTTCAGGAAGCGATAAGTTCACCTTAGAATAGAAGGCAGAGCATATGCTTCTTGCTCTTTCTTTTTGCACATATCTCGAATGATAAGCGTTTTAGTCTTGAAAGTTGAAAACCACGTTTCTTGAAGTTTGAAGTACAAATGTGTTTAATAATAAATGCCTTCGGATTTGTTCTTTTGTAAGGAACAATGTTAAAAAAAATTGCTTTTTGGCCCATCCGTGGTAAAGAGTAGAAGCCACCTTTTTTACTAAGTTTGGGGTGCTGAAAACGAATCCGTCACCCGCTCTGGCGAAAAGTCTCGGAAACACATGAAAACAACCCCTATTTGGGTGCCACAAAGTGAAGATTCTCATTTTCCAAATCAAAAGTCATTTAAATAATTAAAGAATTTTTTAATATAGAAACAATTAATATTTTCTGGATAGTAATAGCACACCGTACACCCCAAAAGTGTGAGAAATATTCAGGGATGAGAAATATTCATCTGAATTGACTAAATCACCTTATTATGACAAAAAAACATCAAACTGGGTGATTAGGGATTTCTTTTGTAATTAAAACCAATAGAAACTCTAAAAAGATAAAATCCACCACCTTAATTGGTGGGGATGTGTAAGAGTATTCAGAAGTAATCACATTATAACCTAATAATAGCCATTTAATAAGGAGTTTTGTGTTTTTTTTTTAATAAATAAATAACCGTATATTACATATTATAACTTACACCGTTCTTATGGGTGGTGAAGGGTGAGGGAAACAAGGGAAAACCCCTTTTTTGGCCCATCTGCAGTGAAGTGTGGAAACCACCTTTTTACTAATTTTGGGGTGCTGATTACGAATCTGTCATCCAAATTGGCTAAAAACATCGGGAAGACAGTAAAAAAACAACTCTTATTGAAATTGATATTAGAACTTGCAAGAAAAAGTTCTTTAGTGCAGGAAATTCTTTCAAAATACTCAGTTTCATTAGGTAAGTAAAAACCGCTGCCCAAGGAACCACTACTTCTACATCAATATTTTCTATCCAAGTCACTCACAACGAAAAAATTGTGTATGTGGAAATAATTGTTTATGGAACTTTAATAATACAGGGTGTAATCAGTTTCATGTCATTAAAAAAAACTAGTGGTGAGGAACGACTAAACGAACAAAAAAACCTTATATAACATATTACATGGGGGTCTAAAACCCATATAGAAAAAAAAATAGACAAAAATTTCGAACGTTTTCAATAAATTGTTTGAGAACTGCTATAATATTGGGATAGGCTTTTATCTTCGCGTATGTCGGCGCCTCTAACCATCAAATACGCTAATACGGCTTTTTCAAAGTATCGCGCTCCTTTGTTAGAGACCGCGCTTTGGCGAGGATACAAGTTGATAATCATACTTCTTTATGGATTTTTAAAAGTAGGTAAGGTAAGGTCTTTAGCGTTGCGGTAAAGGTGAAAGACGTCGGCGTTTTCTGAGTGCTTAGTAGATCTGAAGAAAACTATACTCCCTCTTGTGCAATATTTTGGTTTCTGTGGGCACTTTATTAAGTACACACATCGAACCTGTTCGTTGTTTTCGTTCTTTTTGAATTTTAGGCCACGTATTTACAGTTAAGATTTATTTTATTGACTTACCGTTCAAGTCGTTAAGTTCTTGATTACGTACAGACAATATTTGTTCGTCCTTTTTGTGTTACTTTTTGGATTTTGGACCAAGTTTTTATTATTATTATTATTTTTTTTTAACAACTTTAGTTGATAGTTTAGTGTGGTATTTTAATGTGCATGGAAACCATAAAAAATGATCCTAATTTACCAATTGTGTTGAACGGAGTGCGTATGTCCTTAGTTCGACGTGCCGAAAAGTGTATTGATGCAGACGGAAGCCATTTCGAACAATTTATCTAAATCAACAAAATTGGTAAGTTCTAGACTTATCGAATATTTTAGTTTCAGATACCTGATCGGCAATTCGTTAAATAAATCAGATTTTTTTTTAACTTAAAATGCACATAATTATTTTCTGTTATCGTATCTCAGACGTCTAACTCTTTATTTCCCAATGTCATGCAATAATTATTCACTCTTTAAGCTTTTAACCCAGAACACTCATTTAGGTTACAAATGTTAATAAATCACATTTAAATCTGATAAATTATAAACAACAATAAAAGCTCCAATAGTTTGTTCTAAATTAAAAAAACACATGTAAAGAAATGCTGTGTTTAACTTCTATGCCCATCATTTGCTTTTGCAGTTCTACAAAAAGAGATAACGAATTATTTACATTTTTATAATTGGTTCGGTTGAGGTGGTCATCAAAGGTGCCGCCCTTCTTTGCTTTGAACCGCCCGGCGAAAACGAGTCGGTCGGTAATCTTTGCACTTTTTTATGTCAATTTAAAAGTTGTATAATTGGGAATTACTACACGTCCATTGACCCAGAAAGGCAGTGGTTCTCAAATGTTTCCTACCCTAATATTCAAATTGTTGACCTAGGTCAGTTTTTTTTTCAAAGTGCCCCTAGGGGTCATAAAGGTTTTTTGTTTGTCCGGTCGGTCCCCATTACCAGTTTTTTTTTTAATGACATGGAACTGATTACACCCTGTATAATATTTGAAATCCTCTACCCCGAAAACCCATAAAACGATACCCCACATCGGTAGTTCGATGGGGGTGGTGATAGGGGGTGGTAATGGGGGTGGATGAAGTAAAAAAATATTTTGAGATTTCTGGTTCTTATACACACACTAAATCATATTTTCTTTTCATCTCCTTTAAAAATGGGGTGGGGGTGGTAATGGGGGTGGCTAATGCCAAAAAATTTTTTGAGCCCTTAGCTTCTCTTGTATATACTAAATACCAATTTTATGGACTCTTACCTGCTTGATTTACCTATTCACCCCAAATTTACCTTAATTTACCCTCCAACCCTTCGACGAAACAAGATGAAAATATAATCTAGTTCCAGATCTTGTTAAAGTACATATGTATACCAAATTTCAAGTCAATATCTCAAACGGTTCCAGAGTAAACGTGCGCACAAAAAAAGTTACAGACAGACCGACAGAAATTTTTTTTCGCTCAAACTTAAAATCTCTACGTTTCATGACATTCTAAGCCTATTTGATCAATAAAAATTTTTAAAAATTTTTTTGTCATTACTATACTTCCATTGGATGTGGAAGTAAAAAAGAAGCAAAAATTCTAAATTCACCACCTCTCGCCCTCGTTTTCCTCACCCTTCACCATCCATGAGAACGGTGTATAGTTACAATATTACTCCTCGTTAAATGGCTATTATCAGGTTATATTGTGATTACTTCTGAATACTCTTACACCCATCCCCACCAATTAAGGTGGCGAATTTTATCTTTTTAGAGTTTTTATTGATTTCAATTACAAAAGAAATCCCTAATCACCCAATTTGATGTTTTTTTTATCATAATGAGGTGATTTAGTTAATTCAGGTGAATATTTCTCACCCCTGAATATTTCTCACATTTTTGGAGTTGAGGTGTACGGTGTGCATATCACTATTCAGAAAATATTACTTGTTTATTAAATTAAAAAATTAATTAATTATTTAAATGACTTTTGGTTGGGAAAAGGAGAACGAATCTTCACTTTATGGCACGCAAATAAGAGTTGTTTTTTAATGTGTTCTCTAGATTTCTCACCAAAATGGGCGACGAATTCGTTTTCAGCACCCCAAAATTAGTAAAAAAAAATGGCTTCCACACTTTACTACGTTAGAATTTTTAAAAACTGTTTTTATGAAGATAAAAGTTTTTGCGCTCATATTTAATATCAATTTAATTAATTAATTTAATTTAATTCTTCTCTAAAACAGAAACCAAATATTATCGGAAAAAGAGGGATTTATTTTCTATCATATCTATCTCCAGTTTCAACTCCTTGTAAATAAATTAAAGTCTTCAAACTCTAGTGGTCATGATAATATTTCTAATAATTTGGTTAAAAAATGCAAATATGCGATAAGCGGTCCATTATGTTATATAATATACCTTTCTATAGAGAAAGGTGTATTTCCCAGTAAATTTAAAAGAGCTATAGTCTCTCCATTATACAAGAAGGGAGATTCAAATCACTATAATAATAATTATGGAGCCATTAGTCTACTATGTAGTTTCTCTAAAATTTTAGAACTCTCTCAAAGAGCAATTATAAGATTTTTTACATCAGAATATGTTACTGTCTCCTACTGAACATGGTTTCACTACAAACAAAAGCACTAAGTCTGCGTTGTGTGATTTTCATCACAAAACCATTAAAGCTTTAGACAACAAGAAATCAGTTATAGGTCTTTTCGAAGATTTCTCACGAGCTTTTGACTTGATAGACCATCAGCTGCTTAAGGCCAAACTAGCACTATATGATATTCGAGGAACTGATTTACAAATATTTTTCTTCTATTTAGACAACAGGACACAAATTATAAAAATGGCTGGTGTAGTTGAAAGTAATATTTGTGATATTAAACAAGGAGTTCCACAGGGGCCAATCTTGGGACCACTTTTATATATTATATTTACTAACTATGTGGTCAGTCATCTACAAAAAATACCAAATGCTCATTTGATCTGTTATGCTGATGATACAAACATTCTAGTTACCGGCAACAACCTGCGCATCCATGTTACGCGGAGAGACTCACTGCGCATCCATTGCACTTGAGGAAACCCACTGCGCATCCATGGTGCTCGGGGAAACCCACTACGCATCCATTGTACTCGAGGAAACCCAGTGCGCATTAATAGTACTCCTGGAAACCCACTGCGCATCTATGGTACCCGGAGAAACCTACTGCGCATTAATTACATTCAAGGAAAACTTCTACGCATCCATGGTACTCGGGAATACCCACTGCGCATCCATTGCACTCGAGGAAACCCACTGCGCATCCACTGAACTCGAGGAAACCCACTGCGCACAGAGCACATGGGCGGGTATCTGTCAAATTTCATGCTTAAAAACATCCGTCTCCCTGTTCACCCGTTCGCGGCGTCTCTTTTTAAAAACCGTCGAATACGTGTCTCCTTATTTCCTCAGGAAAGCCTGTCGCTGGAATATCGCGTTTCTGACTTACGTGATATCAGAGATACGGGTACCCTTTAAGGCGCAGTTACACGGCGCGTGATTGGGTGAGCCTGGCTCGGCGAGTCACGAAACACGCGCCGTGTGACATAGGCAACTTGGCATGGCTTGCGACTCGGGAGACGTTGCTCGCGTCGGCTCGCGTCTTCCATCTAGTTGTCGATACACGGTACACGGTACCAGGTTCGTGGAACCACGCACCAGGTTCGTGGATCGGCAAACCACGCGCCGTGTAATTGCGCCTTTAGACCATCTACCACCCCCGTTTTCACCACTTCAAAAAGTGAAAATCGAAATTTCGTCCGACTCGTGTCTAATAGATTCCAATAAAGAGTACTTCTGTCAAATTTCATGCTTCTGGGTCTAACCGTTTCCGAAATGCTTAAAAACTTCCCCCTCCCCGTTCACCCGTTCGGGGGTCTTGTTTTGAAAACCGTCTTCTTATTTCCTCAGAAGAGTCCATCGCTCGAATAATCACGTTTCTGACTTACGCGTTTTAAACCATCTACCCGTTTTCAAAAATTGAAAATCGAAATTTCGTCTTACACGATCTAATAGATTTCAACAAAAAATATTTCTGCCAAATTTCATCCATCTAGATCTAACCTTTCCGGAAAAACCTAAAATTTCAACCCCCTTTTTATCAAACAAAAAGGTATAATGGTTCTATTTATAGTTATTAGACTTATAATAAACCACACTATTTGACAATATTTGATGAACTTATTAGTATGTTATTCAACGAGTGGTAATAACTCACGCAGATGAAGTTTACAGCACGAGCCGCAGGCGAGTGCTGTAATTCATCAAGTGAGTTATTACCATTACCGCAAGTTGACTACTATACTTTTTTTACGATTACAACAATAAGTATTAAATTGAGAAAATTTTGTTTAAATTAGGTTTCTTTATTAATAAAATTGACGGTAAAATTTAATTTAATTTAAATTAATTTAAGAATTTCTCTCGGGCAGAGCCACATCTTCGTGAAGCGTGTTACGTCGATTGGACAGGCCAGGCATGAAGATAAAGGTGATTGGCACTGTAACCTGGTGATTTATAATAACTCACTCATTGTAACTCACGTTATTTGTTTATGGATACTATTAATTGTTCAAAAGCAGTTCATTAATTAGTATATACCTTAATAAGAGTAGATAAAATCACCAAAAGTAGTATATATTAGTCATAGGTTTTTTGCTCCTAACTTAGCATATCTAGAATATTACCTACAATATCTTATTAATATTTGTAATCCTATTTACATTCACACTATTGTCTGTAATTCTCCTATTTCCTTATTCAAAACAGTAACCATAAAATTAGTATAATGTCCTGTAGTCTGACTGCCTTTGTATGTTCATTCACTTTAATCATCTGAAAATGTCACGTTGAGTGCCGAACTGCGGTAAGGTGCAAGTTACAAATATTTCGAATTCACCGGCTTTCCAAGTAAGAATGAAAGATTGACTAGATATTTATTAGCCGGTGTTGTCAAATGTCGGACGCAGCATTATACGATTTTTGAATAGAGAATATTTGAAGTATATTTCTGTTCACAAATCTATGTGCCCCCAAACATAATTCGATGGAACTAAAAATATACTTTTAGTTTCACGGAACATATGATACTGCGTCCGAATCCAAAAAAAACTCGGGTCGATATTTTGCTTAATTGAAACTAAACAGAATTTATTTCTATGTCTACATATAACCCAGGAGACGAAGAACATTTTGAGGTGCTGAAAATCAACCATTTCAGAGATTTGTTGAAGATAACACGGGAAAACAATACTGCGTCCGGTATACAGACGCAGCAGTGTATGGTATCGTGCACATGTACGGATGCAGTATTATTTGCTGGACAAAAATATATATATATATATATATATCTATGACCACAAAAAGTGGCACATTCCAATCAAAAAGTGCAGCTTTCTTCGGTGTACCCGACATACTATAGGAGGGATAAGGTACGGGTCCAAATTTATATTTTTTTTGTTGAAATTTTAAATTTAAAAAGTGGCATTGGTTTTCACTTTACATAAGGACTCGCTGATTAAAATATATGCATGTATATTTAAAGAACCCTGTATAATTATTAGGTCATTTTAAATAAAAAAATTCTAATTCAATCGAAAGTACTAATATAAATTAAAAAAAAGTAAGAGAAAATAAATATAACGAAGGGGCACAGCCCTCGGGCGCCGGGGGCATCTGATCTTTCAGGATCTGATGGGTCGGGCGCGCGGGAACTTTGTCTCAGCCGTGGAAACCTACCTGGTATAAACCGTGTAGAGCAAGTGGGTGGTTGCTGAGGAATACTTGCTCTACGTGGGGGTCTGCCTTAACCAGCCGACCAAGTGGATGGGAGCCACAATAAAACTCCCCCCAAGTCAAGGTGGAACAGCATAAGCCGAGGACTGCATGGCTAAGGGGAAGCTTAGTCGAGATTATGCGGACTCCAGGGCACCTGACGCACCCTGGTTTAAACAAATGTCTGCCTGGGGTATGCGGGGCACTGCCTCAGGTAAACTACTCTTCCTCCGCTACTCGTGGGACTAATATAGAGACCAGTGAAAACCAAAACCAAGGGGCTAGTACACCCCCAATTGTACCAACAAAGGCTGCAGAGCCTACGGAACAGGGCACTCTAGGTCCTGACCAATCAGAGGAAGTTCTCCTCCAAAGCAGGGGTGACGAACTCGACCAAACCCTACAGGCTCTAAAACTTCAGGAGCCAAAGGTAAAGTTGGGCGGAGCCGCAAGGAAAAGGTTCAAATACCTGTTGGCAAAGGGCGTGCCTAAAGACGAAGCCCGGCTACAGGCTTCGAAGCCTTTAAATACAGGGGCTGCAAGCTCTGGAAAAGGACCAAAAAGGGTCCGTTCAGAGGAAAACACCCCAGAAGGAAATCCGCACAAGCGGACAAAAACAAAAGAAAGGGCCACACCAGGGCCCTCCACTCCTGCCACAAGGCCCTCCTTCAACCAAGTTGCTGGGGGCACCAGGGTTGGAATTCTCTCCACCAACTTCCCAGAGGAACTGTTGACTGTGGAGCAGATGAATATAATCCAGGAAGCACTCCTGGACAAAATGCTAGAGTTGAACAAAGAGGCTACCATAGCGCCTCAGTTCTATAGCTCTCATTTCAGGCCAGGTTGGCTGGCGCTCATCTGTGCTGATAAAGCCACAATTCAGTGGCTAAAAAGCATAATAGGTGAGCTAAAGCCTTGGGAAAATGCGTCACTAAGGGTCGCTGAAGAGGCAGAAATGCCTCACACAGAGATCCTGGTGGCGCATCTACCACCTGGCAGTCAGGACTACTCGAACGAGAAAATCCTGAAGCTTTTTGAGGTACAAAATTTAGGCCTCAACTGTTCCAACTGGAGGGTGCTCAGAAGGGAAACCAAAGGCCCCACAGTAGAATTAATTTTATCGGCAGACTTACAGTCTGTCGATAAACTAAAAAAGAAGGGCTATAGGATTAGCTACAAGTTCAGTCAGCTACAGCTGAAGACGAGGAGCAAAAATCCTAAGAAAGCCCAAGACCAAGCTGGCACTTCCCAAAGGAAAACACCTGAAAAACAGGACGATCCTAGGGATGATTCCAGCGGACCCACAGGTAAGCCCGAGGATGAAGGTAATAACGGTGCCTTGCCGGAAGGTGTACCAGGGTCTAATGTTAAGCCTTACACAGGTAAGGGCAAGGGGATAGGCAAAAAGAGCCACCAAAAGGGCCCCAAGCCGCCAAAATGACCCCCAACAATTTGAAGTTCCTCCAAATAAATCTCCACCATGCAAAAGCAGCCTCGAGCGTGCTTAGCAGGAGTTTTATTAGGGGGAAAATCAACATAGAGCTAATAAAAGAGCCCTGGGTATTTAGAGGACATATCAAAGGACTCCCCACACAATCATGTAAGTTAATTTATTATACTTTGCTGTTCGATAAAAACAACTAATTTTGTTCTCCTTCCAGAGTTTATAACAAGAGACTTAGTTGCAGCAGCGGTGGATGTGCCTACGGAAAGAGGAAAAAGGCAGATCATAGTGGCCTCGGCCTACTTTCCAGGTGAAGACCGAAGTCCACCTCCAGAGGAAGTTAAGCCATCATATGTGGGGGAGCACAAACAATAACACTAGAGGTGAGTACCTTTTTGAATATTTGTCTGCAAATAATATCGACATTATCAATAAAGGTAATGAACCCACCTTTATAAATGCGGTTAGAAAAGAGGTTCTAGATGTAACTCTGGCGGATCCATTTATTACTGACTCCGTAAAAAACTGGCATGTTACAGATGAGCCCTCAATGTCGGACCATAGGCACATTCGGTTCGACTTGGAGGCGTCTGTAACAAACATCGAGGAGTGTAGAATACCTAGACTGACCGACTGGAGTGTTTATAAAGAGCTCCTAAAGTCGGAAGTTGAAGGTGTCGCACACTCCATCGTCACAATAGAGGATTTAGATATAACCTCATATCAATTACAAAACCTCATGACCTCGTGTTATGAAAATAGCTGCCCTGTGAAACAAAAGGCGGTCCAAAGAGACGTGCCTTGGTGGAATAGGGATCTCAGCCGCCTTAAGGCTGAGACCAGAAAAGCTTTCAATAGAACCAAAAAGTCTGGAAACTCCTCTATAAAAAAGCCCTCACGGAGTACAACAAAGAATTGAGAAGGTCTAAAAGAAGATCATGGAGACGGTTCTGCGAGGGGATAGATGAATTAGCCCCAGCAGTCCGTCTCCAAAAAGTCCTTGCAAAAGACCACTCAAATGGAATAGGGCTACTCAAAAAGCCCGATGGCCAACATACAGAGAGTCAGCAGGAAAACATAAGAGTACTTTTAGGTACTCACTTCCCTGGCTCCCATGTAATCGAAGGTGAACTTCCACAGGCCTCCCTGGAAGAGGATGCACATCGTTCTACCAGGGAAGGGAAAAGGCTAGCTGGAAAAATATTCACCCCTAGTAGAATTAAATGGGCGGTATCGACCTTCAAGCCCTTTAAATCACCGGGCAGGGACGGTATTTTTCCTGCCCTGCTTCAACATAGAATTGAGGAACTTATCCCATGCCTGAGAAGCATATTCATAGCAAGCTACACTCTTGGGTATATTCCCCAAGCTTGGAGGGAAGTTAAGGTGGCGTTTATCCCAAAGATAGGCAGACGTCCACCAGACGAGCCAAAATCTTATCGCCCCATCAGCTTAACCTCTTTTCTCCTTAAGACAATGGAGAAAATAGTAGATCAACAGATTAGAAGCGAAATCATTACAGTGAAACCGCTTCACTCGAAACAATTTGCCTATCAACCTGGCAAATCAACAATAAATGCTCTACATGGCCTGGTTAAAGGCATCGAAAAGACATTTACTGCCAAGGAACTGGCTCTGTGTGCTTTCATAGATATAGAGGGTGCTTTTGATAACACCTCCTATGAATCCATACAGAGAGCCGCGGAAAAAAGGGGTATACAATCCCCAACAATCAAATGGATACAATCCATGCTAAGAAGCAGAATAATTACCACAGATATGGGGGGTGAATCGGCCACCGTGACTGCAGTTAGGGGCTGTCCACAAGGTGGAGTCTTATCGCCCTTGCTGTGGTCAATGGTGGTTGACGATCTCCTCCATAAGCTGAGCAATTATGGCTTCAACGTTCAGGGCTACGCTGATGACCTGGTCGTTACTGTCAGGGGCAGGCATGAGGTTATGATCTCAAACCACATGCAAATTGCCCTAAACATAATATCCAAATGGTGCTCGTCAGAGGGTCTTAGTGTCAATCCGAGCAAAACAGTTATTGTTCCATTCACCAAAAGGAGAAAACTCAACTTGAGAGCCCCTATGTTGAATGGAACAGTACTGACCTTTTCCAGTGAGGTCAAGTATCTAGGAGTAATTCTGGACCAAAAACTCACCTGGAACTCACATTTAGAAAGGACACTTACCAAAGCAACAACGGCCATTTGGACGTGCCGTAGGCTGTTTGGTAAGACTTAGGGTCTAAAGCCGAAAATGATACATTGGTCATACCTATCGGTTGTGAGACCTATGGTTACCTACGCATCATGCATATGGTGGCCAAAAACAGAAGAAAAAGTAGCACAAGGAAAGTTGCAGAAATTGCAACGCCTTGCCTGTCTAGGGACTACAGGAGCAATGCGCTCGTGTCCCACAGCAGCTATGGAGGCAATGCTGGACTTACTTCCTCTGCATTTGCATGTGAGGAAGGAGGCAGCACTTAGTGCCTTAAGGCTGCATCAGGCACTTAAATTCAGACCAGGCGACCTGGTTGGTCACTTAAGGATTCTGGAGTTAATCCAATTCGAATCCATGACCAAACCCACTGACTCAATGCCAATCAAATATGACTTTGACTGCCCGTTTGATGTGCTGATTGAAAGCCGTCAGGCGGGCAGGGCCGGAGCATTGCGGTTGGAGAAAGAGTCACACGTCTGGTACACAGACGGATCCAAGATGGATGAAGGGGTTGGTGTGGGCATAGCAGGGCCTAAATGCAGGCTATCTAAAGCCCTTGGTAACACCCCAACCATCTTCCAAGCAGAAATTTATGCTATAGATCTATGCGCCCAGGAATGCCTAAATCGAGGCACTCGAAGGGCAAAGATCTATATACTTTCAGATAGTCAGGCAGCATTAAAGGCTCTCAGGTCATATACCTTGATGTGGGTGCCAGGGCATGAGGGGATAGAAGGCAACGAATTAGCTGATAGCCTCGCAAGAAAAGGGGCTGAAGCCCCGTTTTTGGACCCGAACCGTTCTGTGGCCTATCCAGGGGACACATAACGGAGGAGGTCCTAAAATGGGAAAAGGAACAAAAAGAGTCCTACTGGAGGAACACTCCAGGACAAAGACAAGCAAAAAGGTTTATAACCTATTCTACAAAGAATGCCACAAGGCTTCTCGAACTGGAAAAGTCCGATTTAAGGCTGATCACAGGCCTTCTAACTGGCCATTGCCCCTTGAGATATCATCTCAAGAACATGGGCATGGCAGAAGATGACAAATGCAGATACTGTGAAGCTGCAACTGAAACTGCGGAACATATACTTTGTGAATGCAAGGTGTTAATCCGCATTAGGCTAAAGTACCTAGAACAGGCGGAATTAACGCCTGAAGACATAGGGAAACTAGCCCCCAGGAAAATCGCAAGCTTTGCAAAAAGTCTTGGAATCCTGGGTAACAACTAGATGCAGGGTAACTCACAAAAGACCTTTTAGGTCGAGGTGAAGAAAGGCCAACCCAGGGCCAAGCGACCCCTTAAACAATCTACAATCTACAATATAACGAATTAACCCTTGAGAATATAATAATATAATGAAACTATAAATTCATTTTTGTTATTTAAATAAACAAATATGATTATATATATTAACTAATATTTTTAATTCACTCGCAAAGCTAGAGAAAGTATGAAAAACAATGATTTCTCACTCATTGTTTTTTTTATTAACATTTTTTTATAAATATATTTAAAATATTTTTTATGCATTATATATGCACATTAATACCATATAAATACAAGCATAGGAAAAAGAAAATAATTACAAAAAACATTAGAATTTTTCTTGGGACTACCTAGATAGCGATAAAAGCTTTATAAAAAAACCGCTGCCCAAGGAATCACTACTTCCACATCCAGATTCTCTATCCAAGTCACTCACAATGAAAAAAGTTTGCATGTGGAAATAATTGTTTATGGAACTTTAATACTATAATATTTGAAATCCTCTACCCCAAAAACCCATAAAACGATACCCCACATCGGTAGTGGAGTGGGGGTGGTGATAGGGGGGTGGTAGTGGGGGTGGATGAAGTAAAAAAATATTTTGAGGTTTCTGGTACATACACTAAATCACAATTTTTTTTCATCCCCTTTAATAAGGGGGTGGGGGTGGTAATGGGGGTGGCTAATGCCAAAAATTTTTTTGAGACCCTAGCTTCTCTTGTATATACTAAATACCAATTTTATCGACTCTTACCTGCTTGATTTACCCATTTACCCCAAATTTACCCCAATTTACCCCCCAACCCTTCGACGGAACAAGATGAAAATATAATCTAGTTCCAATCTCGTTAAAGTACATACGTGTACCAAATTTCAAGTCAATATCTTAAACGGTTCCAGAGTAAACGTGCGCACAAAAAAAGTTACAGACAGACCGACAGACAGACAGAATTTTTTTTTCGCTCAAACTTATAATCTCGACGTTTCATGACATTTTAAGCCTATTTGAACAATAAAAATTTTTAAAAATTTTTTTGTCGTTACTATACTTCCACTGGATGTGGAAGTAATAATTACACAGGCCCACAAAAAAAAAGTGGTCTGCGCGGGGGTACTGACCATACCTATCCCTTGTATTTTGAGCCGCTGAACTCGAATCTGACCTTAGTTTTTCTCCATCACGTCAGGTTTTTTTTTAACAGCAAAAAAATTCAGTTGGATCTTAATATTGCTTACCCTGCTCATTTAAATCAGACTCCAAAAGTGATTCAACTTTAAACTATTTAAAACTATTGTGGGACTTCAGTATTGACCACATAACTCAAAGAAAACGTAACCATAACTTCTTAACCCCATACCCCAAAACCCTGGGAATCTGATGAAAATAGTTTGGAATATTGATTGGGGAGTCAATGAGTTGTGACCTCGGATACTTGTGCGTGAGTGTCATACATGCACAACTTCATGACCCCATGACCTCACCATCCCATAACCTCATACCCCCTTAACTCTGATCTCTTGCTTTTGCAAACTCTTTTATCTTTCGAACGACCTACGCAATGGATTTCTTTTACGCTTCATGCTCTACATCACATCCTTCAACACCCAACAAAAGTCTGCCATCATATGCTCATCCCACCTTCCTTGATATCGTAAGATAAAAGATTTCGCAAAAGCAAGAGATCAAATGAAGTCACCTGAAAAGATACTCCACTTACAAAGTTACATTCTCATTGAATCCTCAATTAAGATTTCCTAATTTGCTATTATTGAATACCCAGAATCACGAGGTTATACGGCTAAAAGTTTTGCTGTTCAAGGGCTAACTCTATTTGATTTCAACATTCCGAGAACACAATCTCATGAATTCCCCTGTTCAGATTCTTCACATTATTCTATTATATTCCCAGAGTTATGCAGTTTTGGGGTTAACCCAGTAACCTGGGTTATGTAGTAAAATTAATTTCTTAACTTCATCAATAAATAATTAATCTTTATTTAAATCAAAATTTCACTTAATAATTTAAAAATTTTAATCCTGAAGTGCTGTAGGCTTACTTGGTCACAAGGTAACGAGGTTCTGAAAACACAATCTAACTGATTCCCCAATCGAGAGCCTCCTATTTTTTTCATCGAATCCTCAGGGTTATGGGGTTATGAGGATACAGAGATTGCAGTTGAAGAGCTATGACACCATAGGGCGCTTGATACCAAGATCCTAATGTCACAATGGCACGAATTCCCCTACTTAGAATTTCCATTTTTTCCGTTGGATCTTCAGAGTTAATGGGGATGCTGAGGTCGCGGGGTCATAAAGTTGTGGATGTATGACACTCAAGCACAAGTATCCGAGGTCACAATTCATTAACTCCCCAATCAAGATTCCCCATTATTTTCATCAGATTCCCAGGGGTTATGGGGTTTTACGGTTTCTATGAGTTATGTGGTCAATGATGAAGTACCACAAAGTTATTAGGTTGAAGTTTTAAAGTTGAATCACTTTTGGAGTCCGATTTAAATGACTTTTTTTGCTGTTAAAAAAAAACCTGACTTGCTAGGGAAAAACTAAGGTCAGATTCGTGTTCAGCGGCTCAAAATGCAAGGGATAGGTATGGTCAGTATCCCCGCACACACCACTTTTTTTTGTGGGCCTGTGTTATTAAGAAACATCAGCCAATGAAAAATCAGAATCGCAGGTTTTAGCCACTATTTTTTTAATGTGTTTTATAGACAAACAAAGCTTCCTCCAAAGTGGCCGACATGGTGAAAAACATAGAAGCGGTTTTTTTACCCCATTTTTGAAAATTCACCCTCTTTAAAAGCAGCAGTATACAGGTGACTGAAGTTTGTTTTATTGTTTGTTATCAGCGAAACTTTTGATATAAGGTACGCTGAAAATAAGTTCACTTAATGGGCCCGTTCAGCATTTTTTTTTTATTTTAGAAATCGAAAGTAGAACACTTTAAGGCAATTTCCAGATTTTTAGGTTTTTATTAGAACGTTTAAGCCCTTAAATAAATTACCAAAGTTGGACCCCGCGAAAATGGTCGCATGAAGTCACATTGCAGATGCTGATCAGGTGACAGTCAAGGTTTAATAGGGCATCTGCAAGTAACTTCACAGCTAACCTCAAAAATATACATTTCTTAAGATTTACAAATATTACGTAGCTGTTATTAAAATTTCTGCCTGGTTCCTGTACTTTCAACCAAAATCTAGTTCAATGTAATGTTTATGAAGTTTTAAATAGTTTGTCACAATAAAATAAGACACTTTTGCAGGTTAGGAATCTAACTAACCTATAGTTAGCAGTCTATTTTTATCAATCAACAATATTGAAAAATTATTTGCGAGGATTTTTAAATATTTGCTTGGGGCCAGTTTGGCTCCAAGCTAAAAATGAGTATACAAACATTAAAAATGAGAATAAACCTAAAAAACATAAGAATTGAGGTTATGTTAGTTATACCATGCGTGTAATTGTCCATTAGGCATGTACATTCACGTAGTACGAGAGATATGACAACACAGCGCTGTAAACTCGTCCGTTAGGGGAGTACCTCAGCTCTCAGTTATTTCATTTCAGCCAGCTGGTACACGCGATGTTGTAATTCTTACTATCTATGCCAAGCGAGCCGCTACACACACGGTATGATGCACATGCCCTATAAGCGTGTGACGTGTGGGGTTCCACATAATTAAAATCAAATAATATTTCAATGTGGTTTAATGTAGTTAAAACTTCAGGGAAAAACTTACATTAAAAACATATACCACATATACATATATAATTATCTTATTAATTATGTAACTTTAGTAACGGATTTTATTTTAATCCTCGCGATCTAGTTTTATGTAAAACAATATAACAAATAATAAGGGAAATAGTTAGGTAACTACACTACATAATACTCCCCCTCAAAGAAAAAAATAAACCAATCAATCAAAATCAAAACGTACTCTTTTAGCCACAAACGGAGCTGAACGATCTGTAATGTCAGCTAATAAATAAGCTGGTTTAATTCTGTCAATACTGACAGTCATTTCTTTTCCCTGCTTAAGGATGGTGATAATTTTAACTGTACGTGAAATCACTTCGTAAGGACCTTCAAATAAAGGTATGAAAACAGGTTTAATACGTGCCTTACGAAGAAATACAAACTTGCAAGTATTAACATCAGGACTTACGAATGATTTCTGAGAAAAATGATTAGGATTGGGATTTGTAAAATCTAATTTGTCAAAAGTGTCATGTAACTTATTAATAAAATTAGAACTTCCGTACGAACGTGTGATTTAATAAAAAATTCTCCAGAGAGACGTAAAGCTTGACCAAATACCAGTTCTGCAGACGAACAATGTAAATCAACTTTGGGCATAGCTCTCAAACCTAACAAAATAATAAGGAGTTCCGAAACTCAATTAATTGAATTTGCTCTAGCTAATAAAGTAGTCTTTAATGAGCGGTGGAAACGTTCCACTAATCCGTTGCTTTGCGGATGGTAAGCAGTCGTGCGAATACGATGAAATCCTGAAAACTTCGAAAATTCGTGAAACAATTTAGATTCAAATTGCATTCCCTGGTCCGTCGTGATATGGACCAGAACGCCAAAGCGACAGATGTAATTTTGAAACAATACTTTGGCCACCGTCTCGGCAGTGCGATCTGAAAGCTTCAGGCCATCGCTCAACGATGGTGAGAATGTAAGAATAACCCTCTGAAGGAGGTAACGGTCCTACAAGATCCATATGAATGTGTTCAAAACGACCTTTAGGTACATTAAAATTTCCTATCGGAGTCTTTGTATGTCGATTGACCTTAGAAGTTTGACAACTTATGCAAGTTTTGGTCCATAATGTGCAGTCAGAGATCATTCTGGGCCAAAAATATTTATCAGAAATTAATTTTTTAGCAGCCCGAATATCTACGTGAACTAGGTTATGAAAAATGTCAAAAACAACATGACGCAAAGTTTTGGGTACATAAGGACGACATTTAGAATTAGAGACGTCACACCAAATAAGCTCTGTTGAAGCAATATTAATTTGTTTTAAAAAGAAATGTACCTTATTGTGTTTATTTTCTTGCGACTGTAATAGAGAGGTAAGTTCTGAATCCTTGGACTGTGCAGTTTTCAAAAGCGTTAAATTAAATTCATTCAAATTAATAGCAGACATCAGATAATTTCGATTTATTAAAGAACAATCTTTCAGACAAGACATCGTATCTGCGACGATGTTACGAGCACCAGGAATGTGTTTAATGTTATTCGTAAATTGTGCTATGTATTCCAAGTGACGAGTTTGTCTGGGGGTTCTCTCCGCTTTAGAAAACAATGTTGAAACCAAAGGTTTATGATCGGTGAAAAGAGTAAAATCTCTTCTAAAATATATCTGAAATGTCTAATTGACAAATAAGCGGCGAGAAGTTCTCTGTCAAAAACTGGGTAACGTTTTTGAGTGTCGGTTAGCTTTTTAGAAAAGAAAGCTGAACGAGTGGAGACAAGTCTGCTCTAAAACTGATCCTACGGACACATTTGAGCAGTCAACTGTTAACGAAAGAGTTACTCCATCGCTGTAATTAGGGTGATCAAGGACAGCAGCATCTACTAAAGCTTGTTTAGCTTTAATAAAACTATTGGAACAGTCCGTTGACCAAGTATTTATAATCTTTATTTTGTCATGTAACAATTTAGTAGTTAGTGCATGTAAAGGGCTGAATATTTCAGCAAGGTTAGGTATAAATCTATGATAAAAATTAACCATGCCTTAAAAACCTTTGAAGTTGTTTAACTGTTGTATTTTGTGGAAATTCTTTGATAATGTCAACAAGCTCAGCAGTGGGGGAAATGCCCTTATGAGACATGGTGACCTAAAAATGTTAATTGATCTGTGCCGAAAACGCACTTAGAGGGTTTAATATTTATCCCATAACTTTCTAAACGTTCGAAAACGATCTGTAAATGTTCAACATGATCTTTACATGCAACTAATATGTCATCTAAATAAACGAAAACAAACTTCAAATGTGATAGAACTTAGTTCATAAATCTCTGAAAGGTTTGAGCAGCATTTTTTAAACCAAAAGGTATATATCTAAATTGAAACAAACCAAATGGAGTGGTAATCGCAGTCTTGAAAATATCTGTTTCGTTAACAGGTATCTGATGATAAACTGAGCAACCAAATAATTGAGCATTAAAATCCTGAATATGTGGTAGTGGATATCGATCAGGTATGGTGATAACA
This sequence comes from Rutpela maculata, assembly GCA_936432065.2. NCBI lineage: Eukaryota > Metazoa > Arthropoda > Insecta > Coleoptera > Cerambycidae > Rutpela > Rutpela maculata. Next base: position 121,964,980 of record OW386287.2, on the reverse strand, counting down.
TTTAGTTGTCTGTAATCACCACAAGGTCGCCAATCGTCGGGATCTTTTTTGGCAAGCATATGTAATGGAGATGCAACAGACGAAGAAGAAGGTTCACAAATACCTAACTCAACCATATGATCAAACTCTTTCCAATATTAAATTTAATAGTGTCCAAACGTCTTGAGCGACTAAAAGGTAAATGTCCTTCAGTAACTATATAATGTTTCACGGAATGTTTAATAGGCAAAAAGTAATCCGGTGTGCTAATTAGATGAGGAAAAGAGCACAACAATTTGGTATATTGATTTTCAACAGACAACAATCTGGGAGAGATGAAAGAAAACTTTTTGACGTAACAATTAATTGACAAACTTGTCATGTTATCTATCAAGAGTTTGTTCTTTAAATCTACAAGTAGACCAAAATGTGCTATGAAGTCAGTTCCTAAGATAGGAACATCTATGTCAGTGATAGTAAAAATAAAAGTAAAACTGCGGCGTAGGCCTAAATTGACTTTTAAAAGTTTCTTACCGTAGGTAGAAAGAATAGTATTATTAACTGCAGTTAAGACTAAATCAGGATTCTTTTTAAAATCAGTAAATAAATTCCTAGGTACAACTGATAATTCTGCACCAGTATCTATTAAAAAATGTAACTTGTTTGACATATCATAAATGAAAAGTCTAGATCTGCTGTCAGAATCACTAGAATCCGCAGATAATACGCTAGTGTTGATTAGTTTTTTGATAATTCGAATGATTCTTATATAATGGGGTGTTATAAAAAGAACACCAAGGGCCGCTGCATTTCAAAGCTTTATCTTTCCATACCTGGTGATAATAGCAAACGGTTTTATTAGAAGAATCAAATTTATTGTTACTGTTGGAAGACCTAGAATGAGAACGAGGTCTATTGCGACAAGTGGGACATTGATGTCCAGTAAAAGAGGTAGTAGGTCGACTTTGGTGATTAGAAGTCTGTAAGGCAGATATTTGAGTTTCAAGAGAACTTTGTTTAAATAAAATCATGTTTAAAGTGGCTTGAAAATCAACGGAAAACGCATTAAATTTGTCTGATAAATCTGACAATGTTGTGGAGGAAATTGAATTCGGAACCGTAACAGTAGAAATGTTAGAGTGGAACGAGGATATTGCAGTACTCTGACAAGGTTCCCATATCTTGTCGGCTATGTCAATGATATCCTCTATTTCTGTTTTTCCCGAAGCAGTAATTGCTATATAAATGGTTTTGGGTAAACGTCGTTTCCATAATTTGATTAGAGTGGCTTGACTAACCATATTGGAGCCACCAACAATTCCTGACATAATACGGTAAAATTCTGAGGGTTTCCTATCGCCCATCTGTGATCCCGATAACAGGTCATCTAAATGCTTTTCTTCGCTGGAAGAAAGTTGCGCAATGATAGCGTTTTTCAAAACATTATATAGATTAGCGGCGGGTGGAGCAATAATAATGTCATAAATATTAGTGACGACTTCCATCGGTAAATTCGCGATTATGTAATCATATTTTTTACGATCAGAAGTTATTCGTGCAACGTTAAATTGAGCTTGTACTTGAGAAAACCATATTCCTGGTTTAGCTATCCAGAAGGGGGGAAGTTTCAATGACCTGACGTATTGGTTTCGTGCAACAACTGGATCAGTGACAATAGGGTTTTCAAGATCCGTTGGTGCAACTGCGTTTGAGACGGCCATATTCAAAAAAATAACAGTAGATAAAATGAATGAATTATTTGAATGATTGACTGGTTTAAAATAAAACAATGGAAAGGAGCATATATAGGGTACCTACCTAACCATGTACAATAATCGATAATTTCAAAAGGTAAATTCCAGTCTTATAATCTTCTAATAAGTTATTCTATTAAACGGTCCAAATCTCCAAAAATACCAAATGTCATATTTAAAAAATCCAAATCCAGTATAATATTTAAAATCTTTAATTAAAGAAAAAGTTCTTCTAAAACATCAACTACGCAAATTGGGTCATATCTGTATCTTTTCCAATGTATGTATAAATGAAAAGTCTTCGTATCGGTCTCACCAATTTATGTGGACGTCAAATTACTGGGACGTCAGAGTTTCAGCAACTAAGTTGTGGGATCAGCAACTTAAGTGACTAATTTATATCAGTCTTCGGGCGTCGGGGTAATAATGTAATAATCAATTTATGGAAATCGCCGGGGTAATCAATTTATGATAATCGTCTATGACATCAATTTATGTTATCACGTTGGGGTCACCAATTTATGCGGGGTTCCACATAATTAAAATCAAATAATATTTCAATGTGGTTTAATGTAGTTAAAACTTCAGGGATAAAACTTACATTAAAAACATATACCACATATACATATATAATTATCTTATTAATTATGTAACCTAAGTAACGGATTTTATTTTAATCCTCTAGTTTTATGTAAAACAATATAACAAATAATAAGGAAAATAGGTAACTACACTACATGGCGCATGTTATTGTGTTTCTCTATGGAAACGGCGTTTGATTATTGAATTATATCTCTTTTATCTTCCTGCTAGTTTAAAATGAGTAGTGTATATGCAGAACGACGTCACGAGTCGGCGAAGCGCTTTGTACTGAAACTCAATCTTTAACATTGAATATCTAATTATTAGATATACTTATTAAGCTGAAATTTTAACAGCTTATCTAAATGATCGAATTCTATTAAATTCCATAAAAAAATAACGAAAAAATAATTATCGGTAAATTGTAAAAAAAAGCAGAACAGATTTCAGCCGACCGCATTTATATCAATGTCATATTGACGTGCAACATTGAAAACAAGTGGCTGACACAATAAAATTATATAGGAGCGTCTTTTTATTGCATTTTCAATTAACTGTTAACTAAAAAGTCAACAACACAGTAATGACTGAAATGGTCTTTCCGGCTTTTTACTATGATGTCTACACTTTTCAACTTCTGTCACACAATAAGATCATATAAAAATTTCTGCCACCAGCTATTATTATTTATACTTTTATCATTTATTTCATATATGTTATCAATGCAGAAGCTAGAAATATATGTTTTCATCATACCTCTCTCGTAAGTATACTCTAATTCCATTGTTTGGTCGATCATAAGTGACGCTTTATGTACCAAATACTTGTTGCCATTGGCAACAAATTGTTATTTCGCATAACGTCTCTTATATAACAAGTATTAAATTAACTGTTTTATGATGAATATAAATAATAGTAATGCTATAGCTTTATTTGCTGCGCTACCATTAGAGTTTTTCTCAAGTTTTTTTCTAGTTTAATGATTCATGGATATGACGAAAAATACAATATGCACCGTGGGTCATACAGTGCGATTTTTTGGTCTCAAATACTTGCAAACTGTTAAAAGTTAAAATAAAATATTATTAAGACATAAGTTAAAAGTTAAATAAGAAATCAAATACTTTTAATAATATCGGGTTGGTTCGCCCTAAATCTTAAACATGTGTTCTCTTCATTGGGTTTGTGATACTTTATTGGGAGGTAATCCTATTCAATAATTACACAGGCTCACAAAAAAAGCGGTCTGTCTGGTGGATCAGACCAGTGTGAGGATCCTGAGGATTTGATGAAAAAAATAGGAGGCTCTCAATTGGGGAATCAATTAGATTGTGTCTTTTGACTAGCTGAATCCGAATCCGAAGCCAGAATGGGATTAGCGATGAAAAGCGAGCCAATCTGAAAATTCTGACTTCAGATTCAGCGAGTTAAAATACATACGGACACATTGGTTTCATCCGCTGGACACAACACTTTTTTTTTGTTCTAGGAGTGTTTTTTGGGGTTTGGGATGAAAAACGAGCCGATCTGAAAATTCTGACTTCGGATTCGGATTCATTGGTCAAAATACACAAATATACTCTGGTCTAGTCCGCCGGACAGACCACTTTTTCTTTTTTGCGGTGCTGCGTTATCAAATTGCCACCTTGGAATCTCTATTTAGATTAACTCCGTCAGGTTTCATAGATATCTGTTGAATGATAAATTTCAGGATTCTGAGGAACAAGGTAATAAATAATGGATTAAATTTAATGTTTTTTATATAAAGTGATTTATCTTCTTTTGAAAAATATTATTTGTTTTAACCATACACTTGTCACCTCCTATCCTAGATTTATAATGAATTGAAAGAGCTGACGTTAAATTCAATCAAAAGGTAAGTAAAGCTTGCAAAAAGTGCGACACACATACCTAATTCTAAATTAGCATTATGGAAAAACAATAAACGTTATCGTCTATTTTATTTATATTATTATTATTATTATTATTTACATTGTATGATGTATAAAATGTCTAAATATTGACTTATATATTTCAAACACAAAATTTAAATACTCATTAAAAATTAGTTTATATTTGACGATCTCTAAAAATGAAATATTATTCTATGAATGTTCTAAATTTACCTCTTTAGCGATAAATGCATCGACTTGTTGTATAAACTCTTTATTTCTTGCAATGCCTGGTAGAGAACGGATTTCTATGCAGTTTTCGACTGAAAGATGTTTGATTAAATGCTGAGCACAAATTCTCGTGACTCTTTCCATCTTTAAATTATTGGCTGCCAAAAATACTGCTTTAACCTGTAAATAATTACAACAAATACATTTATCGACGAAAAATAATTACAAAGTACAGTTTAAGAATTTATTCCTACCTCACAATAAGGAACATTCAGTTCAGCTGTGTAGGCATAATCAATTAAAATCTGAAGGGCATTTTTGTCAAAGCCACCATTTAGTTTATACGTGACAGTGTTTTCAGGTCTTTTCTGATCCTGACCTGTTGTAAAGAGTTCAAATAGGTAGGGAGATGCACTTGCCAGTACTGCTCGATGAGCATGTACCTCGGTATTGTCAGCCTATATAAAATACAAAACAATAATTAGATAGCTGTAGTGACTTATTATCGCATACAATTAAAAAAATATTTTGTTTACGGGTCAAATTTCAAAATTAAAAAGATTAAACAAAAATAATAAAAAAAAAAAAATCGGATTACCATCACCTAACTTCATGTAATGTTCTGTAAAACAGAAAAAATTAAAACGTCCTTTCAATAAAAAGAACGGTATAATAATAATGATAAAATTTTTACCTAATTTTGGTCTAAAATCAGACTTTCTGCAAGAAAATGTTAATAATTTACTGCACTTATAAATTTATATAGAAAAATATAAATATTATTTAAACTATTATAAATCACTATCGATAATATAATTTTATTAGTGCAACAAATTCTGTGTGGTACTTAACTATTGCTACTATTTTAAGAGGACTTAAAAGCTACTCACTACTGGCCATTTAAATTCAAATATGACGATTTTGAGAGCTGCCCAGTAGTGTAACTGACCGTAAACAATAACAATTTTAACAATGTTTCAGATAATCACAGCTTAATAATAGTTCAAATATACAGGAAGACTACAGTGACAATTTTGTTGTTATTAAATGAGCATGATTATCTGGAACTTGTAAAATATGTTGGTTGTACAGTCAGGCACATACGTGAAGAATGACATCACAGAAGTGACGATTTTTTCTCATCATGTTCAGAGACTTCAGTGTATTAGCTTGATGAACCTCGTCGAAGAATTCTAGGCGAAGCTCTGGTTCTGCATCCTGAATATTTCTAATTTCTGCCATGTCTTCACTGCTAGGTGACCGCTGGTGCCCTGAAAAAACAAGAAAATAGTAGGCATATCCTTTTATAAAATCTTATTAAAAACCAGCATCTGTCCGATCCATTTGGTGCATAGGTTTCATTCATAAAAATTTTTAAATAATAGTAAGAAATTTACATATATAATTATCAAGAGTTTGAAACAGCAAGACATCTTATAAACCCTGATCTTTTAAATATCAATAATTGGGCCATTAGTAACTATTGTTGATTAACGCTAATAAAACCAAAGCTATAATGTTTAGTCAAACGTTGATACTACAATTCACAGTCTTCACATTGAAGGCACTTGATGTGATGAGGTAAAATAACTCGGCTTACACCTTTATAAGAGTCTTACTTTTAGTTTTCACCTTAATAAAATCTGTCAGAATAAATATCTTAATTTCTTGCCAAAATCAGTAAAACTAACTAGAGATGCAACAGATATCCGGTTACTATCCGGTATCCGACCTATCCGGCCGCTTTATTACTATCCGGCTGAGTACCGGATAGTGACCTGATATCCGGCCAAAACCGGATAGTTAAAAAATAAAAAATGGTATAAATAATGAAACAGTTTCATTATTTTTCACATCCTGCATTACAATTATTACTACAAACTGGAAATATCTATAGATTAGTTACTAAATTAATACTTAAAGTTTACCGATGGTAAATTATGGTGAATAAAGACGAGTTTTTCAGCATTTAGAGGAGTAGTAGACGATTGCGTTTCTTTTGGTATACATTGCCAGCTTCTGAAAAGACTGTTTACACTGCTTCAAGACTTACACTGCTTCAAGGAGCTGAAAGATATTTTTACAAACTTTGACGAAAGGATATACTGATTGGAGTTAGTACACCACCATGCGTAAGGTTCACTATTTCTATGAATCCGTGCTCCTTCCAAATAATAATCAATCTCCCTGGCCATTGAACTTTTCTCCGAAACTACTATTTTTTTCGCAACTTTCTCAAAACAGTCCCAGAAAGTGTTTTAAATATCAGCAGTAACATTAACCGGGTTTCTCTTACTTTGTTTACTGGAAGGTTAAGTACCACTTTCACTATCACTGCTTGAATATGAATCATCACGACTATTTTTTTTATCCTCCAGCAGAATAATTTGACGGGATATTTTAGCATGATTATTATCAAAAAAACTGGTTTTAAATCTGAGGTCTAGAAGAGTTGCCAGTAAGTATTTTTTGTCATCGATGTTGCCAAAACGTGTTTTCAATCCAACTTTCAATGTAAGCCGGATATCCGGTATCCGGTACAAGAAGTACGCCGGATATCCGGTATTCGGTATCCGGCCAAAACACTATCCGTTGCATCCCTAAAACTAACTCTCGTCGAATCATTACATAATGCATCATTACAATAATAGTAGTGGAGTAGGATTAAAATTTGTAGAGAATTGTTTTAAAATAGTAATTTATTTGCTGGAACTTGTCGGAAACATTACAAGGAGTGTAGAAGAAAGTTTTGGAGGCAATCTTTGTCCCACAAGTCATCTATTTACAAAAGAATGTCGAAAATTGTGCTTTTTCGCAGTTTTTCTTAAATATCTCTGGTTGTACATCTCGTATCGCAATGCATAAAAAAAAGAGATCTCTTTTTTTATTAATTGGGAACGAGCTCTACAACCAGAGATATTTAAGAAAAATTGTGAAAAAACACAATTTACAACATTCTTTTGTTTAAACAAATGACTTGTGTTACAAATGTTTAATCCAAAACTTATTGCTGCACTCCTTGTAATGTTTCCGACAAGTTCCAGCAAAAAAATTTCTATTGTAAGACAATTCCCTATAAAGTAATTTAGACTCTTAGTTTTACTCCACTATAAGTTTTGGAAATAATTTTGTCCAACAAGAGCTTTTTTTCGAGGAAAATGTTTTTGAAGCTCAAATTTCTAACTTTTATAGAGCTTGACCTGAAAAATATCAAATTTTCGCCTGTGGTGCAAAACTGCGAATTACTACCCTCTAACATACCACAGTGTCCCTATATTTTAGAATGTCAAAGGTGGCAACACTGCGGTAGTGTGGTATAAACTATTATATGGTACGTGGTGTAAGAGCTTAGTAGCTACGTCACTTGAGTCAAAGCTTGAGGCGATGCTCCATTACGTTCTTACATTAAGGGTAAAAACATAGTGGAGCATCACCTTTAGCCTCTACTGAAGCCTCGCCCCAAGTAATGACTCTGTTCTCCGGACAAACACACGTAGGCAAATGTACTCGTTTATAGTGAGGCCTACCCTCATAATTCACGCCTAGACCATAGAACTGACTCTCGACTCAAGGAAGGAATCAAATGTGTTTGATTTCTAAGACTCGCTGTGAGAGCTGATGCCTAAAATAACATCTTCGGCATGCTAAAGGGCTAAAGGCAGGCCACTGGTCTTATGTAGCTAGTGTCTTCCAGTGCATGAGGTATCTATTTGCAAGTAACATGATCTGAGAGAAGTTGAAGCGAACTTACTACTTACTAGGTGTACTGTCGCAACCTGAGTCGAGACTTCAGATGAATCTTGAGGCGATGCTCCACTATGTTTTTACCCTGTTATTATATATAATCTTGGAATAAGTGCCAACAACAGTTAAAGTCAGATTTGTAAATAGATAATTTTGAAAAAAAAAATCCTTCCTTTTAAGGCTCATAGCTAAAGTCTATAGTGTCTATAGTATGAGCTTAAAGTGTGGACAGTAGAGGAAAAAAATGAGAGGTATTATAATCAAAGGAAGGTTATACCTGAAGCGGCACCGTTGTTGACTACGTTCTACTATAGACCTATATTTAATTATTACGGTTTTCTTTAATTTTATAGTCAACCAAATGCGATAAATGTATTAAGGTCTCTCTTTTGGCATATTTTGCATATTGTTGTATATTGTCTATATACAAAAAGTAAAATTGAGCATCATAGGTATAATAATAATTGAATACCTATTTGATTGAATCAAATATATAATATAACCATATAAAATTTTTAATTATCATAGAAAAAAATATACCTGTGGGCAGTTTCTTTTTAAACGTGCTAACTTCTTTTAGCTTTAATGGGTTATATATTATTAAGATATTTTTAATAATCGAATTAAAATTGCAGTCGGGCGTTTGCGAATACTTATTAAACATGATAACTTATGTAGGTCTTAACATTTTTATTTCAAATTTGAAACATACATGAAATATCATGGTGCAGTGCTCCCTTTTGAAAATGAACCATATTCGTTATACAGGGTTTTCATCAGAGGCATGCAAACTGCGTTGTTTTATAATAAATTTAGAGTATTAAGGTTTTTTATAAGGTAAATAAAAATACGAAGATATATAAAGTATTGAAACTGTAGTGTCTCACATTTGAAAAACTATACATAATTAGGTGATACTTATATTTATTTTACTTTAAATGTTCATGTTTAATGAGAATACTATGAACCAATGAAAGTGGCAGTCAGGAGTTGCCGACTGCAAATACCTATTTGAAAAATAAATGATATCAACTGTGTACTCGTACTGTGTACTCAGTGGAACCACACTTACGTGAATTATGACGTGTTCGAGCAGAATGTTAATCAAATAGGTGTTCGTGGTTGGCAACGTCCGACTGCAACTTCCACTCATTTTTATTTTATATATTGAATATGAATATTAATCCATATTTCATAAAATAATTTAATGGTTCTATTTTCTCACGCAACATTACCTTTTACTTCAGCCCAAATTAGCCTTCGAAGGCTTATTAACTAAACCTGAGATGGTCCTGATATTATTATCATTGGATGATCTTTCTTCAACGTATAAAATATGTTCAAAATAATTTTCCTTTTCTTGTAGCTGAATGGAGAATTTTTAAAGCCCGCAACTTTTACCACTTCTTTCGAATAACCCGGAACTGCTTCTATTTCTCACATTTAAAAATATTAAACAACATGGATTGACAAAACAAAACACTAAAACCCTATACAATACGTTCACAGCTTTAAACAACGAAACTATACCGCACAATTAATTAAATGCACACATTTATTTTTACTAAAGCACTAACAAAATAAAATATTAAGCCATACACTACACATAATTTATAAATAACGAAATAATACCGCGCAATTAATTAAAAACACATATATACTTACTATCACTGAATCACCAAGAGCACCAAATCGACTAAACAAGGTATTAAATATATTGAAATTGATGCAAGCCTATGAGGAGGGAATTACAAGGGTAAATATTGCCAAATTTAAGGAAAACGGGCCAACATTTCTCTTCCTATGTCGACAAGACCATTCTATATTAATTTAAAACCTAGTAGCTCATGCATGATTAACACAATCCAAGGCTTTGATTTTTTTAGAAAAAGATATTTTCTTAATTGGTTGAATTAGTCAATTGTATAGAAAGGACCGCAAATCTGAACCTATGTAAAAAGTGGTTTCAGTCAAATGTCATAAAACTGGAGTATGTTGTACTTCAAACTATGCTCATTAAAAGTCTCAATATGGGCCCAACCCCCTAAAGTCAAGGGTTTCCAAGATATTTAAGTACAAAGTTTGAAAAATGCAGCTGCAGGGGCAGTACGTTTCCATTAAGAATACAGCTACGTAAGAAAATTCAGGAGGTGATTATATGGCCAATTTCAAGCATAAAAGTACTAAAATATTTTGTAAGGAAGCTATAGATCCATAAAAATAAAGAAAGTAAGCTTTTCATAACAATGACATACATGTTTGAAACTGCCAAAATACATAGTGAATTATTATTTTTAGATAAAAGTTAGATCTAATTGCTGAAAATCGCTTTTAGGACGACATCTTTACACAGCTGTAGCTTCCTTACGAAGCATTTTAGGGCATACCTCTATTAGAACTTTTATGCTTGAAATTGGTCATATAATCACCTTTCTTACAAATCCTGTATACTTGGTGGAAACGTACTGTCCCTGCCAGCTGCATTTTTAAAACTTTACACTTAAATATCTTGGAAACCCTTGACTTTAGGGGGTTGGGCCCAATAAGACTTTTGATCAGCATGGTTTGAAGTACAACATACTGACATTTAACTAAAACCACATTTTACATAGGTTCAGATACCGGTTCTTTTCCCTAAGATTTTACTTAGGACAAGTGAAATCTTAGATCCCCGTAGGACTATTTATTAAATATAATATATTAATAAATAAATGTATGGAATTTGCACGCCAGTGAATCTACTGTAAAGATTTTACGCTTCTATGTTGATAATTTCTTGGAGTAATTTTTGAAATTAAAATTTATTAGTGGTTTAAACTATTTTATCTCAAGTTTCATATAAATATATTGCATGAGATAAATTTTTAAATCTTCTGAAATTTATTTTCTCTTAATATTTTATACCTAGAAACCACTTAAGATATAATACCTAAATATATATTTTTTAGATTATTATTATATTTAGTTTAGTTTAATATAATTTAATTTAAATTGCACTCAATGTAAATTCATTAATGTTGTTCTTTATTATGGTTGTGGCTGGTATTGTAATCTGTGTTTACTTATTTCCTTTATTTGTAGATTTGATGTGTTTCTCACAAAAAAGCACAAATAAACAATTAACACTTATAACTTATAAAATGAAAATCCACTTTTAATCTCCGAGGTACTCGGTTATCTATTCCAATTTTAAAATATTAACAGATAATATAGGTCTTGCTTTATTTTTATTACAATCTTTTACTTAACTTGTTTTGTATGTTTGTTAGTTAGTGAGTTTGTCTGTTAGTATGTTTGGGCAGACTTTTGCCAGTCAATTTTGAACCAATTAACGTTGTCCAATCGAGCTGAAATCTTGCAGACACGTGTAGTTCTATGACAATACAATATGGTAGTACTATGGTACCGTACCATATTATGGAACCTAATATAATGGAACCTCTTCGAGATACAACATCCAATCGAGCTGAAATTTGGCAAACACGTCTAGTTCTGATGACAATACAATATTATGGTACCATGGTACAATATTATGTCAATATGCACTTTTTGCACTTGTTACATAAATAACTATTAAAACACGCTTTGGTGCATCTGCACTTAAACAAGCTTGGTCGGGAACATTGACAATGTAATATTTGCTTCACAAATTGCTAAGAATAACGGAGTTAAGTTATTGCAGTTATAAAGTCATACCACACATCGACTTCAACCACTAGATGCCGGATTCTTTAGGCCATTTCAAAATTTTTATGAACAGTGCATACAAAAATGGTTAAGAAGCAACGTGGGTCGTACGGTGTTAATGACTCAAGGTATGCAAGGTAAGTTTCTGGAATAATTGGAGAGACTTATGGACTTGCTGCAACAGTAAGGAATGCCCAAAAGGCATTTCATGGTTCTGGTATTTGGCCAATAGACAAAAATACTTTTAATGAAACTGATTTTGCTGCTTCGATGACGCTAAACAGTTCATTAGACTCTAATATTGAAGCACAACTAGAAGAGTTCTCTTCTGAGGATAATATTCCTTTGGCACAAATCGCAATAAAAATAAGAGAGTGGCATCAACTTCTCTAAATGTTTCAATTCACAAAATTTCACCGTTACCTAAAAAAAAAAAACAATCAAAATGTTCTCGTACTCAAGATGCAGTAGAATTGACCAGTTCACCCTACAAAAATGAACTGGAAGCAAGAGCTAAAGCGGCTAAAGTGAAATCTTGTAAAAAAAATATTAAAATGTCACAAGTTGACAGTCAAAAAAAGTAGTAGGGTTTTAGCTAAATCTAATAGCTGGTATTGTGAAATATGCGAAAATGAATCAGTTGAAGAAATGATCCAGTGCCTTAAATGCAAATCTTGAACTCACAAAATGTGGCAAAGTTTCGCGTAAAACTGAGATATATTATTGTTTAAACTGTAAAACTCAAGGTTAAGATTTATATTAGTTACATATTATGAAATATTAGTTTATAGTTAAGATTTATATTAGTTACATATTATGAAATATTAGTTTATATTATATCAATTTTATTTTAATACATTATGGCTCCAATACAATTTTTAAACTCAGTTTAATTTAGGACACTGATGGTCCAAAATTAACCAGAATCCTAAATTGGATTTTTATAATACTTTAACTTTTGAAAAAATAAAATATAAAACTACTGTTTATCTTTTATTTGTTTGTTTTTGAAATAAAAACAATAAATATTAAACTAATTTTATAATAAAAAGTCCAAATATTTATTAACATGTTAAAGAAGTATTTGGAAAGAGGTCCAAATTAGCCAACTCTACCATTATTGATCAGCTCTGAGATATGGATGGGGACATTAAAAGTGGTTATGGTATCATTGTTATAATCATCGAATTCTGAACCAGTTTTAAAATGCCTGTTCGCCTAGCTGTCCACCCGTCACGTTTTTTTGTACATATTATGCGTGTAGTGAACTACTGAAATACTGTAATTTAAGAACGGAAAGTCCGATCATGTTAAAATATCGAAGGTAAGTTAGCTTTAGCTGAAAAATGAATGCTATTGTTTTTGACAGAAATCGATTGGTAATTTAAAAAATGTACCTGAAGAAACTTGCAAATTTTAATGTGATACCAAAACTGAAGTAGTTTCCACAAATAAAAAAATATCATTAATTATATTATACGCTTCGGTAACACAGTCAGTATCATCTGGAAATTAAAAAAAGTGCGTGTAAACAACACATTCCATTAATAAATCAACACATTCTACCCTTATCGTGATGACGTCAAGGTGGGAAAATCGTAGTTTCTCAGCTTAACGCCAGAGTCGTGATGTTGAGCTGAAATCGCGTATAATTCGGTGTTGAAAGTGGTTTCAATGTAGTCGGCGAATGTGTATGCAACTAGCGATCGTTTCAAAACAATATTTTTAAAAATACAAGCAAAAATTCCTGCTATAAGAACTACATAAAAAAGAACGGAAGTAGTGAGAAGAAATGATATGGTAAAATAAAGTCGAAAAGACACGTTATTTTTAATGAGGCGCTTCTCTATAGAGCTTGTGATGTTAGAGAGCGTATTGCGCATTCAAACCCTGTCAAAAAATCCAAATAAAAACTTATAAAAAAAAATGTATAAGTTTTTATAATTTTTGATGTGTGTATTTGAAATGTGTTTTAACTGTAAATTCTCATATGGTATCTACCAGTATTGATGAGTTGTTATAGTATATTTAATTAAAAGTTTTTATAGATTTTTATAGTGTTTTGAATATAAATTCCCATATGATATCTATTAGTATTGATGTGATGAGTTTTTATAGTACATGTAATTAAAAGTTTCTATAGGTTTTTATAGGTTTGTATAGTGTTGTGAATGTAAATTTCCCATAGAAATTCTATTAGTATTAATAGGTTTTTTACAGATTTTGGTTGTGATTTGAAATACATTTTTAATGCCAAATCCCATGAACTTACATAGGTAAGTAAATATTATTTTTCTACTCCCTTATGTAAATTTGCTGTTTTCTGTACAGTCTGTAGAATGAATAAGTAGGCAATTCCAGTTAACTGAATGGATATATTTCATATCAGTTCTAGGATGGATATGAAATGAAACCGACCAATCACAGTTCGTGTATTAAGTACATAGACAACTATTCGTTTTAAAATCAAATTAGTGTGTAAGCTGTCAAAGTAACTGTCAGTATGTATTTGTGTAATCTATTAATGTTATTAATAAATTTTGTAGTTTTTTTAAGCTGGTCGTAGAAAAATTGTACTGTACAACTCGAGTGGATTATCCATATCGCACTCAAAAGATTTGAAGCACTCCGCCTACGGCGTCGTGCTCAAACTTCTTTATCGTGCGATATGGATATCATATCCACTCTTGTTGCACAAACTACTATTACTTGCTATTAATATTTCAAATATCAATAGTAATATAGTGGTAAACACTAAATACTGCAAAAGTCCTCTTGTTTGCTCTAACGTTCTAGCCTAAACGCAGTTAATAAGTTAGCAGTAAAAGAGACTGCTTTACTTTTAATTTAACAAGCCCACGCTAGTTTCTTAGGTCACATTACATTAGATATGAATTAGAGACATGTATAACAGCTCCCTCTACTGGAGGCTGGAGTATGTAACACTAAACTTCCATAAGTTTTAATTATGTGTGTGTGTGTTTTAAATGCACATTCCTCGTATGAAACCTAGTAGTATACGTAAGTTTTTATAGTAATTGAAATACAAAGTTTTATTATAAGTTCTAAATGTGGTCTGATGTGCGGCTATTTGAAATGTGTTTTTAATGTGAATTCCTTGCCTGAGGTCTATCAGCATTTGCATATATTAATAGGAAATGCGAAATTTTTATAATATTTGCTGCGTACAATGGGTTTTTAATGTAAATTACCTATATGGAGTCTATCAGTAGTTATATGTATTAGTATAATTAAGTTTTTATAGTATTTTAAATACAAAGTTTTTTATAAGTTCTGAATATGGTTTGATGTGGCTATTTGAGATGTGTTTTTAATGTAAATTCCTTACCTGAGGTCTATCAGCATTTGCATATATTAATAGGAAATACGAAGTTTTTATAAGATTTGCTGCGTACAATGGGTTTTTAATGTAAATTCCCTATAAGGAGTCTATCAGTAGTTATACGTTTTCACGGTAATTGAAATATGAAGTGTTATAGATATTTTATATGTATTTGAAAAGTATTTTTAATGAAAATTCTCCATACGAGGCCTATCAGTATTTGTAAGTTCTTATATGGTGTTTGAAATACGAAGATTTTAAAGGTTCAGATGTGTCTAAGTTCTTGAAATATTTGAAATGTGTTTTGAATGTAGATTCCTTGCTTGAAGTCTATCAACACTTGCACGTTTTAATAATAAACAGGAAGTTTTTATGAAATTCTATGAGGATATGCAATGGGGTTTTAAAGTAAATTCTCTGAATGAAGTCTATCAGTATATTTATAAGTATTTATGGTAATTAAATTGCGAAGTTTTATAGGTTTTTATATGAATTTGAAAGATATTAATGTACGAGGCCTATAAGTATTTATAGCGTTTGAAACACGAAAATTTTATAGATTCTGTGAGTTTTTAATGTATATTCCTCGCTTGAGGTCTATCGTAAAATTTTTATGCTTTTATGGGAATAAGAGGGTTTCTAAAATACAATATGTATACTTACAATGGATTTTAATCTTACAATGGATTTTAATGTAAATTATATGAAATCTATTGTATTAGTAAGTTTAGTTTAGTAAGTATTGTAACTTTTTTAGGTTGACTACTATTGAAATCCCACGAAAAATTTTCAAATTAATAGTTGTAAATAATACTTTTCAATGGGTGCACTGAGAAATCCTTATTAAATTCTTATGTAAAACTAAACTAATAATAACCCTTCAAATCTTATATATACTAATTATTTCTTATTAAATGTTATAAAATTCATCCCTGGTTTCCTGATGAAACAATATTAGTTTTACTACTATTGGAACCCCATGAACACTTATCAAATTAATAGTTGTTGTCCCTATAAATCCTTATTAAATTCTTATATAAACTAAACTGATATGGACCCACGAAGTCTTATAAAAATAAGTACAAATATATCCTTATAAAAATGTATAAAATGCCTACTATAGGAACTCCTTGGTATATCTTTTCAATTTCATTACTCTTCAGATTTCAAAAAACTCACAAAAGTATTCGATACCTTATTCATAATTTTTAACATGCACCCTTACACGTTTCCATTAAATTCTTATATAAACTAAACTGATATATACCCATGAAGTCTTATAAAAATAAGTACAAATATATCCTTATAAAAATGTATAAAATGTCTGCTAGGAACTCCTTAGTATATCTTTTCAATTTCATTACTCTTCAGATCCCATAAAAAGCCACAAAAATATTCGATGTAATACCTTGTTAACACTTTTTAATACGTATCCTTATAAATCCTCATTAAATTATTATATAAACTAAATTGAAAACAACCTCTCAGATCTTACAAAAACCATATAAGATTACAGAACTCGCATTTGATTTTACTGATGAAACCATGAGAACTTATCAAATTAAAAGTTGTAATGCCATATAAAAACTGTTTTTAGTATAAACACTTATGGAAACATACCAATAATAACATGGGTATTCCAACTCAATTAAGACTCCTTTAGATACTTATTCATCTCAATATAATTTCTATATGGCAAAATTAATATACTGTATAAAACCTTATAAACCAGATAGGCTCTTATGATTACCCATAAAAAATTTATAATTATCTATAAGTTTGAAATAGGATTTTTTGACAGGGAATAAATATAGCCATTTCTTTCTAGTTTTTTCTTTTGTGACGAGTACTTAAAAAACCACGTAGTCAATTTGGAGACTATTTTCGAACATTTTACAGAATTTAATTTTTTTGTGAACGTCCCTATTGTCAAACTGTTCCTTTTAGTTTTTCTTGTTAGTACGTTTTTATATGATTTTGTGTTAATAATAATAATAATAATACTTTATTTGCTCAAATAACAATTACACGTATTGTTTTAGCATTGTCAGTAAAAGGAGATGAAAGTATACTAATCCTAGGTTAATGTAAATTAAGTTCTTAAGATTAAAAACACTTATTGATATTAAGCTACGACTTAGTTACAGAAACATACATAAGTTACAAGTACATATTTAGGTTTAAAACTATCTTTTTTAATGAACAAAACAAGCCTCGAAATACTCCTGTAGAGAATAAGGCCGTAAATTTAAAAGTAGTTTTTTACATTCAAACTTAAATTTGTTCTACGTTAGGCTTCGTATTTTGAGTGGAAGGTGATTAAATAACCTCATAGACATGTTTATGAAGCTTTTTCCTGTTAACTGAAGTTTGTGTTGGGGGGTAACGATATCTTCTTTATTTCGAGTATTGTGATCATGATTTGATGCATGGGTTTTTAAATTTGCTTGATTTTTTTTGACGTAGTCTAAACAATGCTGTATGTAGAGTGCTGGAAGTGTGAGTATATTTAAATCAGTGAATAATGGCCTGCATGATTCTCTACTTGTTTTTTTTTATTGCACGAAGTGCTGATTTTTGTAATTTAAAAACAGAGTTCCATTCTGTTGAATTGCCCCATAATATAATACCGTAGGTTAACTGGGACCGGAAAAGTCCCATGTACGCTAGTCGACATATGTGTGGTGAGACGTGATTGGCTAATTTTCGGAGCAAGAATATAACGCTAGATAATTTATTCTCCAGACAGTTTATGTGGTGCTTCCAGTTTAATTTGTTGTCTAGGTGTATTCCCAAGAATTTTGTGTGTTTAACGTCGTTGTTTAGATTCTTTAAGGTGAAGTTCATTCTGATAGTTTTGTCTTTGTTGAAGCATAGTTTGTTTGCAGTGAAATACTCTTGTGATTTGTTTTGCGCCGACTCTACTCTGTGGTCGAGTATCTTCAGATCAGACTCGCTGCAGAAAATACTAGTATCATCTGCGTATTGTAGGGAAAATGTATCATCGAGATATGATGAAAGGTCATTAACATAAAGAGTGAATAACATGGGTCCTAAGATGGACCCTTGTGGGACCCCCACGGTGACCGGTTGGAGGGTTGATTTTTTTCCGTTGTGTTCCACGATTTGCTGTCTATTGCCTAAATAAGATTTTACAAAATCTAACTCCTTGCCGCTGATTGCGTAGTATGTTAATTTTTCTAACAACATTTTGTGTAACACACAATCAAAGGCTTTCGAGAGATCGCAAAACACAGTTGTTGTGATTTCACCCTCTCGAAAGCTTCCGTGATTCGTGGGACCATCGTGATAATTGCCTGTACTGTGTTATGACTTTTTCTAAAGCCAAATTGTGTGGTAACAAAATAATCGTTTTTTTGATGAAGCCAGTAAGTCTGGTGTTAAATGCAACTTCGATTATTTTAGAGACGGGTGGTATTATAGCTATTGGTCGATGGTTGGAGACGTCATTTTCGTTGCCTTTTTTATGAATAGGTGTAATTTTTGTATTGCCCAGTTTATTTGGAAATTCCCCTGCTTCAAAACATCTATTGATTATAATCGTCATGGGTTCTATTATTCCGCTTTTAATTGATTTAATAATTTTGTTACTAATGCCGTATATATCGAAGGCTGTACTATTTGAGAGCTCATTGATAATGGCTTCCACTTCGCTGTTTTCTACCGGATATAAAAGAATAGTTTTATTACTTTGAATGTAGTTTTTTGTTATCTCAATTGGGTTTAGTTCAGTTTGAGGTAAATCGTTGATGACTTGATTTGCTATGTTAGAAAAGAATATGTTAAATTTATCTGGGGTGATTTCACTCTTCGACGTCGACTTATTTAATTTGCTGTCATTAATAATTTTCCAGATGGTTCTAGGTTTATTTGATGACTCGATAATTTGCTTTGTTATGTGTTCTTTTTTTCTTTTAAAAATAGCTACTACAGTCTATAATTTGCAGACTCGAATATTTTTCTAGGAATTTGTTGATTAGGGAAAAATTCGTTAAATCAAGATTTTACTGGCTCTCAATTGGTGTATTTCAATCATGCGATAGATGAGGGCAATTCTCGGTAATACATGCCATCTCTATTCTGAGAACTATAAGGATATTCAAAGGACATCAAATTCCACTGACTGAGAATACCTTTATTCTTTTCGCACAAGTAAAGGAGTATCGCGGGTTTCAAGAACATTCTGTCTATCATTTTATTTTATATATTATTAAAATTATGGGTACGTAACGCCGATCAAACAAATTATACATAATGGGCAATATTAGTACATAAAGTACCCATGTTATTCAGGAAATAGTTAATAAAAAAAACTGAAATAAGCTTCCATATAAGTCACGCTGGGTAAAAAGTGGTCTTTACATAAAAATAAAACTGATTCCTAATACCAATATCTGCTTACGTCGCGCCGTAGATACTGGAAGCTCGGCCTTTTAAGGTCGAATTGGCCCTGAACTCTATAATTAGTTTACAATACAAATTGATGTATGGCTTCAGACTTCCAAAGTGGATGCAGCCCGTACCTGACGGGAGATATCGATTAACTATTCAACCTAAATAACAGTAAAAAACCGCTGCTCAAGGAATCACTACTTCCACATCCAGATTCTCTATCCAAGTCACTCACAACGAAAAAACTTTGTATGTGAAAATAATTGTTTATGGAACTTTAATAATATAATATTTGCAATCCTCTACCCCAAAAACCCATAAAACGATACCCCACATCGGTAGTGGGGTGGGGGTGGTGATAGGGGGGTGGATGAAGTAAAAAAAATATTTTGAGGTTTCTGGTTCCTGTACATACACTAAATCACAATTTTTTTTCATCCCCTTTAATAAGGAGGTGGGGGTGGTAATGGGGGTGGCTAATGCCAAAAATTTTTTTGAGACCTTAGCTTCTCTTATATATACTAAATACCAATTTCATGGACTCTTACCTGCTTGATTTACCCATTTACCCCAAATTTACCCCCCAACCCTTCGACGGAACAAGATGAAAATATAATCTAGTTCTAGATCTCGTTAAAGTACATACGTGTATCAAATTTCAAGTCAATATCTTAAACGGTTCCAGAGTAAACGAGCGCACAAAAAAAAGTTACAGACAGACAGACCGACAGACAGACAGAAATTTTGTTTTCGCTCAAACTTAAAATCTCGACGTTTCATGACATTTTAAGCCTATTTGGACAATAAAAATTTTAAAAAATTTTTTTGTCGTTACTATACTTCCACTGGACGTGGAAGTAAAATACTAAATAGATAAAAATTATGAATTAGTGAAGGAATCAGTGCAAATTAAATTAAATCAGATATCCCGATAAATAAAATATTGCAATATAAAATATGTGGCTGAAAACGGAAACGAAATCAGAAATGAGAAACGATTATTTAGAGTGGACCAACGAAGATAAAATCCTCGTAATTACAGAATTGAAAAGTATTTTCCTATAAAACCAAACATGTATGTTGAAAAGGGTTGAGCAGCTAAAGTTATCTAAAGCAAAACACGGATTTAAGAGGGCGAAACACCCCAAAAACTGTAAACTGTAAAAATAAGATAACTATAAGATAACTATTGGAAAAAAGTTTTTAAGACTTTCATATTTTAGGGTGTGATAGAAAAGAGCATTTTCAATATTGCATAATTTTGACTTAATTAAAAAACAGAGTTTAAGAGGGTAAAACACCCCAAAAACTATCTAAAAATAATGTAACTATTGCAAAAAAGTTTCACTTTCCTATTTTAAGGTATGTTAGAAAAGATCATTTCCAAGATTGCATAATTTTTATTTAACAAAAAACAGGGGATGAGGGGGTGATACACCCCAAAAACTATATAAAAATTGTAAAAATTTTTAGCGCTTTCAGATTTTGGAGGGTGATAGAAAAGCATATTTCCAAGATAGCATAATTGGGATTTAATAAATAACAGAGTTTAAGAGGGTAAAACACCCCAGAAGCTATCTAAAAATAATGTAACTATTGCAAAAAAGTTTTCAACACTCTCTTATTTTAGGGTAAGTTAGAAAAAAGCATTTCCAATATTGCATAATTTTTATTTAACGAAAGACGGGGATAAAAGGGTTAAATAAAAATTATGCAATATTGGAAATGCTTTTTTCTAACATACCCTAAAATGGGAGAGTGTTAGAAACTTTTTTGCAATAGTTACATTATTTTTAGATAGCTTTTAGGGTGTTTTACCCTCTTAAACTTTGTTTTTTATTAAATCCAAATTACGCTATCTTGGAAATAGTATTTTCTATCACCCTCCAACATCTAAAAGCGTGAAAAAATTTTACAATTTTTATACTTATTATTTTTAAGTAGTTTTTGGGGGTGTGTCACCCCCGTTTTTCGTTCAATAAAAATTGTGCAATATTGGAAATGCCCTTTTCTAACATACCCTAAAATAGGAAAGTGTTAGAAACTTTTTGCAATAGTTACATTATTTTCAGATAGCTTTTGGGGTGTTTTACCCTCTTAAACTCTGTTTTTTATTAAATCCCAATTATGCTATCTTGGAAATAGTCTTTTCTATCACCCTTCAACATCTAAAAGCGTGAACAAATTTTACAATGTTTATATTATTTTTAAATTGTTTTGGGGTGTACCACCCCCTTATCCCCTGATTTTTGTTAAATAAAAATTATGCAATATTGGAAATGCTCTTTTCTATTATTCTGTTTATTATTAAATCCAAATTATGCTATCTTGGAAATAGTATTTTCTATCACCCTCCAGCATCTAAAAGCGTGAAAAAATTTTACAATTTTTATATTATTTTTAAATAGTTTTTGGGGTGTATCACCTCCCGATCCCCTGTTTTTCGTTAAATAAAAGTTATGCAATATTGAAAATGCTTTTTTCTAACATACCCTAAAATGGGAGAGTGTTAGAAGCTTTTTTTGCAATAGTTACAATATTTATAGATAGTTTTTGGGGTGCTTTACCCTCTTAAACTCTGTTTATTATTAAATCCAAATTATGCTATCTTGGAAATAGTATTTTCTATCACCCTCCAACATCTAAAAGCGTGAAAAATTTTTACAATTTTTATATCATTTTTAAACAGTTTTTGGGGTGTATCACCCCCCGATCCCCTGTTTTTCGTTAAATAAAAGTTATGCAATATTGGAAATGCTCTTTTCTAACATACCCTAAAATAGGAAAGTGTTAGAAACTTTTTTGCAATAGTTACAATATTTATAGATAGATAGTTTTTGGGGTGCTTTACCCTCTTAAACTCTGTTTATTATTAAATCCAAATTATGCTATCTTGGAAATAGTATTTTCTATCACCCTCCAACATCTAAAAGCGTGAAAAAATTTTACAATTTTTATATTATTTTTAAATAGTTTTTGGAGTGTATCACCCCGTTAACCCGTTTTTTGTTAAATAAAAATTATGCAATATTGGAAATGCTCTTTTCTAACATACCCTAAAATGGGAGAGTGTTGAAAACTTTTTTGCAATAGTTACATTATTTTTAGATAGCTTTTGGGGTGTTTTACCCCCTTAAACTCTTGTTTTTTATTAAATCCCAATTACGCTATCTTGGAAATAGTCTTTTCTATCACCCTACAATGTCTAAAAGCGTGGAAAATGTTTACAATTTTTATATTATTTTTAGAGTTTTAGGGTGTACCACCCCTTATCCCCTGTTTCTTGTTAAATAAAAATTACCCAATATTGGAAATGCTCTTTTCTAACATACCCTAAAATAGGAAAGTGTTAGAAACTTTTATGCAATAGTTACATTATTTATAGATAGTTTTTACCCCCTTAAACTCTGTTTTCTTATTAAATCCCAATTACGCTATCTTGGAAATATGCTTTTCTATCACCCTCCAAAATCTGAAAGCGCTAAAAATTTTTACAATTTTTTATCCCCTGTTTTTTGTTAAATAAAAATTATGCAATATTGGAAATGCTCTTTTCTAACATACCCTAAAATAGGAAAGTGTTAGAAACTTTTTTGCAATAGTTACATTATTTTTAGATAGCTTTTGGGGTGTTTTACCACCTTAAACTCTGTTTTTTATTAAATCCCATTTATGCTATCTTGGAAATATGCTTTTCTATCACCCTCCAAAATCTGACAGCGCTAAAAATTTTTACAATTTTGATATAGTTTTTGGGGTGTATCACCCCCTTATCCCCTGTTTTTTGTTAAATAAAAATTATGCAATATTGGAAATGCTCTTTTCTAACATACCTTAAAATAGGAAAGTGTTAAAAACTTTTTTACAATAGTTTAGTTTGTTTAGTTTAGTTTATTTTATTTCCCGAAATATACATGATTATATAATAAAGTAATAGTAAATAATTGCATATAACATATGCATACATTATGTATGTATATCTTTAGCCATGAGCATTGGGAAAGATATTAGCTTTGTTCCCCCCGGCATCCCCGGAGCATCGAAACTGAAATTTGAAAATATATATATTTTGGATACTGCGTATGTCATGTATTTCCTAACTGGTTGAGTTGCCAGCCGGAACAAAGCCAACTTGAGAACATTACTGCATTTAAATTTGCTTTACATAGTACCTAGGTGCGTAATTTATATGGTAATAATAATAGACAAATAGATAAAAATAATAATAAGAGTGAATTTAATTCAAAAGGAGGTCTGAAAATATTCGTTGAGGTTATAAAATACATGTTGGTGAAGTAGTCTTTTTAATTCTATTTTAAATTTTCTACTGGAAAGTAATTTTAGGTTCTGTGGTAAATGATTGTATATTCTTAAACCTGTATACAAGGGTCCATTTCGAGTTCTATTGTAATTATATTTTGGTGGTATAAACTCTTGTTTTCTGGTTGGGTACTTGTGCACATCAAATGGTCGCAACAATAGGTTATGGTTTTTATGAATTAACAGAGAAACTTTGTATACATATAAATTTGTTAATGTAAATATTTTCTGACTTTTAAAAAATGTTCTACAAGAGTCTCTGGGTCTTAATTCACATAATGTACGAATTGCCCTTTTTTGTATTATGAATGTTTGTGTCGCGTTTACTGCTGTCCCCCAAAATTCGATTCCGTATTGCAAAATACTGTTAAAATATGCAAAATATACTTGCTTGGCGACTGTAAAATTTATGTTTTGTTTTATAGTGCGTATTGCGAACACAGCTTTACTAAGTTTTGAGTTTAATTGTGAAATATGTTCTGACCAGTCCAAGTGGTTGTCTATATGTATGCCTAGAAATTTTGTTGAATCTGTTGTAGATATGTCTTGTCGATTTACATTTATCTTTATGTCTTGCAAATTTCGATACAACTGAAAAATAATGCTATGCGTTTTGCTATAATTAAGTGCTAGTTTATTTGCCAAAAACCAATCCGAGATACCATCCATTATGGTCTGACTGACTGTTTGTAATGATGATATGTTCTCATGTTGTATGATGATTCTCGTGTCGTCTGCGAAAAGAGAAAATGCAACTGTTGGAAAATTAAAGACTATGTCGTTGATATATATTATGAACAACGTTGGGCCCAATACAGATCCTTGGGGAACACCAAATTTGATATCTGCAATACCAGATTCATAATTTATTAGTTTTGTATTGGTCCCATGTGTTATTCTTACGTACATTTCTCGTTGGCTCAAATATGACTTAAACCACTTTAACTGCATTCCCCTTATTCCATAATATTCTAGTTTATTAATCAAAATTGTATGATCAACGCAGTCAAATGCCTTGGTGAGATCACAAAATATCCCTAATGGAATTTGTTTTTGTTCTAACATTTCGTTAATATGTTCCAACAAGGCAAATGTTGCGTCGGATGTGTTACGATTTTGTCTAAACCCAAATTGCGAATTAGTTAAAATATTTTTATTATCTAGGTAAGATATCAGTTGATTATTAACAATCCATTCCAGTAATTTTGAGAAACATGGCAATAACGAAATACCTCTGTAATTATTTAGATTTAATTTATCTCCTTTTTTATGAATTGGTATTGTGATTGCGGTTTTAAAACAACTTGGGAATATGCCATTGGTCAGTGATAAGTTGAATAAATGAGCTAATGGTTTTTTTTAAACATCAATATTCTTTTGGATCAATGTTATAGGAATGTTGTCGTTGCCCGTGGATTTTTTTGGCTTTTGAGCACATGCACTTTTGACAATATCTGTTTCGGTTATAGCTTGGAAGAATAATGAATGGGGATCATTATAATTTACATTTTGAACGTAATTAGAACTAGTTTCTTTACTAATGTCATTACTGATAGTTGATTTCGCTGCTTGTTCAAAGAAAGTTTTAAATTCGTTACTGATTTCAACGGGGTCGGTAATTAGCGATTCATCTTTTACGATGGCAGGGCCGGATTAAGGACTGGCGCGCCCCTAGGCTAATCATGTATTTGCGCCCTCTTATTCATAGTAAGAACATTAATGAGCGGAGAGGTGAAATCTGAAAAAAACATTTTTTGTCCAGAGGGGGGGGGGCGGACATATATGAAAAAAAATGTTTGTCCCACTTTCAAAATTGATGAGCGGGGGGGGAAGAAATCTAAAAAAAAATTTTAATCAACACTGATGACCAGGAAGAGTGTCCAGCGGCTACAATAAAGGCAGCGGCATTACTATAGGAGAGGAAAGATATAATATCTATCTCTTTCCGTTCCTATTTTCCTATAAATAATCCCGTAAAATGTTGATATATTGAAAAGGAACATATAGCAAACGTATACATTTCCTTAATTGGCACAAAAAGTTGAACTGGCGCATACCGGTCAAATTGCAGCGTTTTTTGCTTTAACGCTTTAGGACGAACAACGAGACCGGCGCGGAAGTTATATAGAGACGATCCAACCACCCAACCAACCAACCTTCTCGGTATACTTTGAAAATTTCCATGACAACTCGTAAAAGTGAGCTGGTCTGCTGGAATTCCAGCGTCTTCAAAGCATACCGACAGCAGACCAGCTCACTTTTACCAGTTCGCATGGCAAAATCCAAAGTGTACCGAGAAGGTTGGTTGGTTGGTTGGATCGTCTGTAGACCTCTATATAAAATGCAGAGCAGGTCGGGTGTTTTTTTGTACTATCCGTGGGTTTAGGTAAACATCTCTTCGCTGAACTACACAATACAGAGGTAATAAATTCGACAATTTTATCAAAATAAAATAATCAAATAACAAATAATTTTCTTGTATAAAAAAAGTACCGACGTAGATATAAGGAAGGCCTTCGGCCATACCCGGAAGGATCAGGCCCCTCGCATCAAATCATGGGCCCCAGTACTAAATTCACTGGTGGGCCCCCTAACAATTGATGAGCGGGAAAATTTTTTTGTCGAAATTTCTGGCAGGCCCTCGCTACGTGCCTCTCGGAACCCAACGGGCCCCCGCGCTTAATAAATGATGAGCGGGGGCGAGAAATTTGAAAAAAAAAAACCTCTGGCGGGCCCCCACTACGGGCCCTTTAAAGCCAACGGGCCCTCGCGCTTAATAATTGTTGAGCGAAGGGAAGAAATTTGAAAAAAAAAATTGCCAAAATCTCTGGCGGGCCCCCGCTATAGGCCCTTCCAGACACAACGGGCCCCCGTGCTTAATAATTGATGAGCGGAGGGGAGAAATTTGCAAAAAAAAAAATTTGCCAAAATCTCTGGTGGGCCCCTCGAGAGCCAACGGGCCCTAACGCTTAATAATTGATGAGCGGGGGGAGAAATTTGAAAAAAAAAATTGCCAAAATCTCTGGCGGGCCCCCGCTACGGGCCCCTTGCGCTTGATGAGCCGGGGGGAAAAATCTGATAAAAAAATTGCCAAAATCTCTAGCGGGCCCCTCGGTACCCAATAGACCCCCCCCCATACGGGGGACCTGGGAAGGATTACGGCAATAAAATCTTCAGATATGGATACTTACTTTAAACGTATGAACAGGACTCTACTTTAAATTATATCGCATTTTCTATTTCATATTATTTACTTCTCTCTCAGATCCTGATATCTCTTAAAAATAAATATAAGTAAACGAATGTTTAGGTATTTTGGTACTTATAATTCTTAATACGGATATAATTATAAAATGTAACCAAAATAGTTACATAGAATGGGTTCACATAGGATTACACAAATGTATTAATTGCGACCCAGATAAGACGGCGGGTACAAAAGCTTTTTATGTTTGTCTTTCCTTAAACAAACATTTTTTTACGCTCATTATCCCAACTCGATTTTATGGCTATTTTTTTCGCCAGCCCCTTAGGCATTATACGACGTTACAATACATTTATTTTCCAAAAGTCAATGGTAAACAGTACATGTCACGTCGGCCGTCGGGAGATAAATTTAATTAGTTTTGAATTGTCTTAGCGCCCCCTCGCGCTTCGGCGCCCCTAGGCTATAGCCTATTTAGCCTTATGGATAATCCGGCCCTGTACGATGGATATATTACTGTGTTGTTTTTCGACTTGATTTCTTGTAAAATGATTTACTATATTCCATGTTAATTTTGTTTTATTTGTAGAGCTTGAAATTAATTCACCAAAATAAGTATATTTTGCCCGTTCAATAACATGTTTTAATGTTCGACAGTAATTTTTTATATAATGTGTTATTGCGGGGTTATTTGTACATTTTTTTAAATAAATCAAAAAACGTTTATTTTTACAGGATATTCTGATGCCTTTTGTTATCCAGCCAGTATAGTCTGCTTTATTATTTGTGTTTGAGCTTTTTAATGGAAAAGCTTTATAAAAACAGGAATCAAATAATCGGTAAAAATATTCGTACGCCATATTTACGTCTGGTATGTAATTAAGTGGTGCCCAATCTACGTTTTCTAGAAGATCTCTAAATTTTTTATGATTTTTTTTAGTTTAATATCTAATTCTTTTCGATATAGTGGTATTGTCCTTTTTGTAATTGAGGTTTAAATTTAACAGT
This sequence comes from Rutpela maculata, assembly GCA_936432065.2. NCBI lineage: Eukaryota > Metazoa > Arthropoda > Insecta > Coleoptera > Cerambycidae > Rutpela > Rutpela maculata. Next base: position 121,936,822 of record OW386287.2, on the reverse strand, counting down.
TGTGAATTGAGGCGCTCGCGCGCAAACCCCGATAAATCCACACACACAAAGTTGTGGGAAATTACAAAAAACTTCTCAAGCAAAAACCACTAAGTCTTTTTTTGTTCTTTTTAAGTCAAAAAATATCTTCTAGGCTGTAGAATATAAGACCAAAAAATAAGAACAATGCTACTTTATTTATTTATTTTTTTTTAACTTTTCTTGCTGGATTTATCGGATTTTGCTATGTAAATACGAATTTATCGATTTTTGCTTTAAAATAAAACATTAAAGATGCAGAAAAATAAATTTTGACAACATTAATAATTTATTAAAAATAAATAAAAACATTCATTGTTAACAAAAATTAATTCTCAATATCTGTTAAAATTTCAGATAAAACCGTTATAATATATTGTATAAAAATGGATTTATCTGCTTTTGATCCCGATAATATTGGATTTATCTAGTTTTGTTCGAAACGGTCAACTTTAACATTAGATTTATATGGGATTTATGGCGTTTTGGTTACCAAAGATTATATAGGCTTGTAGAGTTTAGTCTAACATACATGAAACTATTACAAACTCAAAATTGACTTTTTGTGGATTTATCGGGGTTTGCGCGCGAGCGCCTCAATTATGGTCAGAAATACCGAAATCGACTGTTGATGTGGAAAATTGTACGTTAGTATTAATAAAAATGTTGTCAATAGTAGTAGCTGTCGTTGATGTTATTCTTGTCGGATTTTTTATAGTAATTTTTAAATTGAGCATGTTTAGTAGGTTATTAAAGTCTTCTAAGTTTTACTTCCACGTCCAGTGGAAGTATAGTAACGACAAAAAAATTTTTAAAAATTTTTATTGTCCAAATAGGCTTAAAATGTCATGAAACGTCGAGATTTTAAGTTTGAGCGAAAAAAAAATTCTGTCTGTCTGTCTGTCTGTAACTTTTTCTTGTGCGCACGTTTACTCTGGAACCGTATAAGATATTGACTTGAAATTTGGTACACATATGTACTTTAACGAGATCTAGAACTAAATTATATTTTCATCTTGTTCCGTCGAAGGGTTGGGGGGTAAATTGGGGTAAATTTGGGGAAAATGGGTAAACCAAGCAGGTAAGAGTCCATGAAATTGGTATTTAGTATATACAAGAGAAGCTAAGGTCTAAAAAAAAATTTTTGGCATTAGCCACCCCCACCTCCTTATTAAAGGGGATGAAAAAAAAATGTGATTTAGTTTATGTACAGGAACCAGAAACCTCAAAATATTTTTTTACTTCATCCACCCCCCACTACCACCCCCCTATCACCACCCCCGCCCCACTACCGATGTGGGGTATCGTTTTATGGGTTTTTGGGTTAGAGGATTTCAAATATTATATTATTAAAGTCCCATAAACAATTATTTTCACATACAAAGTTTTTTCGTTGTGAGTGACTTGAATAGAGAATCTGGATGCCCAGTAAACACACTCTGCCACATCCACATTATAGCCACTCACATTTTAGTGGATTTTGTAAATGGCAAAGCATCACATCACCGTGATGACACTCTTTGGACCGTTTCAGAACGTTCACATTATAACCACTCCCATGTCAGTGGATATTGGGATGTCCACAATCACCACATCATTTTAATGATACATTTTAAAACGTGGATGTAACTAACTGAGCCACCACTCACTTTGGTGTCGCCATCTCTTACTAAATAGCGACCACCGCCAGCAGCGCCACTAGTCTAGTACTACTACTCTCCAGTCATCTGTCATCTCCAGTTTATACTTGTCTGTGTTCTATTAACGACGTTGACGTCAATAAACTTTAGTTTTAATGTTTTTGGTTTTTGTTTGGTAAATATCAACACATTTTTACGTAAAGGTAAGTACCTACTTGTATTAGCTACATTGTTACTATGAAATGTTGTATTCTTATTTTATACCTTGCCTGTAATTTTCATGTTTGGTGACATGGGTCTGGTGCACTTTAGGCACAGAAGAAGATCTTCTGTGCTTTAGGTATCTCCGATTTTTCAAATTTCCTAACAAGTAATGAATAGAATATAGTGAATAGGGCACATTTAAGCAAAAAAATGTATGGATGAACCATAAATTATGAGAAAAAAAAAATGTGAAACTTACGAGACCGGGGAGCGAAAAGGTGGAGTAACAGTAGATTGTAAATCATGCAAATGAAAGTAAGTACTATCACAATAAAGTATTGCAATTGCCCCGTAACCTATGTTGCTTTTCAGTATTAAAAAAAAAGGAACATAACACAATCTTAACCTAACCTAACCTAACTTTACAGAGCTCACACATACTTAAATCATAAATTTTAGGGAGCCAAAACATACTAATGCATATATTTAAGTAGTATATTGGCTTGAGCCGAGGTAAATAAATGTATTGCCATTTCGAAAATTATATAGGGCAAGGAAAATAATATACTACTTACTTAAATATATGCACCAATACGTTTTGACTCCCTATACCCCTTTACAATTCACTATTACTCCACCTAGCACCTCTTGTCGCTAACTGGTCCCGTACCTTTCACATTTTTTTTTTTTTGTCAATTTATGGTTCATCCATAATTTTTTTTGCTTAAATGTGCTCTATTTGCTATACTCTGTGCATTACTTGTTAGAAAATTTGAAAAATCGGAGATAGGTACCTAAAGTGCACCAGACCCGGTACCTTTTGTGTGCTATCAATTAATTGGTAAAATATAGGTACCTACACTTTTATATTTAAATTTCATTATATTTATAAAAACAGTATAAAAGAGAGACAAATAAAATGAATATATAGAGAGCATATTTAGGTTATTTTTGATTTAAATACCTACTGATAATTGTTTTATTACCAATTGACGACAAAATGCAGTCATTTGTATGGTATTTGCTTTAATTATTACCCATCATTTTATTTTGCTCTAGTATATTATTTTAGTACCCGAATCCGAGGATTGTCTAATTATATCTATATTATAAATACCCCAGTCAAATTAGAACAAATTTCGACGTTTGACGAAAAAAACTGATAAAGTGTTTAAATTTGGCAAATATGTTCATTAAGGCTTACCTACTATTAAACATACTAAAAGTCCCCAGCCCAAACTGTTGCGCTTGAGCCACCATCTTGGAGAAATGGCGGTTCGATTCAGTTTACTGCTTATATCTTTCTAACCATTAGCGATATCGAAATTATGTTTATATACTAAATAAAGCTTATAAAATTCTGTACAAAAAGTGTTAGGTATATGCATTTAATCGACACGTTTCAACAATTGTGAATATCACTCGTATGTAATAAAAATATATCATTGTATTGTCATAAAATACGGGACAACTTTCAAAATGTCTTTTCTCTCAGTCCGTTCGTCTGTCCGTCTCCCTCCCCGTCCCTTGTAAGGTAAATAACTTAAAAAAGAAAAGTCTGATTTTATTGAAATTTGGACAATAAATTAGTGTTAGCTATAAGAAGAACCCCAGCGTTTAAAAAAAATTCGATCAGTAAGTATGTTATGATTGTAGGTTTAAGTGACATACTTGCAATTTTAACGATCTCCCGATGATACCATCTTGATTGCCGAAACGTTGGTCAGTATACTGTGCAATATCTCTGTATTTTTAGCATCTCATCAGAGGTGTTACAACAATCTTCACATGCCTTTTTTTCATAAAATGTTTTATAACCTTTATATTTACTAATCGATTTTTTTCAAAATCAATGGAGTTCTTCCTTTAGTTAACACTAACTTACTGTTCAAATTTCAATAAAATTGGACTCTTCTCTTTTAAATTATCATACTCACAAAAAGTGTCATACAGATAGACAGATGGACAAACTGACAGACTGACAAACAGATATTCGACGGATATTTTAAAGCTATTGGGAATTCTAGAATTAACATAATAATATGAATTTTTTTTTACGAGTGATTTCCGGTTTAGAAATGTGTTGATCAAATGTAATTTCCTATTTTAGAAGATGATAATAATAGATACGGGAAAATATTATATTACATTTTTTGTAGAGAATTTTATAAGCTTTACTTTTTATTGGAGACTTAATTTCGATATCTCTAATGGTTAGCGAGATATAAGAAAAAAAAACTTAATCTGAGCACCATTTTTTCAAGATGGCGGCGCGAGCGTAAGAGATAGAGTTGACGACCTTAAGTATGTTTAAACAGTGGGCCTTAATGAACATCTCTGCCAAGTTTCAAAACTTTAGGTACCTATCAGTTTTTTTCCTCTAATCCTCCCTATTTAACTGGAATAATTAAGGTACTTATACATTTTTTTCTATTTTAGAATGTTATAATAGACAATTAAAACTATGTTCGTTCGTGGGGCTTCTGGCAGTGGCAGTATAATGAGAGAAAAGATGGTAAGTTTATATAAGTTCTAAAATCTTAGACATTTTCATATATTCTTTATTGTTTCATATTGAAATACTCGTTTCGGTAATGAGAAACTTCACCTTCAGTTTTTTTTTTGCTTAATTTTTAATTTAGTGTATACTTAGGGCCAGTTGTACGAACCAAGTTGAGCCAAGTTCAGCTTGATCAAAGATCAAAAGTCATGGTTACGATTATTGTAACAATCGTAACGTTGACTTTTGATTTTAGTTCAAGCTGAACTTGGCTCAACTTAGTTCATACAACTGGCCCTTAGTGTCTTATTTTAAGTCTCATCGAAACTTTATTATTTTGCTAGAGATAGAATTCAAATGGTGTCCACGAATAAAGAGTGATACAAAGTTCAAATAATTTTAGAACCGTATTCTGCATGCCCTGCTAGAATCAAATTCTGAATTCGTATCTTTATTGCTAATTCATGTTTTACAAAATAGTAGTTTATTTTCAATCGTCATCTTTTTTTTTTATTTTTTCAATAGTGTCAATGAAGTTGTTCTAAAGATGTAAGGTAATAAAATTAAATTTAATTACTTCCACATCCAGTGGAAGTATGGTAACGACAAAAAAAATTTTTGAAAATTTTTATTGTTCATTTATTGGCTTAGAATGTCATGAAACGTCGAGATTTTAAATTTGAGCAAAAAAAAAAATTCTGTCTGTCCTATAACTTTTTTTGCGCCCACGTTTACTCTGGAATCGTTTAAGGTATTGACTTGAAATTTGGTACACGTATGTACTTTAACGGGATCTGGAACTAGATTATATTTTCATCTTATTCCGTCGAAGGGGGGTAAATCGGTAAATCAAGCAGGTAAGAGTCCATAAAATTGGTATTTAGTGATACAAGAGAAGCTAAGGTTTAAAAAAATTTTTTCTCATTAGCCACCCCCATTACCACCCTACCCCATTATTAAAGGAGATGAAAATACAATTGTGATTTAGTGTGAGTACAAGAACCAAAAGTCTCAAATATTTTTTTACTTCATTCACCCCCACTACTACCCCCCTTATCACCACCCCCACCCCACTACCGTGTGGGATATCGTTTTATGGGTTTTTGGGGTAGACGATTTGAAATATTATATTATTAAAGTTCTATAAACAATTATTTTCACATACAAAATTTTTTCGTGATGAGAGACTTGGATAGAAAATCTGGATGTGGAAGTAATGATTCCTTGGGCAGCGGTTTTTTTACTTTAATCACAAAACGAGTGTGTGGTTGAACTTGAAATTACCACTACCAATACTCAACTTTTAACATTATTTTTACTGACATAAATGATACCAAATCTTATTAAACATTTTTAAATTGTGATAATTAATTTTTTATAAATTTTTAGATGTGGCATGAAAAATAGTTCCAGCCACAGCAGACTTTGACTATGAGATAATTGTGACACTTAATCCGTTATAGGGATCAAAGAAGATCAAGAAAGAAATAGCTAGGTGAATTTATATTATAAGGCATACCTGTAATCATATCTTGAATATATATAGTTTTGGAAATGTTTGTTTCATTGATCACTTCAAATTTATTTAATACTTTTTATATTTTTAAATCTAATTTCTATTATTTTACTTAGAGACATTTTCTGGGGCCCCACTTTAGTGAGTAATATATGTGCTATAAAACGATTAAAATATCTAGGGATGTGTGCAAGATTTAGAAGCAAATATCAAACGATTATGTATGAACTGCCGTTTTATATATTTTCCGAAATCTCAAGAAAAATTTAAGAAAAAGGTAAGTAAAGCGAATGTGAAATATACTTTTTTGTGTAAAATTTCAGCAATATCAGGCTACTTTGATGAAATTTTTTGTCTGAAGTAAGCCATTAAAATAAAAATGAATTGTGAATAAATTATATGGCTTTATAATGTATATTATAACAACTTGAATGTTACCGCTGAATTAATTTTAAAATAAATGAAAAGAATCTATTTTGCAACAAATAAATCTTCTTTTATATTACGAAAAAATAACTCAATGAAATAACGATGAAAGATTTATATTTATACCTGGCTCCAATATAAAATGATTAATTTTGAATAAATTATGTTTCCTCATATTGAATTGTTTATTGTTTTCAATCGAAAAAAATTATTTCATCAAAGTCGGCTGACGTTTTACACTTAGTGTATGATTTTACATTCTGAACAACTTTTCTCTTTATTTTTTTTTTCATTTAAAAAAATAAAGGTGTACTTATTTCTTAAATATTTGTTTACAAATCACCCTGTATATCTAAAATTATATTCTCATATACAGCTAATTATATATGTAACTATATTATGCAACGAGAATAATTTTAGGTGTGCAGGAGGATTTTGAAACAAATATTTAAGAAATAATATATAAGTTCACCTTTATTTTTCATAATGAAAAAAAAAATGAGAAAAAGTTTTTCAGAATGTAAAATCACACACAAGGTATAAAATGTCAGCCGACTTTATTGAAATAATTTTTTTCGATAAAAAAACAATAAAAAATTCAATGAGGAAACATAATTTATTCAAAAATTCATTTTTTGGAGCCGGATATAAAATATTAATCTTTAATCAGTGATTTTTAAGTTTCAATGGAGCTATTTTTTCGTAATATAAAAGTAGATTTATTTGTTGGAATGTAAATTCTTTTTATTTATTTTAAAAGTAATTGGGCGGTAACATTCAAATTGTTATAATATATATTTTTTGTTCACAATATGATCATATCTATATCACAAATGAGTGGAACTGATGTGGCTGAAAAGTGGAAAATAAGTAAGTCACTTTTGACGACGTGGTTGAGTGCGGCCGTTTAGCGTCACTGTGACGGCATTTCCACGTGATTGCAAACAAGAATGACGACGTCACTGTTGCAAAAATCACATCATTATGATGTTAAAGTGATGTGGTTTGGTTTGCTGGGTGTGGAAGTAGTGATTCCTTGGGCAGCGGTTTTTACTAATAGAATTAAAATTTAAATTGAAGTCTCCACAAATTATGTAGGTGTAACCATTGAATCTGCTATAAATTTCATTTACTAAATCCCAAAACCTATTTAAAAACAATTCAAAGTTACCCAATGGACTCCTGTATACACATATAATAATAATTTTTAATTCCGAATTATAAGCTGTTGTGAATTCCAATACCTTTTCTAATGGTAGAGTTTCTATATTTTCAATGCTTTTAAAATTTAGGTTAGTATCAGCATAGATTACTACACCACCATGTATATATAAATTACGAGAATAACATGAAATTAATTGGTATCCGTTTATTTGAAAGTCTGTTTCTTCGTTGCTATGCATCCAATGCTCTGAGAAGCAGACAATATTAATAGGTTTGTTATTTTTATTGTATTCCTCTAAAAGTATATTTATTTCATCAAATTTTTTTCCGTAGTGATTGTATATTAAGATGCATTACAACAAAGGGCACATCAAGCTTATGATTAATTGTATGATTAGAATAAGCCGTATCCTAGGGTTTCTTAGCATTGTTGCGCAGTGTGTAGTTCTTTCCTCTGTTGGTGATTACCGCTTTGCTCCGGTGATACTGCCGGATTGATACAGATGCTCGTGCTTCCTCTTCGGATAGTTATCTTATAGTTATCTTATTTTTACAGTTTACAGTTTTTGGGGTGTTTCGCCCTCTTAAAATCCGTGTTTTGCTTTAGATAACTTTAGCTGCTCAACCCATTTCAACATACATGTTTGGTTTTATAGGAAAATACTTTTCAATTCTGTAATTACGAGGATTTTAACTTCATGTGCATTATTTCGTTGGTCCACTCTAAATAATCGTTTCTCATTTCTGATTTCGTTTCTGTTTTCAGCCACATATATAAAATCATTTTTATTTACACAACAAAAAAATACGATATAATTCCAATAAGTATATTATCGCCATTTTAAGATTACCGAAACATGGAATATTTTCACATGTAATATCACTAGAGGTTAAATTATTCTCGAAATTTTTTTCGAGGTCATGAATATTTTGAGAAGTATCCCAAGCCGCAGGCCAGGGACAATTGTCTTAAAATATTCATGACCAAGGAAAAATTTTCTGTTTTTAATTCAAGCTCGAGTGGTATTATGTAAGAAAATTTCACAGCAAGTTGCATTTAATTATATAATGCCAGAATTTATTTTGACAGTGTAATAATAGAAAGCTTTGAATAACTTTAAAAAACGGCCGTATTCACCATTGTCTGTTAAATTAGCATCAGGGAGTTAAGTCTCCAACAGTCTGATAAAGTTACTATTCGGTATTCACCATGATACAAAGAATTAATTGTATCATGGGTATTCACCATAGATGATTAGGGCCTAACCACAGAAGACCTATACCAGAAACGACTCTCTGGCCTTCCCGCCAATATTGAATTTTATGCGCATATGTCATATGTCGGTGGTATTATTGTCAACCTATAAATCCGCAGGTTTCTAAATTCACCGGTGGAGCGTACCGCTAAGCAATAACATTATATGATTGGCTATTTTGAAAACCAAAGCCAAAATCAGCTTCGAATTTTATCTACCAATGCGTCCAGCGGTGAATTTAGAAAGGTGCGGATTTATAGGTTGACAATACCACCGACAAGATGGCCGAAGGTCACCCCAATTTACCATTGAAAGAGTGCGTTTGCACGCACTCAGTAATTTAGTCGAGTCGCTTAGTAATTTAGTACTCGACCAATGTGGACAGCGTGTTTTAGTCAAGTAATTTAGTGGAAAGCAATTACTAAATTACTGGACCGTCTCTCCACTCGACTAAATTACTGGATGCGTGCAAACGCACCCAAACATCGAACGTGCCTCCGACAGTGACGCTTCTGGTATAGGTCTTCTGTGGCCTAACAGTCAGTTAAATCCTCTGATGAGTTAACAGGAGAAATTCGAGCTGTTAAACCCCAACAGACTGATATCGAAACGTCAACTGTCAAATAATCCTTGTTTATATTAAAAAAAAAAATTAAACAAAAATAATGGAAAGAATTAATATAGTTGAATTCAATAACCTTTTAAATTCATCTTCAGACGACAGCGATGATCAAATCAGACGGCCAAGTACTATAACGAACCATAATTTCATAAACAAATTAGATGACCTGGACTTTAAAAAAAAGATTTAGGATGAACAAAGATACTGTAGTAGGAATCTCTAATATGTTGCATGGAGTGCTTAAACCTTTGGACAAGAAAACTAACCCGGTATCGAAATTGAATCAACTTTTAATTTGCCTATGTTTCTACGTATAGGGACATTTCAAATTAATATTGGAGATCAATGTATCCCAGTCAACGGTATCCCGGATTGTGCGAAATGTTACCAGACAAATAGCAAGATTAAGATCCCGAGTTTATTAAAATGCCTGAAACAGATCAAGAAAAACAACGAACAGTTTTAGGATTTTATGAAATTGCAAATTTACCAGGGAGTAGAGGTCCTTAGCCGACATTGGGCCTCCCCCCACCACTTTATGTGACGTCATGACCTTGACCTTAGATGACGTAAACGTCCTTGGGCTGTGCACGCTCTTGTATCATATCATTTGACCTTGAAAAGGTACGTTTGCCAAGCACACATTTTGTGCCTTCGTGGCCTTGACCTTGGATGGCGTAAGCAACCCTGAGATGTAGACACTGCCCGATCCTGTGTTAGACTTGCACCGCGTCGCTTGACATCGAAAAGCATGTTTGTGAAGGATTGAATGTGTTGTGACGTAGCAGCACTTTGCTATAAAAGAGTGAGAGGAGTTAACATGTAATCATTCTTAACGTTAGACTCCTGTAGTAAAGTAGCAAAGATGTATACGTGTATTTGTGGTGCTAGTTTTACGCGAGGTGATAATATGCGACGCCATCAGAGGCAAGCATGTAAAAACTTAAATCAAGATGGCCCCTGAGCAAAACGGCCAAAAGTGGATTCAAACTTTTCAACGTCTGCAAGCTTGCAAACGTGTAACAGCTGTAATGTGACTTTAACAGCTAATCAGATGCAATCTCATAAAAGAACATTGCAACATAGAACAAACTCATGTGTACCTTTGATGGATGGTGTAGAAATTGTTCGAAGTGCCTTCAAATATAGAATTATAACCTACCGAGTGCACAGTGAAAATGAGAAATTAGACTATATAATATTTTTCAACGAAATTAGACCTAAAATATTAAATTTATTAGAAGAAGTACTGTTACTTCACAAAACAGTAAAAATAAACATGGGGACGTTTGCCAAATACATATTGCAAACTCAAGAAATATCAGAAATGAAATCATTTAATACCCCCAATAAGATTTTGGACCAGAGTATGGATTTAGGCAACTTTCTCGATACCTTTGTGGACATGATGGTGACACAAACTACAGAGTTCCAAGAACGTGGTTCCGGTATGTAAATATCTATTGATGTGTAGAATAATAATAACTGCATATTATTTTTTAGGATGGGCCCTCGTGCAAATAAAATTTGTTGAAATAAATGTAAATAAGTACAGTCCACTGGGTGGTTCATCATACATCAAACTACCAAAGTTCATAGAAAATAAAAGGGCCATAGTGAATATAGAAAACCAGGATCAGTATTGTTTTGCTTGGGCTGTAACTTCAGCGCTGTACCCTGCAAATGGTCGAACATCTGACATGTCATCTTATCCACATTATTCAAGAGTTTTAAATTTGACAGGTATGGATTTTCCAGTTAAATTGCGGGATATTTCAAAATTTGAAGAATTGAATAATATATCGGTTAATGTATATGGTTTAGAAAAGAAATTTGAGAATAATAGAGTAAAGTATGATGTTGTCGGACCTTTGCGTTACTCTGAGAAGAAATTGCGTATGCATGTTAATTTGTTATTAATTTCCGCGGAATGTGATAAGGATCATCATTGTACGGTAGACTGTGCCAAAACTCACTATTGTTGGATACAAAATTTATCTAGGTTAGTTTCACATCAAATTTCTGCTCACGAGCATAAAAAATATTTTTGTGATGGATGCTTGCTGTATTTTAGTAATGAGCGTCAGTTAATGCTTCATCAGAGAAATGATTGTAATCATATTTATACAACACCATCGAGACAATTTCGGATTGATAAATATGGGAAACAGGTACCGGAAAATATATTAAAATTTGAAAATTTTGAAAGGCAAATGCAAGTACCATTCGTAGTGTATGCTGATTTTGAATCTATTCTGAAACCAATAAACACATGTGAGCTGAATTCTCTTACACTAACAAAACTTTCATACATGAGCCCTATTCCTTCGCATATTTCATAAAATGTTCTTTTGATAATTCAATTTCCAAGTTTGAACTATACAGAGGATCTGATGCAGCTAAAGTTTTTGTATCCCGTATAGAGTCTGATTTAAGAGAAATTTATAATACATATTTGAAAGATATAGTTCCAATGACTCCTCTGACATCATCGGAGAGAGAAAATTTTAATAATGCAACTATTTGCGGTATATGTGAGAAACCCTTCGAAGAAGGCGATGTAAAAGTGAAAGATCATTGCCACGTCACTGGTAGAATAAAATTCGGTGCTGCTCATTCTATCTGTAATTTAAATTATAAAATACCAAATTTTATTCCGGTTATATTTCACAATATGAGCGGATATGATATACACCTATTTGTGAAAGAGTTATGTTCTCATAAAGACAAAATTGATGTAATACCACAAAACAAGGAAAAATATATATCTTTTACAAAACATCTTTATATGCATGATTATATTAACAGCAAAGGAGAAAAGAAAAATAGATTTTTAAAATTACGATTCATTGATAGTTTCAAATTTATGTCGGCATCATTACAAAATTTAGGAGAAAATTTAACCGATAACCAAATGGTTATGACTAGAAGCTTTTTTGCGGATGATGTAAAATTTAATTTAATGCGACGGAAAGGTGTATTTCCATACAGTTTTGTGGATAGTTTAGAGAAGTTAAATAATAGAAAGTTGCCTTCCAAGCAGGAATTCTATGACAACTTAAATGAAACACATATATCAGATGAAGATTATGAAAGAGCCAAAAATGTATGGAGGTTGTTTGAGTGTCAGAGTTTGGGCGATTATTCAGATGTCTATTTAAAATCAGATGTGCTTCTTTTATGTGACGTATTTGAAAATTTTCGCGAAATTTGTCTGAATAAATATAAATTGGATCCAGCTCAATATTATACAGCTCCAGGTTTATCTTGGGACGCTATGTTGAAATTGACGGGAGTGGAACTAGAACTATTAACAGACATTGACATGACTCATTTTTTTAAAAGGGGTATCCGTGGTGGGATAAGCCAGTGTTCAGAAAGGAAGCATATTGCGAATAATAAGTTTCTACCTAATTACAATCCCAATGAGCCGTCATCATTCATTACTTATCTAGACGCCACGAATTTATATGGACACAGTATGTCTCAGGTAATACAGGTACATTTGAGTGGTTATCTGAAAGAGAAATTATCGATTTAGATGTGTTTTAACCGCCTTCCATGTCACCTCAATGACCCTCTTAAGTCTAGAAGATCTAGATTTGTCTGAGTAAAGGAGACGGGGCCCTACAGTTTATGGTGGAATCCGAACCACTTCTTGGGGAAAATTTCCTATGAAAAATTTTTTCGCTGTGTGGGGCTCGAACCCACTTCGCTAGGTACGCTCAGAGTGCAAGCTAGACGCGCTAACACACTGGGCTACCGACCCCCCTTGATGTTACCAATATTTCAGATCAAAGTGCATGCGGGTATATTTTTGAAGTGGATATACACTACCCTGAAGAGTTGCACGATTTACACTCAGACTTGCCATTCTTAGTGGAAAACGTTATACCGCCTGAATCAAAATCAAAATCATCCAAATTAATTCCAAATTTGAATGATAAAAAGAGATATGTTGTACACTACAGAAACTTGAAACAAGCCATTAGAAATGGTTTAATGGTATTAAAAACGCATAGAGTGCTTAAATTCAATCAGTCACCTTGGTTAAAAAAATATATCGATTTGAATACAGAAATGCGAAATAAAGCAACCAATAAATTTGAAAAAGATCAGTATAAGTTAATGAATAATGCGGTTTTTGGTAAGACAATGGAAAATGTCGATAATAGAAAAGATATTAAGTTAGTTACTCACTGGGGTAATGAAAGAAAAACTATAGGTGCAAATACACTAATAGCTCGTCCAAATTTTAAGTCATGCACAATTTTCTCCGAAGATTTTGTAGCAATTGAAATGGGTAAATTGAAAGTACTGTATAACAAACCAATTTACGTGGGCTTTTGTATACTTGAATTGTCGAAGACGGTTATGTATGACTTTTTTTATGATGTTATTAAAAGTAAATTCGGTCATGATTCTTCGTTGCTGTATATGGACACAGATTCGCTAATTATTAAAATTTTTACAGACAATTTCTACGACTTTATTATACAAAATCCCGAATAATTTGATACTTCTAATTATAATGAAGGAAATAAATTTAATATTCCAAAAAATCCATCAGTGCTCGGAAATATGAAAGATGAGTTCCCTGAGGATCCTATTATTAGCTTCTATGGTACTGGTGCAAAAGCTTATTACGTGCAATCAGTTCGTAATGAGCTAAAGAAAGCCAAAGGTGTAAAGAAGTCGGTGATTAAAAAAGAATTGACGGTAGACGACTACAAGAAAGTCGTTGAACAAGGGGGTTTAATATTTCGAACATTTACAAGTCATTTACATGATATTTTTACAGAAATGCAGAATAAAGTAGCTCTTTCTTATCATGACGACAAGCGTTTCATTATCCCAAATACGTCCAGGACACTCCCCTGGGGACATTCTGATATAAGATTCTTTCAAAGTGAGCCAAAGCAAAACTTTGAGTGGTTAATATCAGCCGTAAATAGTCTCGAACGAGATGTTGAAAAAAACAATGACAATTTAGATGCTTCACTTGCAGCAATAGCAGAGTTAAGTCAGTCTAATAATGCTTTTAGTACTTAACGCAAAGATCGGCAAACATAATACAAAACTGGAAAATTCATCACAATATTTCACTTAATCAAAATAAATAGTGGTCAATAATTGTAACAAATGTATGTATTCTCTTATTATTCGTTAATAAAATTTATATGTAAATTGTTGTGTTTTTCTTATTATATGAGTTCTCTCAAAATAAATGGTAATCAGATAATGTAAAGCTATTCACTATTTAAGCTATTACACCACTTTTTACTGATAGTGTGTATAGTCAAAGTTAGCTGTTGGAAAATAACTCTACTAGGATAGCTAGCACCACCTTATTTCTAGCGGCTGCGCAAGGTAATTGCTGTATTAAAAGTTGTAGTGTCTAGTGTCAGCGCCGTCTATACTTCAACGGCAGCATTAGATCATCGAATTTAGCAAAAGTTGTAGTACTCTGCTATTGCATCTAATGGTACTTGCGCCAGCAGTGGCTAATTTCAACCAATAAGAAATAAGAGTGGGGTGAAGAGTGGGATTAAATTACAACCAATGAGAATAAGGGTGGGGTGAATTCCTCTACGCTAGCATCACTGATGCTGAGTAGTGATGGGCATAACCGATTAATTTCAATAACCGAATACTAGGTATTCAAGTGATTTCAATAACCGGATAATCATTCGAGTGATGGTCACTTGAATGCTATGCATAACTTACAAGGTTATTTAACAATTTTTGTTCAAATTCCGATTCATAAAAAATGTTTCAATATTTTCATGAAAAAATCAGTCAATCAATAAATTTTTGGGAAAAGTGTGTACAGGTTAAAATGATTCTTTATAAAATTGCACATAGTTTGATTATTCTTGACATAATAAATATAGATAATAATAATAATTATAAATAAAATAATTATAAATAAAATAATTATAAATAATAGGTAAATATATGGATACTGATTACTACATCAATCGATTCGAATTTATATACCTAATATTTATTTTAAAAACGTAGGTTAGTAATAAGGTTCACTCGTTTATTATACGATACGAGTGAACATTTAATTTATTTGTGAGAGTGATGAGTGATATGACTACTACCGGATAACCGGTTATTTTTCACTCGAGTGATCCCATCACTAATGCTGAGGAGGAAGTTCTTTTCGTCTTCAACTTTTAAGTCGATCAGATGTGTTCGTGCTTTAAAGCTTTAATTCTTTGAGTTTTTTATTCCTTTGTGGAAATTTATTTCTAAAATGGAAGGTGGAAGAAGGTCACCAATTGTG
This sequence comes from Rutpela maculata, assembly GCA_936432065.2. NCBI lineage: Eukaryota > Metazoa > Arthropoda > Insecta > Coleoptera > Cerambycidae > Rutpela > Rutpela maculata. Next base: position 121,921,181 of record OW386287.2, on the reverse strand, counting down.
AATACGCTGACGGCGATGACATTCGTAGCCAACTATCGACCATCGCAGGAGGATATTGAAATACCGACGCTACCCACGCTTAACAATGGCGGCGGCCCCAACTGCAGTACCGACTTTGGCGACATACAGGTAATTTCTTATTTTAATAAAAAAAGTGTTGAGTTGTAATTTGCTTAATATCTAAATAATATTTTCTTACTTTGGCGATATAGAGGTAATTTCTTATTTTAATAAAAATAAAAGGTAGTGTGTAAGTTGTGATTTGCTTATTATCTAAATAATATTTTCTTTCCAGGCTGACATCCGTTTCTCTGGGGATGAGTTTTCCATGGTCAATCCGGAATTTATGCGTCTCTTGGACGAGGTGGAAAACACCACGCCTCGGTCGATCAACCAGCCAGAGAACAGCAACAATGTCGGCGTCGGTGCAAATGTAGCATTTCTGGGTGAGTCGAATATGCCAAAAAAAAATGTTTCTCAATCTGTGCCTCCTACTCTTACGAAAAAATACATCGATGACGATGATTCTGATTTTCAACTTTCAAAACCTAAGAAAATAAAATCAGCATCTTCGTCATCGAAGGATAAAGTTGGCAATTCACAGTCACGCCCTTCGAAGACTTCTCTACCTGCGAAGGATAGTTTTGTGGTCGAGGCGAAACCCTCGGCCTCAAAAAAATCCAACAAAGCTCAGGTGGCGAAATCTAAGAAGGGCGATAGCAATGAAAGCTCAATACTTCGTGATATTTTAAATGAACAGAAATATTTACCAGCCCTTGTAAGTCCTATTGGTGATCAAGCCGATAATGTAAGACATGAGACTTCAAAGAAAGGCAAGGGGCTAGTAAATAAAAGTGTTGTTAAAAAATCGGGTGTTAAAAAGACGGCTGTGAATCGTAAACTTCCCGGTAACAACGCTTTAGAACAAGGCACTTGTTCTAGAGCAGTGAGACCGGATATTCGTAAGAGTACTCCGGTTGTGAATCAGAATGATGTGTGTGAAATCGGTTAGGACAGTAATTTTAGGAATATTTTTTTTATATTGTAATTTTATAATAGTTTTAAGTCGATAAAAAAAATTAGTCATTTTATGACAAAAAAAATTAACAGAAAAGAATTTCATAATAATAAGAAATAGTTTTTAAGTTATTGTTATTATTAGAGTAGCTATTTGTATATATAATTTTTTTTATTTTCTTTAATTCTTTGATAAATAATTGTGTAATTGTTTTTCCATATTTTATTGTGTATGTGTGTGTTTGAAATCGCGTAGGACAGTAATTTTAGGAATATTTTTTTTATAATGTAATTTTATAATAGTTTTAAGTCAATAAAAAAAATTAACAGAAAAAAATTTCATAATGCTTAATAAGAAATAGTTTTTAAGTTATTGTTATTATTAGAGTAGTTATTTGTATATGTAATTCTTTTTATTTTCTTTAGTTCTTTGATAAATAATTGTGTAATTATTTTTTCATATTTTATTTAAATTAAATATATAAAGTTAGGTTATAATGATGATTTTTTTTATAGTAAGTAAAAATATGTGAATAAAAAAATTATTTTCCTAATATTGATATTTTATTTCTTATATACCTAATATAAACAAACTCCCATTGCGCCATGTGCAGTAATAGAAAAATAGAAAATGGCAAACTGGCCCCTCTGTTACCTCTTTTACTAGAGGTAACAGACAAACGCTTCCGCTAGACAATAGGTGGAGCTGAGTAGCAGAATTGTTTCCCAATCATACGCAAAACTTTTACGACGGACGAGTAGTCACTACCTTATAGGACCGGCTATTCGACCGTCGTATAAATTTCCGCCCATAGGTGACAGAAAACTTCGATTCACTAACGCTTGCGCTGAGTAGCGCACACAACTTTTACGACAGGTGGCAGCACAAAGTTCGTTCCAGTAAGAAATTGTGTAATAGCTTAAATAGTGAATAGCTTTTATTTGATTACCATTTGTTTTGAGAGAACTCATATAATAAGGAAAACACAACAATTTGTATATAAATTTTATTAATAAATAATAAAGAGAACACATACACATACAAAATAAATTAATGCTACTTGAGATAATTGTGCATACTGGTGATTTTTATAGTTTAATTAAAAATTTGTGAATAAAAAATAATTTACCTTCCAAAAAAAAAACAAAATAATATAAAAATATAAATAATAAATACATATAAAATAAACAATATAAAAATAAGTTAATCGGAGTCGCTATCATCCATTGGTATTGTATCTATAGACCAACCGGACGGCGAAGAAGCTCTGCTGGGCGGTTCTACCTCGGAATCCAAGTCGCTGCTACCAATTGGCAATGTATCGATAGACCAACCTGATGGAGAAGCAGATCTGCTGGGCGGCTCTGCTTCCATGGACCAGCTACCACTGTCTGGATCCTCTTGATGCCCCAGATCTTCGTGGTGGGGCACTAACACCATTCAACTGCTGCTATCAGGACCATTCCCATCGTAGGAGTGAGCAATCCTAATATCGTACTCCCAGAAAGACAATGCTGCTTCCCTGGATTCGCTGGAACTCACAATATTTTCTTGGGAAGCCATTCCTCTTCCAGCTATGCAGTTTAACTGAGGACCAAACGGTGGGGAGTTTATTATATAAACACACCCCCACTCCACCACAACCAACATAAACAAGCCTTGCAAATAGACATTTTAATCCGTTTCTGCATCGGATACAGACGGTGAACTTTCAGAGGACACTGCTTCTGAAGAAGTTTCGCGATATCCATTTGTAGTGCTATCGGTCGGACCCGGTGGCTCCTCTGAAATCCACGATAAATATGAACTCCACTCACCGGTTTCTGGATCTTGGTATCTTACTACTTCGCACCATATCAATGGTACGACATTCGATGACATCGAGTCACTGGTAGAGGAGACGGTTGGATCTTGGATTGTATCCATATTAAATGCAGAAACTCAAATGAAGAAGAATACATTATTTCCTACTATTAAGTTGATTTACACCACTTTATTTTGCTTTTAAAATATAAAATAAAAACAAATATTTTCATAAAATAGATATATTTATTTACAAAAAGAAACATATTTATAAGTATTATTTACAAACTGAACTAAAAATTAACCTTAGGACTAATATACATGTATTTACTTAAACTAAACTATTTACATATTTACAATACTAAACTATTTAAAATTTATGTTTCTTGTTATTATTGCAAATGTTGCAGATTTCCACTGGTCTCATTTGATGCAGCGGATCTCACCACCTCTTGTATCCACAGCTACATACGTCATAGTGGTGCAGAATATCTCGTCCCCGGGGTGTCCTCTTAGGAGATACCTGTCCTTGAACTCCACTTCATCCTCTTCATCTGAGGCATCTGCAACGATGCCATCGTCATCAGAATCAGCAGGTCCACCTTCAAGTACGATAACATCATCGTCTTCCTCGTCTCCTGCGAGAACACCCTCGATGGCTCCAGCAACTCCCCCTTCGGCTCCAACAGCGTCGACATCGACATCGATATCGCCTTCGACACCAGCCACATCTGCATCCCCCTCATCGTCGCTCCACATATTGTTGATGAGGTCCAGCTCTGCCAACCAATCCAAAAACTGCAGGTTGACACACCCCCTGGGTGCATCAACCATAAAATTTGGTACAGCAGCCATCGTTAATTGAAAAAAAGTGTAAGGGTAAACGTAAACAAATAAATCTGTTGATGTGCTGAAAATCAACTGAATCGTATCACGTCTCCTCCTCGTTTATAAGTAGCCGGCGACCTTGGCCTTGAATGACGTCAGCGCCCTCAACATCTATTAAATGCGAATGAATACGAAGAGGAGCACAGTTATTTTTCTGCTTTCGTACTGCATATACTATAAAGTATTAACAAGTGTTAAAATGCCTTTTCCAAAAGAGTGGGAATCCAAACCAACCATCGCCGCATACCCATATAGTACGTATAACCAAATTGTGTGTCATAATTGTTATGTGTCCTGGCCGAAGGAGTACATGAATTCATGTACGGGATTGTGTAGAAAATGTAGAGAGGCGAATCCTGTGCCAATTAAGAAAAGCCAAGGGGTTCAAGGAAGAGATTCAGGCGAGCGCCAAGAAAATGAATGTCGCAAGTGTCTGCAGCTGTTAACTCGCACAAATTTCGGAGTAAGCAGAGATGTTTGTGATGTGTGCAAGGTGGACCATCCATTAAGGCAGCGGTGTCTCTCTTGTGATAGGTATAAAGACGATTGTTGGAACAATGTGTGTAGGATGTGTAGAGAAGATAAAATATTGTGCGAGAATGTTGGTCATTTTTATGGGAGTTTTGTGCATCACGAAAGAAAATGCTGGTGTTTTAACCAAGAAATCCAGTTGTTAAGGCATGAGATTAATTCATGGAATTAAGGCATGGAATTTTATGAAGATATAAAATTTCTTTCTTTATTGTATTTGGATTTAGAATAATTTATATTTTGCCAATAAAATATATTTAAATAAATTTGTTTTTTTTTCTTCTATTAACTTACTGATATATAAAATGTAAATAATGTTACAGTGAAATAAAGAAAATAATGAATTTTAGACATTTAAATAAAACACATTAATGTCGTATACATATTTTATTACTATACTACTGATACACAAGTAAATATATAATTGATTATGCATATTTTACAATGTTTAAAATTTAATAAACTACACAACGTCCATTTTGTCAATCCAAGAGTTGTGTTCTTTGGAAAGCCCCATCCATTTAACAAATATTCTGTTTCCTTTTTTCCTTAACACCTTCTCCACTAGATATGTATCGGGATATTTAGTTTTTTGTAACTCCATTTCATAAAAACATCCTTTAATTGGTTGGCCATACATATCTTGAAGCTGATAAGTTGTTGGGTTAGTTATGTTTATTTTTACAATTTTAAAAAGTTCAGTTGAAAAATTGACTGTAAAACCTTTTTCAAATACACCTTTGTATGCACTTATTCGAACTACATCACCAACATGAAACTTAGGTTTTAAAGCAATCCTAATATTATCATAAGCACTCAATTTTGTGGATGGTTTTACATCAGCAGGCTTCATACCAATCGTGCGATGTACTTTGTTATTGTACATATTTGTAACGTTGGCTAGAATGTCGAACCATTTGTATTTACCTCTAGCTGAGAATTCTTTATATAACCAATTTTTTAATGTCCGTATCACTCTCTCCACAACTGCTGCTTTCTTTGTACTATACGTCGAGTAATGATTAATGGAATGTTGTTTCATTAAAGTGGAAAAGTGTTTGTTGTAGAATTCGGTACCCTGGTCGCTTTGAATATTCTTAGGTGAGTAGTTTGATTTTTGCAAAATGCTCCTCATGCCCTTCGTAATTTCAATTGCCGTTTTATTTCTTAAAGGTCTTGTCCACACATATTTTGAGTAGCAGTCAATCACTACGAGAATATATCGATAACCTTTATTCTCATTAGCATATGGCTGCATTTCAGCCAAATCAATTTGCCATAAATCACCGTAACCCTTGATGATTGTTCTTCTTCTACAGAAATTTTTACGGGGTAATCTGTGCAGCTCCTCCACAATGCCCCTTTTTGTACTACTAATTTCCATGATAACTTCTTGATTCCAATGGGGAGGATACACCTAACTGGTAGATGTTTGCCAATAGACTAATTTCTAATAAGTTAATTCTTCTAATTTAACAAGTTTCTCAATTAAATTATTAATCTGTTTAGAGTAACTGCATTTTCAACTTCTTTATGTTTTTTGTCAGTATCTTTTTGTATTTGTTCATTAACATACTTTTTCATTGCTGCAATAACTTCTCCTTTTTTTCTTTGCATTTGGTCATCAACATACTTTCTCACAGCACCACTAACTAAGCCAGCTTGATCATTAACTTTATGCATTTGCTCATTAACATACTTTTTCATAGCTCCACTACTTAAGTCAGCTTGACTATCGACATACTTTTTCATTGCTGCAATAATTAAGTCACTGATCTCATCCATAGCCTTGTGGATTTCTGCAAAGAATGTAGCAAAGCGATTTTCAACATAGTTACGTGTTACACCATCCTTACTATCTACTGGTTCTCCAATGTTCTTTAAACGTTTATTCTGGATATCAAAGTGATTATCTGTGGTGAGGTTAAAGCCAAGACCTGGTGGACCGCGTACGACTAATGATTTATTAGCGCCGCCTCTTCTACGTCCAAACTTGTCAATTGCGTTGTGAACAGGTAGCATTTCTGATTACATCTGATCTGATTTAAGTATTTCACAATATATTATACTTCCCAATTAGATATATTCACAGGGAAATTTAATAAAATCAATTTTTCTTTTTTTATTTAAATTATTTCTTCCTACGTTGGACACTCCTTACTGGAATTAAATTTAATTTCGCTAAAAGATTATTTTTTCTTCTCTCATTTCCTCCAACAAACTAACTATTTCATTGTTAACACCACTGTTACCTGCCATTTTTGAACTATACAGCAGACGTAGACGATCTACCAACTCTTTCGGTTTATTCCAATAAACATAATCCACACCTCTACTATTGTATAATTTCTTAATAGACATACCCGAACCTTTTCTAGATCTTGTCATTACTGTAGGAGATAACAGTGGTTTTATAATTTGACTGAATTTCTTCCATTTCTTTTGATTCAAACCCAGACTTATATCATAACGGTTATACGGTGCTTTTGTTTTATTTAATATTTGCCGATATATTTCACGCTCTTCATCTCCAGTAAAAGTCTCATCACTACGTAGAACTGATGGATGTTTCATAAATATTACATCATACAACTTAGAACTGCCAGGATACTTTCCCACTCGCTTATTACCATACCACAAGGTGATATTTCCATCAGAAAAGCGTATTTCGCTATTACCCATTAGTAGTTTATCTGTGTTGGGATCTAGACGCACACCGTATATAGATAGTATCATATTTATGATTACCAGACTTTAAATTTTCTACATGTTGTTTGATCACATCACCCTTTTCTGCACTGCTAAGGATACTTTCTGAACCTGGGGTACTCATTAACGATGATCTTGGTGGCGTTTCCATAAAATATGCTTGACTTGCATTATTCTCATCATCATCACTAGTTTCAGATGTAGCTTTAAATACACTGGTACTAGCTCTTGCACCCCATGGTGTTTGTGTTGGCTTTTGCGTGTGCGTTGGCACATTGTTTTGTGATTTTACCTTTGAAGCGGATGATAAGACTTTTAAAGGTGTGGTTATAGGTTCATATATCTTCTCCAGCGTTAATTTATTCTCAGCATCTCTATTCTTGAGAGAATTGAATTTCTTACGTACGGAGTCGGTAGCCTCAACTAATTGACGTTTCAGACTTATTTCAGCTCCCACATCTCTATCCATATTAGCTTTCTGCTTAATTTCGTCGATGTAATACCGACGCTGTCTGCAGATCGATTGAAGTCCTAATTACAATTCCTTATGGATATATGAAACTATCAAGTCCTTTCCTGTATCTTCCCTTATTTACTTCTCTATCTTTGTCAATTACAAGAAACCCATATCTTTCTTTCCAACATTCTGCACACATTTCTTGAAATAACTTAAAAGATACGTCTGGTGAGACATGATCAGAGAAAATGTGATGTAAATTCATGTCATCCTGCTTGAACAATGCTATAAAATTTGCGTTATCCCTCACTAACTGCTTTGGCACGCGAGAATATGTTTGTGCCAGATAAAAACAATCTACATTTCTATGGCGACCCATTGAGAAAAACGCACGAATTACATCTTGTTTTTCACATATAACATCATCAAATATAAATATAGAATCAGGTTTAGCATCGGATGGCTCCACTATATCTGCATTATTACTGAAGGTGTAAAATCCCAGTCCCTTAATAGGTTCTAATATCTTGCGCAAATACTCGTACTTGGGTTGATACAGAGACTTTGAATATAGGTAAATGTTTGCAAAACGAAGTCCAAGGGGGTGAGTAAGCAGAGATATAAGTAAATTTGTCTTTCCACAGGCACTTGGGCCGATTAATAGTCCACGAATTGTTGTGGGAAGTAATGGTCCATGGCGCGATTCGACTTGTAACCCACCTCCAACTTTTTCGTCTAAATTGTCTACAGCAAACTTCTGTCTCTGCTTTACAATACGCATTGTATCACGGCTGAAGACTATATAAATAGATGTATGCATTACAATTGTTATTTAAATGTTGTCAGTCAAACAGCACACAAGTAAAAACCGCCATTGTTTAAAGGCTGGTAGAGGGGTAGTAAATTCCTTAATAAATAAGCTTCCATTTGAACTGCATTTACCGGGAGGTTATCAGTACTGCGGCCCCGGTACTAAATTACAAAAAAGATTAGCGCGAGGTGATCCAGGTATAAATAAGTTGGATTCTGCGTGCAAGCAACACGATATTGCATACGATCAAAACACGAACGATTTAGCTGCCCGACACAAAGCAGACTATCAGCTTGAACAAGCTGCTTGGAAACGAGTTAAATCCAAAGACGCAGGTATAAAAGAAAAGGCTGCAGCGTGGTTAGTTACTACCATAATGAAGGGGAAACAACGTCTCGGTATGGGATGTAGGTCAACAACATCTCGTACTACAAAAAGAAAAAATATAATTAAAAAGAAGAATAAAAGCAGGAAGAACGTTAAAAATGTAGCGTTCGGTGCTGGAATAGTGCGCAAGGTACGTGATGATCTACGTAAGGTCGGTGGCAAGCGGTCTATTGCTAATGATACAAAAAAAATTGCTCAAATGGCGCTTCAAGCAGCACGGCGTCACATGAGGGCGGCTGGTGGAAAACGCAATATTCGTACACCTCGCATAATACCGATTCCGAAAGTTGGTGGAATTCTACCTTTAATACCTATTTTTGCAGGATTATCAGCGTTAGGTAGTTTGGCTGGAAGTGCAGCTGGTATAGCTAAAGCTGTAAATGATGTTAAAACAAGTAGAGAGGAATTAGCCGAAAAAAATCGTCATACTAGACACATGGAAGCGATTGCTCTAGGAAAAAGTGGCAAAGGATTATATTTGAAACCGTATCGTAAAGGTCTGGGTCTTTATTTAAAACCACAAAGTTCAAAAAACTACTAGACACCCTACCTCGAAAACCTCTCACCGACATCGATCTTAAATATTATGCTGAGAAGATGAAGGTACCATATTTTCGAGGTATATTTATGCGTGACAATCTACCAAATTCTGGACCACATCATAATGAATCCTCCATCATAAATTTGGATAGTATAGATGGCCCTGGAACACACTGGGTGGCATATAAAAAACGTGGCAGTTTAGTCACATATTTCGATAGTTTTGGCGATTTACCCCCGCCAAGAGAACTAGTCCAGTACTTGCGCAACGGTTCAATGTCTACAAATAAAATCTACTATAATTATGAGCGCCAACAAAATTTTAACACAGTGTGGTGTGGTCATTTGTGCTTAAAGTTTCTTTCCTCAAAAAATTAAACAAAAACTTTTCAAATGGAATCTGTAACACCATCAATGGATCGAGAAGCAATTAAACGGATGGGCCACTCATTGATTGCTTTCTCTAGACTACGCAGCTTATTGAAGATGAGTAAAGAGCAACTTTCAGATATGCCTAAAGGGTAATGATTGCATGTGTCCCTAATGAAATTGCGTTAGTGTGGGATAAGTTACCCAGACATCTTCAGGATGATATTGACATTTTAAAATATCAGTACTGTCAAGAACATTATTCTAATGATGAAAATAATATCGATGTTAATGATGGCTCACCACCTCGAAAAATATTTTGCTGCTACTGTAAAGTGCACGAGGTGAACGTGGTGTCAAATAATGACATAAATGTATCTCCATCACCCCCCAAAAAAAGAAGATTAATCCACAACAATTGCTGTAAATCACAATAAATTCATGCAGCAATCTCCAAAAACATCAGTCATGTCACACACCTTCACTTTATCAAGCCGCTCAAGCGTGCTCAGTGCAGAATTTTATCCACCCATTGAACTAGATATGGGTAGTCGATATGGACTGGGATTAATTGGATTTTATTCATACAACTCTATATTTAATGTAGACGAGACAAACAATCGTTTTTGTTATAGAGAGCGTCCAAAACTACCCCTTGTATACAAGCATATACCATATGGAGCCTATGAAATTGATGAAATATATCGAGTAATACTGAAAGCTATACCAGCTGATACAGAGGAAGAAAAAGAGAAATTATTCCGGCTACGAGCAAACAACAATACGCTGAAGTGTGAAATTTGGTCAAAATATGGAATTGACTTTTCACAAGCAAACTCGATTGGTAGTTTGTTGGGATTTGAACCAACATACTTACATCCAAACCAGAGCCATGAATCAACACTCCCTGTTGATATTATGAAAGTAAGAATGGTACGTGTGAATTGCAACATTATTTCCGGAGCGTATCTGAATGCCCTAAAATCCCACACACTCTTCGAGTTTGATATTGATGTTGAACCTGGATATAAACTTACCAAGGAGCCAGCTAACATCATATATTTACCTGTTAGACCTGAAGGACGTCAGTTTATCGACAACATTACTCTGCACATATTGGATGACAATGGAGATTTAATTAACTTTCGAGGTGAAAAGATTATTGTGAAGATAGAATTGAAACAATTTTAATATTTCCAGCAAAAATGGGCTTTCGATATAATCAGAAACGATTGGCACATTGCCAATATAAAATGTTTAACGACAAAAAGAAGAGTGATTGTAGAAACCAATTCATTCAGCGTATACCTCTTAAACAGTTAAGACATAGGTTGTCGGCTAAGGACCGTGCATTTCTTCAATCTATTGGATTAAAATTGAGAGAAAATTAAATAACAATGGCAGCTTTTACATCTAGTGAAAAACTTGAAGTGTTCGACGAGCCCGTGTTTGATAAATCACTTGCCAGTTTACATGAGCACACGTATAAACCATACGGATCACCGTATTATAATAACTCGGATGAAATACGCATTCCTGTCAATTTTCAAGACCTTATACTCGACATTGCAGAGAGTTATATTTATATAGAAGGAAAATTTACTCCAAGTGATCTTACCAAGCGGTGTTATTTATCCAATAACACACTAGCTTTTCTCTTCGATGAAATCAGATATGAAATGGGTGGCGAACAAGTGGCTGTCGTTAGGAAGCCTGGTATCACTACCACAATGAAGACTATGGTATCATATGGACAAACACATCTCCGATCACTTTTAACTGACCGCAGAGAAGCAAGACATTTTAGATACTACCAGTCACGTATTCGGTGGTAGGCTGCCTCTTAAATACATCATGGGTTTTGCAGAAGATTACACAAAAGGTGTTATAAATGCAAAGCAGGAATTAATTTTAATCATAGCTCGATCTTTTAAAGATAGTTACATTGGTGAAGTTGATGCAGATCTAGAAATTAGCAAAATTGAGTGGAAGATAAAACATATTGTGCCTGAAGATAAACAAAAGCTTAAACTATTAAATAGAATTAATAAGGGTGGTAATTATGCCATAGTGAAGGTGGCTTACCGCATGTGGGATCTATATGAGCTACCTACTTTGCGTGATACATTGTCTGACATATGGGCTATTAAAACCACTAGCAGCCTTGAGAGACCTCGATATATCATTATCGGATTTCAAAACAATGGCAATTCCAATGATAGAACCAAGGACGTCACACAGTTTATATCTGCAGATATTAATAATATTCGACTATATCTGAACTCTGAAGTATTTCCATATGAGCGTTGGAATTTGGATTTCGATAAGAAACTCGACTCCGCAGCATACTATGCATACGAGAACTTTCAACGTAGTTACTATGATAGAGATATGGCTGAACCATTGATGGATCTGGGAGAATTCAGAAAATCCCCATTATTTGTCATAGATTGCTCCTGCCAACCGGATGCAATTAAATCATCCACTGTAGACATAAAAATAGAATTTGAAATACGAAAGACGAAGTTTCCTGCACAAACTCGTGTATATGCGCTTATACTTCACGATACATATTTAAGATATAGTGCACTGGATGGTTCAGTTCAGTCTGGAATTGCCGGCGCTAAATAAAACTTTCTTTTATGATGTCATCATTAAGCAACGAATTTCCTACTTTAATTATTGACTTACAAGGATTTCAATATAAAGAGAATGTGTTTACAGTAAAAGAATTGGCTGTGGTGTGCTGTAACACTAACCAGCAAGCACATTACTTTTTCAAGCCACCATATCCTTTTTCATCACTAACCCGAGGTGAACAGAATCAATATCGATGGCTACAGAACTACTATCATGGCGGTGTAAAATGGAGTGATGGATATATTCAACTGTCAGAATTTCCGATGATACTTCTACGGCTTTGTCAAAATACAGCTAATAATTATGGATGTAATGTATCACCACAGGATGTTATAATTTTATGCAAAGGCAGACTAAAGAAAAACATTCTACTGCATCATCTAAGATGGAATAAAATCATAGACCTAGATGACTGCCCCCCCTGCATACCCAGTCTCAAATCTTTGAGTGTACCAAGATGTATGGAGCATACTCAGCCCAACAATAGTCATTGTGCTCTTGCAAATGTTCACTATCTTAATAAATGTATTGTAGATTTAGATATAAAATTTGAATAAATATCTTTAAGTTTATTAATATTTAGTATTAATAACACATTTTTTAGATATGTAGCCAAGAAATAGGGAAATAAAAAATATAATCTAGTAATGTGTTTCATTTATTTCATATTTATCCTCACAATAAAATATAGTTCAATATTGCATTTTAATGTACATCATCAATTACAATTTTACAATAGTTGTGTAATTCTAATTACTATACATATTCACCTCAAAATGAAAAAAAAACAATAATTGATTAACTACTAATTGAGTTGTCTACAGCTTCTTCATCAGATTGGTCGAGTTGATATTTTTCAATAATTTTTTTAGGTAGATATTTTTCTATATCATATAGAAAACGTTTTAAATCTATTTGTACCATTTGCTCACAAAATTCTTCTAAATTTAAAATACCGCAGGAATATTTGCCACACAGGTTAGCACCAGTATTATACATTTCAGAATCCTTCTTAAGACGTTCAACTTGTTCAGCATCGAAGCAGAAATTTAGATCATAGTTTATAGCATGCAGAGAATTCATACTTAGATCACTCAGTTGACAAGACAGTTTTTCAATGGCCGAATCAATGTCTTCCGCTCTTGTCCACTTTTGTGCCGAATATTGCATCCACATATTTGTTGGTTGTGGTAAAGCTGGAAATTAAATAAATAAATTTAGAAAAAATATAAAAGAGAAATTATAAAATTACTTACATGGGTGCTACTGATGAAAAGTAAATAAATTGAAACTAAATACTTGTGGTACAAGTCTATGGTGACAAGAACCTACTACAACTATGCCTGATTCGATATGAGCTAATGAGTGATCTAAAATAAGATTATATTTTGTAATACTTCTACCGCAACCATTCTTTCACTATACCCTATTTACTAACTAGATAATATTTTAAAACATTTACATATTTTCTGATATATTTAATCAATAAGTTTGAATTTTAATAGTGACCTCGATTTGGCACCGGCATATATGGGAGAACTCTGTCCTAAATACATCAACGCGTATTTACCGTTAGATGAATTTATTTCATCCATAAATGCACTTACAAGTTCTGCAATACGTTTAGGTAAAAATGATTTAAAAGTAGTATTTGTATCTTCGTCAAACAAATTTAGTAAAATCGATTTACCAAACCGTGTATTAAGCATCATCATTTTCTTTATGATGTAAACTTTATTTAAGGTTAATGATGAAAGAGGTTTTAATTCTAAAACCTCCGTGTCTTCAATGATACGTTCATTAAGAACTGATAAATTGATATTGGTATTCATATTTAAACAATTGTATACAGTGAAAGAATGCCAACTAATTATATTACAAAATTTTTCTTACTTGAAATACTTAAGATCACAACACTACCAACTTATTAACTGTAGCCGAATCAGACTAAATATGAGTTTGCTCTTACAACGCATTCTCTTTTATGGCAACGTGCTGCTACGTCACAACACATTTTATCCTTGACAAAAGTGCTTTTCGAGGTCAAGCGATGTGGTACAAGTCTAACACAAGTTCGGGCAGTGTCTACATCTCAGGGTCGCTTACACCAACCAAGGTCAAGGCCACGAAGGCACAAACCACTTGTGCTTAACAAACGTACCTTTTCAAGGTCAAGTGATATGGTACAAGAGCGTGTGTAGCTCAAGGACGCTTACGTCATTCAAGGTCAAGGTCATGACGTCACATAAAGTGGTGGGGGGAGGCCCAATGTCGGCTAAGGACCTCTACTCCAGAGGTACTAGGTGCTGTAGATTGCACGCACATAAAAATGCAGTCTCCAGGTGGAAACCAGACAGAAGTCTTTAGAAATAGAAAAGGGAATTTTAGCATAAACGTTCAAGTTGTCTGTGACTCAAAGTTAAAAATCACTGATAGTTTCTCGTTGGCCTGGGTCCGTCCACGATACTACCACATTCAATGACTCGAACGTAAGGGCACGATTTGAAACTGGTGAATTTGTACCTTATTACCTTGTCGGAGATGGTGGTTATCCCTGTAGAACCTACTTACTGACACCATTAAGCGAAACTAGAACAGATGCAGAACAACATTCAATCTTCACAAATTCGAACAAGAAATCCAGTGGAAACGATTATTTGGGGTATGAAAAAGACGTTTTCCGTGTTTATTTCAGGGCATGAGGTTGAAAATGGAAACAATACGTGAGGTGATTTTAGCCACTGAGGTTTTACATATTTGTGTAGATGAAAATGATGAATTAGGAAATATATTGGACGAAATTGAACACGACCTAGAAAGTGATATGGGCATTGTTTATAATAATAATGTAAATGAAGAAAATTGTACGGTTAGTAATTTATTAATTAACACAGTTTTTCAATAAAAATTTTATATAAAATAAAATGTACATCTTTTCTTTTTTAAATACCTATTGGACACAATAATTTAGGTTACATAATAATGGTGACATTAGCTACAACAAAAAACTACCAACATATTTCTGGTAACTTTCATTTAACTGCCTGTTTACTATCAGCGGTCTGAAATGTAGTGGTGAATAGGGTATTGGTTTGTCAGGCTGTTAATCTTTATTTCTCTGTTTGTTACCAAACTGTTAAGTTGCAAATGGTGAATATGGCTGTGAATGTCAAATTTGAAAAAAAAAAAAATAATAATTTGTCGACTTTTCAGTTGTGGTTAGTTTACGGTGCGAGTATAAAGGCGCAGTTACACGGCGCGTGGTTCGACGAACCACGAACTATAAGCCATCTAACATAGGTAGTTAGGTAGCTCGCTATTGGCTCGCGGTGCGTGCTGGCGCGATCCATCGGCTGCCGATAAATTTGCACGGATCAAAGGGCCCGTGCTCGTCGGTTCGTACAAGATTCGTGCAGGTTTAAGCCGGGTCCCACGACCTGTGACTTGGCAAACCTCAAGTTACTCGAGGTTCGTACCTGTAGATTTGTGATAGGTCGAATTCCAAGCCACGACGCGTGGCTTGGCAAATCTCGAGTAGCCTCGAGTCGACCACTTCTCGTCAATACACCACTGCGCCGCTCAAATCTCGCTACACAATCCACAACAGGCTGTGGGAACGGATGCACGAGTCGTACTGAGGCTTGTCATCCGTCGATCCACAGCCTTTGATGTTCGAGAATTTACCGACATTTCACGGGAAAGGTCAAGCCATCCCGAGTCACCTCGAGCAATAACGAGTATTTACGTTCCCATGGCGCGAGGTACGCCATTTGAAGAGGCTATATATCTACCTTTCTCTACTTTTCAAATGCGACACCATCCACCACCTCTTTTTTCTTTTTTTAAATTCATTGTTTTTGCAGCAACAATCCAGAATAAATAATAGATAAGGAACCACACGCAATAATTTCTTGCCTAGCATCCAAGATCGTCGATGCAGAACTGACTAGACACTAAACAAGGTGCCACATTTTTGTACGAACCAAATACGTCCCAAATCTGAACGAACTACTTACCGTATTGACACTCTTGGTTTCAAACAGGCCAACCATAGCGAAACACGCACTAGGTTGCAGGTCCGTCGAACCACGCGCCGTGTAACTAATTCGCTTCGGTCAAGAAAGTACCCAAGTTATTCGACGCAAAATTCAGCACTTGCACCCATAAATACTTAGAAATCCAAGTCAAGTGCATGGAACCAGTTTACCGATTTTTTTTTACCGAAAAGTCATACCTATTTGAGTAAGATCCCTGAGCCCCCAGACCTACGTCATTTTAGCAAAGCTAATATTTTGACAATAAATAGTGTAATATGTAGTTAAGAACGTATGCACACTTGCTAGCTTGAAAGCGGGGCCCTTTTACAGGTAACATGTGCAAAAGGTACATAAAAACCTTACTAACCTACGTTAAAGTATGATAGCTGGTTTTTATATATGTTTTATAGAATACTGTTAAAAATCAACAGTCATTATTGGCATCCACCAATATACACACTGATATACACAAAATTTATTTAAAGGCTAAGTTAGCATCCTACCTGTTTTACGGTTTAATTGGAGTCCTTATGAATATTTTAATCGATGCGTAAAATGACACCCGAATATAAAAATTACAGATTTAATTGACTTCCGGCGGCGTTGTCAGATGTATGCTATGCTGCTTTATCGTATTTGCCTAGAAGAATATTATTACAATCTGCAGTCTGTCGACGTATAAGTAAATAAGGAAATCTGAACATTATTTAATTAAAATTTCATCCTGTGAGAATACTAATTTATGTCACAATTTAAGTTTCGAAACATAAAGTTCGCGTAAAAGTTAATTACTTTTTATTTGCTTATAATTGTTATAAAACATATTCTTTATAGGATTTGGCGAACAGCAGAAAAAATAATCTGTGAACTAAAAAGAAAAACTATCTGTAAAGATTGGAAATTAATGTTATAGATAGTTTTTCTTTTTAGTTCTCACAGATAGATTTTTCTGCTGTTTGTCAAATCCTATGAAGTCCGTCTTGGAAATTTACAAACAAGTAATTTTTCCCTCTAGTAATGTGCTTTTTCTGTACGAGATAGGACAGAATGCTTAAAGAAATATTATTCAGAAAAATAAAACTGAATAAGAATTTCAATTTTCCTATATTGAATATTTCGTTTTTTTTTTTTATTCTAATAATGTATGTTTCTTCCAAGTTGAAGTATATTGTTAATTATTTGGGATGATAAACCATGCATGTTTATTATTATCCATGTATTAGACATTTTTAATTTTTAACGATTATCTAAATGTGTAATAGACAGATGACATTTAACCGAATTTGTTAAAATTTTGCAAAGTGACCATATAAGGGCAAAGTTCGAGTATCACGTACTTTTAACGTTTATTATTATTATTTATTTGAGATCTCTTTTACACAAATTATCACACACCTACAAATTTTAACTTTCATTTTGTATCGTTAACCAAAACCACTCATTTGCATTGTTTTGGTCCCAGTTACGTCTAACAGTCATAAAAAAAATTTGTTGTCTCTAAAAATTGTAATAACTGACCTAACTCACATATTATGGTATAATTTTAATAAAAAAAGCAATTAATTACATCATGCGAAAAAATATTTGCCATTTTGATATATATTTCAAATACATGCTATATACTATATATTTAATTAGAATATAAGCCCTTTAATCAGAAAATTAATTATTCTTCTTGCGTTTCTTAGCCCGTCTCTTATAAGTTACTTCTAGAGGATCTCTTATACATGTCCAACATCGCAGAAGTCCATTTGCCTTGATATCTTTTTTCCATATTTTGAATATCCTGGTGGAATCTCTCCATGCTCATCACTTACTGCACCACAGTTTTCTAGGCGTGAATGTAGAAAGTGGACTTTTAATGACATATTGCATCCTAATTTCTGGAGCAAGAAAGAAGATTCCCAACAAGGTCTCTATAGTTTTCTGCTCTTTTGTTACCGAGAAAGTGTGTTGCTACCATTTTAAAGGAATTCCAAGCAGCTTTTCCATTACCTTCTAGAATGTTGTCAAATTCAGCATCTTTGAAAAGGTTCTTGATTTGAGGACCCACAAAAATTCCCTCTTTAATTTTCGCATTATTAAGTCTGGGAAATTTTTGTTTTAAATAACTGAAAGTACTTCTTTGTCCATAGCTTTTACCAAGTTTTTCATAAGCCCCAGGTTTATGTGGAGTGGTGGCAGTATTACCTTTTGTGAATCAGCTAATGGAATGTTAGCAACATTTTTTTCTCCTGGTTCAAAACCCAGTCTTGGCGGCCAAATTTTTCTTTTGTAATATTCTAATCGCGCTCGACTGTCCCACTCACAAAGAAAACAGCAATATTTGGTATATCCTTGCTGCATACAAAGTAAGATAGCTATCACTTTTAAGTCTGCACAAATCTGAATGAATGTTGGTTTTTAACAGTATTCTGTAAAACATATATAAAAACCAGCTAGCAGACTTTAACGTAGGTTAGTAAGGTTTTTGTGTACCTTTTGCGCCTGTCACCTGTAATAACAAAGGCAGATTTACGGGCTAATTACCCCCCCCCCCCCCCCTATGAATTACAAAGGCAACGAATTTGGTTATTTAATTAATGTATTTGTGCTGCTGCATTTATTAAAAAATCGTACTCATCTGGGAAAATTTTTCTACCCCCCCTATGACAGATAGCTAAATCCGTCCTTGTGTAAAAGGGCTCCGCTTTCAAGCTAGCAAGTACGCCTACGTTCTTAACTACATATTACACTATTTACTGTCAAAATATTAGTTTTGCTAAAATGACGTAAGTCTGGGGGCTCTGGGATCTTGGACTATATTATTTCGATAGGTAAAACCATACCTGTAGAGAAAGTGGCACTGATTTTGGAAGATTATGGTTCTAATATGCGTAAGAGAAACAGCCCATTACAAGAAGTGAGTAGTTAAAGTGTTATGGAACTCTATTGCCAAACAATTGCAGGAACATTTTTTATGAAAAGTACATTTGAACCCTTTTCGGACGTGCAATTTACAAATGCTAGATCTGCAAGAAATGCTTGTTAAATTAACATAGATTGTTATGTTTCCATGACATAAATATAGTAAATATATGTTATTAATCAAAGTAGTGGTTGTAAGTAGTTTTAAAAAAAAGATTAATGTAATTCAATAAAAGCAATTTACCAGAAGTTCTGTTTCTACTTATAAACATAAGTAATATTTATTTGATCAGTATAACGAACATTACAACAATGCTAAACGTCGGCAGTTGCAAAATGACCCGTCAAAGAGGATGGCAAGTGCATTGGCTTTATCATTAACATAAATAAAAAATAATAATTAAACTCTGGGATGAAGACACTCAGAAGGTCTGCAGAGGAAATTTTTCCACATTGTTGCTTCTCAACTGGCTTGGAGATGTGGAGAAGAGGCTTCAGTAAGTGTAGAGAATTTTGTGGCAGAAATAGATCATCAAGGAAACGTAACTGGGCGTATCGAGTATAATCCAGTTTTTGATAAAACTGCTCAAGGGGGATTAAAAAAAACTGGTAGACAGTAAGTGGTTAATAACGAACTTAATCAATCCAGACATGTGTCCAATAAAGATTTTCAAAAAATTAATGGACAAACGAAGATACGAAAGAAAAAACAACCGTTCATTTTTAACCACAAATTCTCCAAGCTGAAAACACGCAAACTCCAAGGGTTGGTAGAAAAATTGTCCGGTTGGACACAATACAATCTCTTCCTGGTTCAAATCGGCAGCATCATTGATTGGAATTGATACAAAATAAAGTAAAGATTACAAATCATTCCGCAAGAGCAATGACCGTATCAGATTTGGTAAAAACAGGAGTTGGCGAACAACAATTAATTAAAATCACAGGGCGTGGAGATCAAACCATATCTGCAATTAGATTCAGATCACCTTTAGGAAATAATTGAGGCAATGAGGTCTGTTCCAACCACTGTTATTAGTCAAGAACAACAAAGTTCCAGTCAACCTACTATTATATAGTGTATAACAATTGTGTATTTCATATTACCAATAATAACTATAATAGTCAAAATAATATTACAAATAGATTTTAATGTATATTTTTCATAAGTATATCGAATAAAGATTTAAAAATAAAAGCATAGTATGTTCTTATTACATTTCTTAAATGTTGTTATGTTTTTTTAAGTAATGACCAATTGATATTTCACGTTAGAAAGTTTGGCAAAAGTACCTAAGCTTAACTTAAAGATACCTAAAACAATGATATGATTATTATATTATAGGCACACTCAAAGAAATAGTATGGGTAAATTCAACAAAAAAAAAATGGTTAACTAACAATATCGTTAATTTTGTTAAACTAAATTATATTGATGGTATTTTTAAACAAGAGGTGATTGTTATTTTAATTAATAAAAAGTTGTCGTACAACAAAACAAACATTAACTTAAAAAATAGATGAATAAGACTATTATTTTTTTCGTCTGACTATTATTTTGTTGAATTCTGTCAAATTAAACTGGATAATAGTATATTTTATTTTTATCTATTATCGAATTGTAATTTTAACCCAGTATTAGTTCGCTGTATTATTGTACTTGGTAGACAAACCAATATTATTGTCGTCTTCTAGAAGTTCTAAAAGAATTACCATAAAATTTGCTTGCTTACCACGTAGTCTATTACAGAAATTATTCCCAGATGACGCCACATACAAATCACTGACAATAATCAATCATGCATTATCTTATACTCTTATGAATTTATAGAAAATTAATGACATGATTGCAATGTTCAAATTCTCTCAGGGATCATCGATATGTTTGGATGGATCTTATTAGTCCAATTAAATAAGTCGGCAAATCAAAATTTTGAGGTAAATACTTGAATTTTTGATATAAGTTACTTTGATGTATTAGAACACGATTAATGAAAGAAATTTTTTTCTGAACCCCCGGGAAGGGGTGAAAAAAAAAAATAAAGTGTTTTTTCAAAATTACTCAAAATGTGTAAAAGCTAGTAAAAAAAAGTTCCAAACAAAAATTGTAAAGCATGAAATTTTATATAAAAATGATCTCTACTTTTTTTGGTATTACTAAAATTAACGGAGTTAGGCTGGTTAGAAATTAAGGGATGATATGTACAACTTTAAAAAATCATAGCGTGCTGAAAAGTTAATGAATTTAAAAAAAAAATTTCTATTTACTCAGAAAACTATAAACATTCGTTTCAGAGAAATGGATTTTTTTTTAAATTGTTAATAAAAAAGTTATAAAAATTTCATTTTTTTTATTTTCAATTAAAACCACTTTGAACGGTGAAACGAATTTTTTTTTACACCACTCTGTTCATCATTTAATATATCGAACATTTGCTTTTGAAATTTTCTTTACCCATCATTTTCGAGCAGGTATGAATTTATTTACCTGTTTAATTTTTTTCCAAACGTAAGACACTGCTCTTGTGACGTCACGATAACTGAAAAGAAATAAAGAATGCGTACGACAAAGATAAAATGGTTTCGTAGCTGCTGCGTTGCCTACAAGACGCGTATACGTCACATCTATACTGCCGTCATAAGTCATAAGGAGAATAGCCCATCTGTAAATTGTCGGTTGGCGAGGAAAGTAACAAAGTCGTTTGTTTTTTTCCCAACTAGTAAATATTAATTAAGAAAATCATGTAGCTGCTTTTTATCCACTTATGTTTTTGTACTTTATAATTTTTTGATAATATTTTTAACTGCAGAACTCTTGGGTGCTCATATATTATTAGTAGTGATGGGCGATATTTTACTGCCGGTGATTAAATCACCGTGATTAGGAAATCACCGATAGCAACAGTGACGAAGGAAACAAAGTCACGGCGATTAGTGATTTTTAAAGCGCATGATAATTACCCAAAATTGTCAATGGTAGCAAAAGAAAATCTGTGTGCGCTAGCAACTTCCGTGCCATTTCCGTGATTATCTTCAAAGCTGGACAAACAGTTAATACAGAAGAAGCCGATTAAACGACAAAAAAAACAAAGATGTTATTTTTAAATATAAATTATGAATCCTGTTCTAAGTTCTAATACTTTTGACTCATAAGCTTAAAATTTTTATTTTTTTATATGTTTAATATTTATATATTTATTTATTTTATTATATAAGTTGTTACTATAAATAGTAAAATGTATTCACGTATATTTCCGTTTTCCATTATTTATGCAGAGCAACGATATATGCCAAATCACGGCGAACTTATATCAAGCTCGCAGATTGCGTTCACTTTCAGTCTAAACCGCTATCGTAGTCGTCACTGTTTAAAACGCAGTGCAGATATATGTAATGTAAGCAGGTCTCGGCAAACTTATAACAGTTTACAGATTTTTGCGCCAAACCGCGATCGCAGTCACTGTTTAAAATCACCGTGATTCAAAAATAGCAGTCACTGATCACGGAGTGATTGAAAAATCGCGATATCGCTCATCACTAATTATTAGAATCTCATTTATGACAAATATCTAGATGCGGCTTTTCACCTTATGACGGCAGTAAGGGCATCCGCGCGTGACGTCACAACTAACCTCAAAAATATGTGTTTCTTAAGATTTAAGAGTATTACGCAACTATTATTAAAATTTCTGCCTGGTTCCCGTATTTTCAACTAAAATCTAGTTCAGTGTAATGTTTATGAAGTTCTAAATACTTTGTCCCAATAAAATAGGACTCTTTTTGTAGGTTGGAAATATAACCTGTAATTAGCATCTATTTCTATTACTCAACAATATTGAAAAATTATTTACGCGAATTTTTAAATATTTGCTTAGAGCCAGTACCGGCTCCAAGCTAAAAATGCGTATACAAACATTAAAAATGAGAATAAACTTGAAAAACTTAAAATTTAAGGTTATGTTGGTTACATGATGCAGATGCCCGATCTCTCAATGCAGCGGTTGTGAATGTTTTGGTGAATAAATGCTCCTACAAATTGTTAACAAAATTTTTAATTGTGGTCAAGTATAATAAGAGTGTTTTGCGAAATCTACATACTTATACACGCTTCGTTTTATGTACATTTTGGTTATAGGTATTAGACACGTGGAATTTTGTTTACGTGATCTAAATATTTTTAAAATTAATCTTTGAATTGTAATGAAAGAAATTATTATTACTGTCAATACTTGCTGATTTCTACTAAATTTAGAATTATTTGTTTGACATTATTGATATAAATTAAAAATAAAGTACACAATATAATTTTTTTTGCGAGAAAATTTTGCAGACGAATTATTGAAGTATTGGAAATAATCGTTTTAAATTAGTCGCAATTCGCGTATTTTAACCAAGGTTGCAAAAAATGTTTTTTCAATTAAATTAATAAACTAATCCGTAATGTAGAAGTAAAAATTATTTGCAAAAATGAATATTTGCAATAGTGAAAATTTTTTTTTCCACATTAACAATTGAAATAATTTTTCTTCTTAATTTCAAAAAAATTGACAATTACAAATATTTACATTACTTATTTTTTTAAATTACAAAATTTCCATTATTTTAATTTATTATTTTTTAAGAAATTATTATAAAAGTTATTATAATTGTATACAAATTGTGTACATAGAAATACATTAATCAACAAATTTTTTTTGGATCATTAATTTCAATTTTTAATGAAAAAAAAATGACATTAAAAAAAATGATCGATACATTTCCATTAAAATAGATCATTGATATTATTCTATTCCTAATCTAAATAAAAATAAACAGTTTAAAAAATAAAATTGGATAAATTAAATAATAAATAATTGAATCATTTTTTGGATGGATGGATAATAACAATTAGAAGAAAATAATTCATTCTTAAAACAAAATGTATGATCCATTCTATATTGAATTAATCTTATGACAAGTTAAAATAAGAATTATTAAAAACAAATTTGTTAACAATTTTTAGGAGCATTTGTTCACCAAAACATACACCACCGCTGCTGCATTGAGATATATAGACTAATTCACAAGTTCAAAGCCGTGTTATTGCTTAATAAAGCTCGTGAAAATATGAGTGACACCTAGAAAAATGTGCAAAAGTTTCAAACCCGCATATAAACAATTGCAAAAGTTATAAACAAATGAAGATTGAAAAAATAACGAGTTTCATTTTTTTGCAAATAACTCGAAAACTATTAATATTTAAGAAAATTTAAAGGAGGTTTTTCAAAGAGGAATGAATTTCAAATAAAGAAGTCCGAACTCCCGAAACTCTATGTCTATTATTAATAATTTCAAAATTTCAATTTAATGTTGAAAATGGAGCTCTGCGCGGCGAACTCTAAGCCGTTACGATGCTCTGAAATCGGCCGTAATAAGTAAAAATAAAAATATTTTTTATGTTATTAATTATTCATTTAAATTTTCTTTAAAATTATAGTATTATTTAGACACTTAAAGGAACAACATCCCGTTGGAAAAAAATTGTTTCACCGATTTTTTATAAAATGAGCCTATTGTTGTTTTGAGTTTTGCTCGAAAACTATGAAACACGTCAATAGAAAAGTTGTTGAGAATTAAATTTCCAATCGAAATGGCACCTTCAGAAGTCAAAAATTTTGTTTTACAGAAATACGCCCAGAAAACAAAACAAAACAAAAAAAAACGCACCCCCTTTAAATGGTAGCACTCAGCGGTTTTCTCATATTTTGGGGTCAACTGAACATAAGAAACAATAAAAACCCTTTAACGTGTTAGTTCCTTTCAACCCTCTTTTTTTGGACATTTGCCTAAAAATATTGTGATTAAAAGTTAAAAAATTTTCTTAAAAATTGTTTTTTAATTGCTTATATTTTCTTCCATTGTTTCATTATTTAAACAAATTATTAAGAAACAAATTTATTCTTAAACTTTATTATTTGCAATTCTCTACAAGATGGAAAAAGAAAAAAAAATGTTAATTTATTTGTTTATTTAATAAACAATTAGTTATTAACAATCGCCGAATGTGTTTATATTCTTTTTAGATAGAAAAAAAAAATAACAAAAACAACCGTATACATAAACATGTTAAATTAATTTTTCTTTTTACATGTTTATGTATACTGTTGTTTTTGTTTTCTATCTAAAAACATTCGGCGATTATTATTAACAAATTGTTTATTAAATAAACAAATAAATTGACAACAAAAATTTGTCTGTTTTTCGTCTTGTAGAGAATTGCAAATAATAAATTTTTTCTTCAAGCGTATTAAAATGTTTAAATTATGTCACCAAAAACAGAAGTAGAAGTAGGACATTATTTTACTAGTAACAAAATGTTAGTACCGAACGCCACCGTAGTGGACATTGTTTTACTAGTAACATAATGTTAGTTCCGAAAGCGCCGCCGTAGTGGGTATTGTTTTGCTAGTAACATAATGTTAATACCGAAAGCCACCGGTGGCGCGCTATCCACTAGCCACTTGTCATATTGTGTCAACATGAAAGACTGTATGAATATTTGTACATTTATGATAAATAAATGAATTTTTGCATTTTAATACGCTTGAAGAAAAAATAGTATATATTACACGGAGTAGAACGCCTTTTTTGTGTTTCGCCCAGTTTGCGGCTTCGGCTTCGCCTCAGCCGCAAATCCTGGGCTCAACACAAAAAAGAGTGCGTTCTACTCCTAGTAATATAATATACTATTTTCTTCAAGCGTATTAAAATGTTTAAATTATGTCACCAAAAACAGAAGTAGAAGTAGGACATTGTTTTACTAGTAACAAAATGTTAGTACCGAACGCCACCGTAGTGGACATTGTTTTATTAGTAACATAATGTTAGTTCCGAAAGCGCCGCCGTAGTGGGTATTGTTTTACTAGTAACATAATGTTAATACCGAAAGCCAATATGACAAGCGCGCTTGTCATATTGTGTCAACATGTAGGACTGTAGTTTGAATATTTGTACATTTATGATAAATAAATTCGGCTTCGCCTCAGCCGCAAATCCTGGACTCAACACAAAAAAAGAGTGCGTTCTACTACTAGTAATATAATATACTATTAAGAATACATTTTTTTCTTAATAATTTGTTTAAATAATGAAAAAAAGAAAAACATTATTATAAACAATTAAAAAAAAAAATTAAGAAATTTTTTAAATTTTTAATCACAATATTTTATAATAAAATGGCAAAAAATTTTTTATAAGGTCTCCATGAAGCGAAATAATTTTAGTGGCTTTTGTTTAACAATTATCCGACTTGAAATATAAACGTAAACTCTAAAAAAAATTGTTAATTAACAACAGGCTCAAAGGGATATTGTTCCGTTAAGTGTCTCAATAATACCAGAATTTTTTAAAATTTTTAAATTAATATTTAATAACATAAAAAAAATATTTTTACTTATTTCAGAGCATCGTAACCACAGTAGAGAAAAGACCAGTAGTTTCACTCGCAGCAGTCCCTTTGGTATTTGTTGTACTCGATTTTGCTTTTTTTAATCCACTGCGCATCTATTGTTTGTATTCCACGCGCATTTCGTCGACGGTGGCGACTGTTCAGAAACGTAAACGTAAACAAAAATAAACATCCGCCCCACCCTATATCATCACTGCCGTCCACTGTCGTCGTACCGTCCACTGCGCATCGAATAGTTTAAGCCCACGCGCATCGCATGCGCACTGAAAATCTTATACAACTGTTCCGGCTGAGTCGGACTACTGGTCTTTTCTCTACTGTGTCGTAACGGCTTAGTGTTCGCCGCGCAGAACGTTGAGAGATAGAGTTTCGGGAGTTCGGCTTTTTTATTGGAAATTCATTCCTCTTTAAGAATCGTTCTTTCAATTTTCTTAAATATTAATGGGTCGCGTGCGCGTGACGTCACAGGTCCCAGACCTTAGGAAAAACAAACCGCTGTCATATGGCACTGACTGAACCTCAGAATTAAATTGTTCGTAATCCTAGAGTTTTTATCGATATTATATCATAAAAAATGGCTAGTTTTTATTGTATTATTAATTGTGGAAGTGAGACAACAACAACAACGAGACAACATCAGTTTTTTGAAATAACGTCGATTTACAGCCAGAAGAGGTTAGGTTAAACAATTCCAGGCAATTAAAAGAAATGCTTTAAGTTGTTGCATGTTAATGCAAGAATGATTGTGAGAGTAATAACTGCTGCTCAAACAAGCAATAAACAATCCATGGTAAAGAAAATTAACGTTTTATATTGGTTTGTCTCTATTTTTAATAACTATTTCTTTTTAAATTTTAGCCGAGCGAAGCATGAACTGCATGGAGGGAGAGTATATGGGTGAAGTTTGACTTACCGGAAATGTGTTATGTCAAAACGGTTTCCATGGCAACGGTCGTCATAGTTACCACTACTCAATGGTACTACTCCCATGGTGGGCACTCGCTTAGTTGTGAAGTTAGGTAGTCCAGAATAGTGGAAATGATCTACAAAGAAGCAGTTGCTGTGGTAATGCTTACCACGGTTACCAGTACCTTAGGGTACCACTCCCATGGTGGGCACTCGCTTAGTTACGAAATGATTAGCTGTATTAGTATATATTTTTTTTAATTAGATTGTGTTATATGTCAAAATGGTTTCTATGGTAACGGTCGTCACTACCCAATGGTACTACTCCCATGGTGGGCACTCGCTTAGTTGTGAAGCTAGGTACTCCAGATCAGTGGAAATGATCCACAAAGAAGCAGTTGCCGTTGTAATGCTTAGCACGATACCAGCACCTTAGGGTACCACTCCCATGGTGGGCACTCGCTTAGTTACGAAATGATTAGCTGTATTAATAATAAAACTCAACTTTTTTTATTGATTGTAATAAAATTAAAACAAAAATACAAGTTACATTAAATTTTTGAAGGGAAATCTCCATATTCTAGCCGTATGGCCACGGATTTCGAGACGGCGACCGGTCGCGCGTTATTAAACTGAAACTGCTTTTTCGTATATCATTTCCACTAATCTGGAGTACCTAGCTTCACAACTAAGCGAGTGCCTGCCATGGGAGTAGTACCATTGGGTAGTGGTAACTTTATTAGTTGGTAACGACCGTTACCATGGAAACCATTTTGACATATAACACATTTCCGGTCGACGTTTCGAAATCCGCGCGCGCGGATTTCGAAACGTCGACCGGAAATGTGTTATATGTCAAAATGGTTTCCATAGTAACGGTCGTCATAGTTACCACTATCCAATGGTACTACTCCCATGGCAGGCACTCGCTTAGTTGTGAAGCTAGGTACTCCAGATTAGTGGAAATGATATTCGCCAAAATAAAACAAACGAATCCAATAGGGATATACCTTCGATACACACAATTCACCAATATGTGACAGTGATTTATATATCATGACAAATTTCCGCTGTTACTTTATTATATAAACTTTTCCTTATACGTGAATTCCTTTGTATCGAAGGTAAATCACTATTGAGTTCATCTGTTATATTTTCGCGAATACAAAGAAGCAGTTTCAGTTTAAAAACGCGCGATCGGTCGCCGCGCCGTCTCGAAATACGTGGCCATACGGCTGGAATATGGAGATTTCCGTTCAAAAATTTAATGTAACTTGTATTTTTGTTTTAATTTCATTATAATCAATAAAAAAAAGTTCGGTTTTATTACTAATATAGCTAATCATTTCGTAACTAAGCGAGTGCCCACCATGGGAGTGGTACCCTAAGGTAACTGGTAACTGTGCTAAGCATTACCACGGCAACTGCTTCTTTATAGATCATTTCCACTAATCTGGAGTACCTAGCTTCGCAACTAAGCGAGTGCCCACCATGGGAGTAATACCATTGGGTAGTGACAACCGCTACCATGGAAACCATTTTGACATAACGCATTTCCAGTAAGTCAAACTTCAGCCGAGTATATTTAAGAGAATACAAGTCATAATTAACAATTGGCCTACATAAAATAGTAAAATACATGTTAGACGTTTTATAAAATATATTATAATAAAAAATTGACAAAAATTACAACGGTTTGCGTAGTCCAATCTATATGTACATAAGGTATAGACAAGGGGTTAACCGCTGGAAGAAATTGTGTACATCTTATTACATACTTCAAATAGTTTACAGTAGGTACGTCAGTCTTTCATTGTTTATTTTATAGTGTCTTTTTCACAAAATTTACAGCGGTTAATCTCCAACCATAGACATGTTCATTGCTAAAAAACTAAAAGGAAAGATTATAATCATTATAATCAATAAAAAAAAGTTCGGTTTTATTACTAATATAGCTAATCATTTCGTAACTAAGCGAGTGCCCACCATGGGAGTGGTACCCTAAGGTAACTGGTAACTGTGCTAAGCATTACCACGGCAACTGCTTCTTTATAGATCATTTCCACTAATCTGGAGTACCTAGCTTCGCAACTAAGCGAGTGCCCACCATGGGAGTAATACCATTGGGTAGTGACAACTGCTACCATGGAAACCATTTTGACATATAACACATTTCCGGTAAGTCGATTTTAAAAAAAAAAAAATTACTAATACAGCTAATCATTTCGTAACTAAGCGAGTACCCATCATGGGAGTGGTACCCTGAGGTACTGGTAACCGTGGTAAGCATTTCCACAGCAACTGCTTCTTTGTAGATCATTTCCACTATTCTGGACTACCTAACTTCACAACTAAGCGAGTGCCCACCATGGGAGTAGTACCATTGGGTAGTGGTAACTATGACGACCGTTACCATGGAAACCATTTTGACATAACGCATTTCCAGTAAGTCAAACTCCAGCCGAGTATATTTAAGAGAATACAAGTCATAATTAACAATTGGCCTACATAAAATAGTAAAATACATGTTAGACGTTTTATATAATATATTATAATAAAAAATTGACAAAAATTACAACGGTTTGCGTAGTCCAATCTATATGTACACAAGGTATAGACAAGGGGTTAACCGCTGGAAGAAATTGTGTACATCTTATTACATACTTCAAATAGTTTACAGTAGGTACGTCAGTCTTTCATTGTTTATTTTATAGTGTCTTTTTCACAAAATTTACAGCGGTTAATCTCCAACCATAGACATGTTCATTGCTAAAAAACTAAAAGGAAAGATTTCCTGTTAAGTGGTGAACATGTTTTGTCTAGACTGGCAACACAATTCCAGTGAGCATTAAGGAACCATCTGAATCTGCAATAGCCCAAGGAGCCAATGGCTTTTATTCATGATGCTAAGAGTTCATATCCTGAAAAATTAATTTCTGCATTAGTAATTATTTATAAAACAACATTTAATTAGGCAAGCATATATGAAAAAAATTGTTGATAACTAATTCTTACCGTTGTAACAAGCTTTTATCCTGCAAATTTCTTGCAGAGTACTTCTTTCACCTAACCACGAACAGCTTCAAGACTTTTCAATGCCTTGAATTCGTCCTTCTGTCTACGTAATTCTTTCAAAAACCGCTGCCCAAGGAATCACTACTTCCACATCCGGATTTTCTATCCAAGTCACACAACGAAAAAATTTTGTATCTGGAAATAATTGTTTATGGAACTTTAATAATATAATATTTGAAATCCTCTACCCCAAAAACCCATAAAACGATACCCCACATCGGTAGTGGGGTGGGGGTGGTGGCAGGGGGTGGGAGTGGGGGGTGGATAAAGTAAAAAAATATTTTGAGGATTCTGGTTCTTGTACACACACTAAATCACATTTTTTTTCATCCCCTTTAATAATGAGGTGGGGGTGGTAATGGGGGTGGCTAATGCCAAAATTTTTTTTTGAGACCTTAGCTTCTCTTGTCTACACTAAATATCAATTTTATGAACTCTTACCTGCTTGATTTACCTATTTACTCCAAATT
The DNA here is from genome assembly GCA_936432065.2 of Rutpela maculata. Lineage (NCBI taxonomy): Eukaryota > Metazoa > Arthropoda > Insecta > Coleoptera > Cerambycidae > Rutpela > Rutpela maculata. The sequence continues at coordinate 121,890,186 of OW386287.2, read as the reverse complement.
TACCCCAATTTACCCCCCAACCCTTCGACGGAACAAGATGAAAATATAATCTAGTTCTAGATCTCGTTAAAGTGCATATGTCTACCAAATTTCAAGTCAATATCTCAAACGGTTCCAGAGTAAACGTGCGCACAAAAAAAGTTACAGACCGACAGACAGAAATTTTTTTTTCGCTCAAACTTGAAATCTCGACGTTTCATGACATTCTAAGCCTATTTGAACAATAAAAATTTTTAAAAATTTTTTTGTCGTTACTATACTTCCACTGGATGTGGAGTAAAATCAAGTAATTCGCAACATCCTTATGTATAACATTTGGAAATACATCAATATTTGTAGTAAAGTATTTTTTTCTCAAAATATAAGGATTTAATTCGATGGCAGCCGTACACCTAACCTCTACATCAGGAGACAATTCTGCAAAATACGAACTAACCGTCATCCTGACGAACAAAATTGTTTATATAACAGTATTAAGAATAGTTGTAGATGTTAAATAATCCAACAACAAGTTTTTAAATGGCACAAATACTGCAAAATTCACTTTAAAGAAACACGTTTAATCGGCGGATTTCTCAATGACAGCTGTTTGTTTTTCCTAAGGTCTCAAAATCTGTGACGTCGGCGCACGCGACCCATAGTTTTCGAGTTATTTGCAAAAGACGAAACTCGTTATATTTTCAATCTTCATTTGTTTATAACTTTTGCAACTGTTTATGTGCGGTTGTGAAACTTTTACACTTTTTCTAGACGTCATTCCGAATTCAATGAGCCCTCACTAATATTTTTACGAGCTTTATCAAGCATTAACACGGCCTTGAACTTATAAACTAGTCTGCGTCTGCATCATGTACCTAACATAACCTTAAATTTTAAGTTTTTCAAGTTTATTGTCATTTTTAATGTTTGTGTACGCATTTTTAGCTTGGAGCCGGTACTGGCTCCAAGCAAATATTTAAAAATTCACGTAAATAATTTTTCAATATTCTTGATTAATAGAAATAGACTGCTAATTATAGGTTAGATTTCCAACCTACAAAAAGAGGCCTATTTTATTAGGACAAAGTGTTTAGAACCTCATAAACATTACACTGAACTAGATTTTAGTTAAAAATACGGAAACCAGGCAGAAATTTTAATAATAGCTGCGTAATACTCTTAAATCTTAAGAAACACATATTTTTGAGGTTAGCTGTGATGTCACGTGCAGATGCCCTATTAGGCAATCCAACGACCTGTCAAAATTATTTTTCAATATGGCGCTGAGGGCAAACATGGGGTTTATTTTAATTAACTCGCGGAAACGTAGCCAAGGCAACCGAAAAAAAACTCATTTAACGAATGAAAATAAAGGATTGCCGGATGTTTGCCCTCAACGCCATGTTAAAAGTCACGTGGTTTGGATTGCTTAATAGATGTGACGCATGCGCGTCCTGTGGGCAACGCAGCAGCTACGAAACGATTTTATCTTTTTCGTATGGATTCTTTATTTCTTTTCAGTTATCATGACGTCACAAGAGCAGTGTCTTGCGTTTGGAAAAAAACTAAGCAAGTAAATAAATTCATACCTTCTTGAAAATGAAGGGTAAAAAAAAATTCAAAAGCAAATGTTCAATATATTAAATAATGAACAGAATGGTATATAAAAAAAAATCGTTTCACCGTTCAAAGTGGTTTTAATTGAAAATAAAAAAATTAAAATTTTTATAACTTTTTTATTAACAATTTAAAAAAAAAACCATTTCTCTGAAACGAATGTTTATATTTTTCTGAGTAAACAGAAAAAAAAATTTAAGTTTATTAACTTTTCAGCACGCTATGATTTTTTAAAGTTGTACATATCATCCCTTAATTTCTAACCAGCCTAACTCCGTTAATTTTAGTAATACCAAAAAAAGTCTAGAGATCATTTTTATATAAAATTTCATGCTTTACAATTTTTGTTTGAAACTTTTTTTACTAGCTTTTACACATTTTGAGTAATTTTGGAAAAACACTTTTTTTTTTCACCCCTTCCCGGGGGTTCAGAAAAAAATTTCTTTCATTAATCGTGTTCTAATACATCAAAGTAACTTATATCAAAAATTCAAGTATTTACCTCAAAATTTTGATTTGCCGACTTATTTAATTGGACTATTATAAACGATCTCTAATCTTTGGTTTGGGTGGTCTGATGTCTCAATACTGCGATTTTGGCTAACCAAAAAAAACTTCATCATACAATAAAGTGCAGATCAACCTAAAAATTAGTTGATGAACAAAAAACAAATTCGTTGTTCTACTATTTAATTGTAGACCAAATTGAAAATGGTTAGTGAACATAAAAAAATGTCATTGTACTATTTAATTTATTACAAGAAGATATGATTATTAAACTGCTATTTGTTTACGAAAACAAATAAAGTTGTATGACTATTCTTTTCTGATTGATTTAACTATGAAACTAGATAGGCGCGATTTCATATGCTCTTTTTGGTTGAATTTACCTATCATTTTCTTTGAGTGCAGGGGAGTAGCGAGTCAACTTTTTTGGGGAGTTATTTTTAAAATTTGCCAACGTCATAAGACTTAAAAAGCCAACTCTGTAAATAATTAAACAATAATCCAAAAAAAAATGCTGAGGGGGGGAGAAATTCTAAAAAAAATTTTTCAATAAAAATTGGCAACTTACATCTCTAACTTCCAACTTTTATCCAACTTTTGCCAAGTTCCGCCGAAATAAAAATTCTAGGGAGAAATTCTAAAAAAAAATTTTCAATAAAAATTGGCAACTTACACTTCTGTGCAATAAAATCACTTGAAAAATCAGTTTTTACTAATATTAAGTGATGTCTTTTTGAAATTTAGATTTTTTTCTTATCATATAGGTTATAAGAAAGTGACATTGATTGTGAAATGTCATAAGTAAGGTATTTGGAAAAATGTTAATGATTTAATGATTTCGATTTATAACAAATGTAAAAATTGACGTTGAAAAATGATACGCCACGCTACACCAGGGCCATACACGCAACATTATCAGAAAATCGCTCGGACCTGTTCCGCGGAGACACGTAGCGTTCGTGAAACCTGGTATTTGCAGGACGGTGCATCCGAATATGTCCGTCATTACAAGACTGAAAAACTTTTTCATCGGTAAACACAACATTGTTCCAAAACCCCAACGGGCGATAGACATAATTTAAACAAAACAGAATGCGGGCTTGCTTATGTTCTCTGTTAATATGGTCTTATTGGCACTTACACAGTTTTTTAATTCCGATTTTTCTATCCTTCGGCTAGCTGTTGACTTCGATGCTGGAAAATTTGTCATGGACCTCTCAATTTTAGAGAGAATTAGAATTTTTTCATGTTCAGTTAATTTCGGCATTTCGAAAATATGACACTGACACTGACAAATAAATAAAGAATGATTTAATATAGCGAAAAATAGATCTACGGGATTTTATTGCACATCTAGAATTTCCAACTTTTACCCAACTTTTGCCAAATTCCGCCGAAATAAAAATTGATGAGCGGGGGGGATTTTTTCAACAAAAATTGCCATCTTGCATCTCAAATTTCCAACTTTTGCCAAGTCTGACAAAGTTATTACTTGTTTTATATTGTCCAGCAATATTTACTCCGAAAGTCTCCAAATAACAGACTGCTAAATGGGCAAAAATTAAACAAAATAGTGTCCAAATATTATATATATTTTATTAAACAGAGATATTTAACAAATGCTATTTCTCCTGGTCTAGGTTATTCACCATTAGGAAGAGAGAAGGTGCAGAAGAATATCAGAAACACTTAACTGAAACTGAAAATTTTTATTTTCAGTAATTTTTTATGTAAAAAATGGATGTTTATTTTTTATACTTATATTTAGTTTTTTATATATACTTGTTTATGTTTTTTAAGTTTATGATTATGTCAAAAAATTTCCACTATATAATTCTTTCCAGGGTACCCCAGTACAGAAAAATTTCCAAAAAAAATACTTGGGTGACGCTAGAGAAAACACATTTTATTGGTTAAAAGACACAGGTGTGAAATTTTATGTAGGAATATATTAAGTGCATTCAAAATTATCGAAAATTCAACTCATGGAAACGTTCTGCCTAGAAACTGCTCTCAAGTTCATTTTAATATGAATTATTATTATTATTATTATTATTATTATTATTATTCTTTAATAATAAGTTTTGCCATCAACTGCCTCCAGACGTTTTCTTATAATTTTCTAGTGTTTACCGACCTTTACTTTCAATTTCATTATTTACGTCACATAAAAATATATTTCCAAATCGACTCATCTAATAAAGAACAAAGTAGGTATAATTATTCGCCGTGACTAGACGTACATCGGATGTATGGGCAATGTACGTACATCGGTTTGGTGCGCGTGCACTCCAAATTGAAAACCATAAAAAATGTAGTTGTACTTCGGCGATATAATACGCGCGTAGTAGTCATTTGAAGAGGTACAAAATTTTTGTATAATTTCTTACGTTTGTCATTTTAGGGCAAGGAATAAATATATTTAAAAAAAATACATAAAAATAATAATATAACAAGTGCAGACCGACGTTTAATACTAACATATGTTGCATATGTTGCTTTTCAGTAATAAAAAGAAGGAACATAACACAACCTTAACCTAACCTAACGTAATTTGCACATTCAGGTATGAAAATAATTTAGAACAATTATTAATAAAGTTTTTAACAAAAAAAAAGCAGGTGCATGTAGGAGTTGAACCGCGGATCTCTCGATTTCCAAATTAGGACGACGTTTTACCACTTCGGTTATTTTATGACTCGGAAGTAAATGGTTCGAAGAAAGTAAAAACGGACCGTTGGCCTGACGCACGCGCACCAAACCGATGTACGTCCATTGCCCATACATCCGATGTACGTCTAGTCACGGTGATAATTATTTAACAATCGCAATTTGAAAGTTCACAGAATTTGCCATATTTTAAATGTATTAACAATCAATAAACCAAAATATAGTAAACCGCAGATTTAACAGGCACTCAAAAAATATCGGTATCTTTGGCTTTGCGATGCGGCGCCGACATTTTTTGAGTGCCTGTTAAATCTACGGTTAACTATACCTTGAACCATAGGTATTTACGGTGGCCTACAACCAAACTTAAATCAAAGTTGTTGCCACTCGCAATTTTTTTTAAAAAGCTTTTATTTAACTGTTTGTTTGTATGTGTGTTCGTTAGTTTAGGTCAAATCTTGCAAGCCGAATTTCGACTAGTTCTAATTAAGCTAGAGCTTTGAAATTTGGCACACGTGTATAAGTCCGGTGACAATGCAACATAATATAGCCATTATCGGTCTAAATCCAATATGGCGGACGTCCCAAGGTGGCGGATCGGCTTTTAGTCACAACCCCCTTGATATGGTATCGAATGACGAGTAAAATACGACAAACAATGTGACGTCATTCTAAATCCAATAAGGCGAACGTCCCAAGATGGCGGATCGGCTTTTTAGCCACAACACCCTCGATATGGGTATCGAATGAAAGAGTTTGATGAGTAAAATACGATAAACAATGCGACGTCATTCTAAATCCAATATGGCGGACGTCCCAAGATGGCGGATCGGCTTTTTAGTCACAACCCCCTTGATATGGATATCAAATGAAAGAGTTTGACGAGTAAAATACGATAAAGTGCGTGACGTCATTCTAAATTCAATATGGCGGACGTGGGAGAGGTGGGAATAGGGTGGGATGAGGAGGGGAAGGGTGGGAAGAGGTGGGAAAGGGGTGAGAAGAAGTGGAAAGTAGTGTTAGAGTGTGAGTGTGAGAAGATGGGAGAGGAAAGGGGTGGATGGCGGTGGCAAATGAAAGGGTTTTGTCTGTCTGTAAAATAAGTAGACTAAAAAGTAAAAAATCAAATTATATAAAAAAAATATTTTTAAGAAAAAACTACTAAAAAGTAAAAATAATTTTTTTAAAATTTATTCACCTGGAAACCAAAAGCTTTGGGGGCAGTCGATTGATCAAAGTAACTACACAATAGCCCTATATGACAGACCCCAAAGCTTTTGGTTTCCAAGTGTATAAATTTAAAAAAAAATATTTTTACTTTTTAGTAGTTTTTTCAAATAAAAATATTTTTTTTATATAATTTTATTTCAACACATTCTTAGATGTACATATATAGAACCAATTCCCACGATATTTAAAATCATTCATCGCAGAAATTTTGTTTACAAGTATTTTACTTTTTTTGTTTAATGACACAGCCACACACAAAAAAAGTGGTCTAGCCTGCGGACCATACTAGTGTGTCCTTATGTATTTGAACCCGCTGAAACCGAATCCGAAGTCAGAATTGATCCGTCCGGCGGGCCATACTAGTGTATCCTTATGTATTTGGACCCTCTGAAACAGAATCCGAAGTCAGAATTGTCAAATTCACCCGTTTTTCACCCCTAACCCTAAAAAACACCCCCAAAACAAAAAAAGTGGTCAGGATTTCGGACCAGACCAGTTATCCTTATGTATTTGGACCCGCTGAAACCGAATCCGAAGAATTAGCAATATAAAATGTATAGAGAAAATTTAAAGCAAGAGTGAACCTTTTTTTGCGGAAAACGAAACAAAACATGACATATATGTCAAAAAATTATCGCAATATTTGTCGACGCGTCGATATAAAAAAATTAGAGATACATTTTCCATGTTGGTACTGTCAAAAGCCGATCTAGGTTGGTTTACCACTAATAATGACATTTGATTGGTGCAATGTTGTGAAAAACGGGCTCGCATTGACTATCGCGTTAATGAGTGAAATAATCGTATGTAATATCACTAGTGCTTAAAATTTTATCGAAAATTTTTTCGAAAGCGTGTTGCCTGGTAATATAAAGAGTGCAAATTGACAGTTTATTATCTGATTAAATCCCTACCGCTCTAGCGGGAGGGATTTAATTTTTGATAATAAACTGCTAATTTGCACGAGTTATATTAACTAAGGGCAACTTAGCTTGAGAAAAAATTTTTGGATAAAATTTAAAGCACGAGTGGTATTTGTGGAGAATATTTCACGAATAAATAATTCATTAAGTATATCTTCAATATTATGTTCAGTAATTAATTGCCTTCAGAAGTTTCCTTGTTGCTTTTTAAAAATTACTCACCTTTATCTTCAATTTCATCATTTACGTCACATAAAAATGCATTTCCAAAGCGACTCATCTAATAAAAAACAAAGTAGGTTTAAATTATGACAATCAAGAAAAACAATATACGTTAAACCATAGGTACTGTAACTTATAAGACTAGTCTTCACAACAAAGCACGCTTCGACCAATCACATTACGGGTGAAATCACACAAATTGCATATTACCAATCTTTTACGTTCTAAGGCTGCCGGCTCAGATGGTATGGTACCGCCATCTAGTAACGCTAGCTTAACTTAGTTACTAGCCTAAACAGTGAATTGAATTATTATATTAAAGTGTTTATTAATATATATTTATGTATTTAATAGTCCAATCAATGAATGCCCAAAAGGGGATTGTAGAGAACATTTTGGAGGGGAGAATTTTTCTCTTCAGGGATGTGTTGGGGGTAGTCAGGAGGTAAACATACTAAAAGTCCCCGCCCCTAGCCCCGTCGCTTCAGGGGGGACGGGGGTGGAAAAGTTCCTTTTTTCGATTCTTCGCTTGTAACTCGGAAACGATGCGTCGTATGGGAAAAGGTAATCTATGCAAAATTAAACGTTATTAAATTTCCCACAAGAATGTTTATATTAATTTTCTTCCTATGTGTTATATTCTACGAGATATTCGCCAGCGAAAATCGATAATTAATAAAAAAAAAAATCAATTGTGTACTTGGATATTTCTATCAAAGCGGTTTACCGTGGTCTGCTAATAAATCACAGTCACAAAACAATCTTTATTTTACAACATTAGACGTATTTACTAACGTAATATTTTGTCGAAGTCTAGACATTTCCTTAAATATACAGTGCGACTCACTTAAAATGAAGATACCCTTATAACTTTTTCATTTTGTTTCCGATTTGAATCAAATTTTACTCAAATATAGAACAAATTAGGAACTACTTATGACCATAAAATCATTCACCTGCTATAAAGGCAAAGCCACCTGCGGTACCAAAATATGCTGAAAAAAATAAAACATTTTGAATGTTAGAAATTCTAAAAAATGCATCCAATCGGCACCACAAACGTACATACACCAAAATTTGATTTGATTATTGATGGGGGGATATCTCATACATAAGCTCATCTGGCAAAGGGGGTCCTCAGTTTCCGCAATTTGTGGTGGCTACGTAAAATTCATCGTTCGTAAGATTAAAAACCAATATGATTTTTAATCTTTTTCCTCATATATTGGTACCGTAGGTAGCTTTGCCTTTATAGCAGGTGAATGATTTTCTGGTCATAAGTAGATCCTAATTTGTTCTATATTTGAGTAAAATTTGATTCAAATCGGAAACAAAATGAAAAAGTTATAAGGGTATCTTCATTTTAAGTGAGTCACACTGTATATTTAAGGAAATGTCTAGACTTCGACAAAATATTACGTTAGTAAATACGTCGAGTGTTGTAAAATAAAGATTGTTTTGTGACTGTGATTTATTAGCAGACCACGGTAAACCGCTTTGATAGAAATATTCAAGGTACACAATTGATTTTTTTTATTAATAATCGATTTTCGCTGGCGAATATCTCGTAAAATATAACACATAGGAAGAAAATGAATATGAACATTCTTGTGGGAAATTTAATTACGTTTAATTTTGCATAGATTACCTTTTTTCGTACGACGCATTGTTTCCGAGTTATAAGCGAAGAATCGAAAAAAGGAACCTTTCCACCCCTCTCTCCTACTGAAGCGGCGGGGCAAGGGGCGGGGACTTTTAGTATGTTTACCTCCTGACTACCCCAAACACATTCCTGAAGAGAAAAATTCTCCCCTCCAAAATGTTCTCTACAACTCTTTCATCGACTGGACTATAATCCTTGTTTCTAATTTGAGAAGTTTGATAGTTAAGTTAAGGTTTACTTGTTTAAGTAGAGAGACTTTAAGTACAACGAATTATAATGTATATAGTGATACTGCAGAGTTTTGATTTTCCAAATAAGTGTTAGCTGCTTTGTAATGATTGATGAATTACCATAAGTAAATACCTACATTTGTGTATTTATCATGAAATAACTGATTTGTCTGCTTCGTAGATATTCATATTTAATTTTAGTTGGGAAAATTATTTTGTAATTATGTTAGGTATTAAGCCATTGAAAGCTGTGTACCTATAACTTGTCCCGAACCTATATAAGTTCCACACAGCATTGGCTTTTTAGGTTATTAATACAGTACTACAATTTACAATTTACGTTAACAATTAGTAATAAGCTAAAGAAGATATTTATAGATGACATTTAAAAGCACGATTTGTCCTATTTGCTGAAAACATGTCACGACACAAAACGTCAAAAAATTTTCGAAATATTTGCCGCTGCAGCGACCTAAAAAATTAGAGCGATAAATTTTGCATGTTGGTCCTGTCAAAAGCAGATCTAGCTTGAATTACCACTAATAATGACGTTTGATTGGTGCAATGTTGTGAAAAAACGGGCTCTCATTGGCTATAGCGTTAATGAGTGAAATAATCGCTGTAATTTTATGTAAAATTTTCAATTGGAATGCAATTTTTGCTGAAATTTTGTTCTTATTGGTCCAAATTTTCAAAATCTTGTTATTTCATTGGTTCTTATAAATATTTTTAACACTGTATACTGCACGAAAATATTTTAATCTTGTAACCGTTATGTTCTCATTTTTTTTGTCACCGAATTGTAGTGAATAATATAAAATTTTCTTGTTTTACTTTTATTGTAATTAGCTTATCAACTATTAATAACAACTGTTATTTATAATACAATTTAAAGTTGTCAGAGAAAATTAGGCATTATTGGTCCACATTTCTCCTTAAGCCGTATATAAGCGCGCAGAGATTTAAAAAATTGTGTCGCAGCCGCCATAAAATGATTTTCTTTTAAATTCTAATTAAAGCTCAGAAAGTTAAGGGCAAGAAATTTGACTTTTTTTGTTCAAATCGGCTTAGAATTTCATGAAAGGTGAGGTGAGGTACGGTACCGGTTTCAGTGACGACTCGATCGGCGAAGTTAAGCACGGCCGGGCGAGTCCATCACTTGGATGGGTGACCGTAACTCATCTCGTCGTCCTGGTTAAGTGGTAGAGTAGCATTAGCTAAACTTCGCCAGGACGTTAATATAAATAAGGCATTAAAAAAAAAAGAAAAAAGAAAGGTCGAGACTTTAAGTTTGTACGCACGATTACTCTGAAATTTGGCACATCTATGTATTATAGATTATAGCCAAATCTGGAATTATTACATTTTGATCTTATTTCATTGAAGAGTTGGGGGTCAATGATGGGTTAATAGGTAAAGCAGGCAGGAGTAAGAGTCCATTAAATTGGAACATAGTGTATGTACAAGAACCAAAGGCCTCAAATTTTTTTTAGCATCAGCCACCCCCACCCCATTATTAAAGGGGGTAAAAGAACAAAATGTGATTTATAATGTGTACAAGAACCAAAGGAATCAAATTTTTTTGGCATCAGGTACCCCCACTGCCACCCACACAGGAAATTTGGATGTGGACGCAGTGATTCTTTAGGCAGCTGTTTTCATTTGTGGTTACACTGTATTTAATTGTTTGTTATTTATTATTTATTTAATTGTGCTTTACCTTTCAGTGTGTTTGTCATTTACGTGTAATTTTTTAAATAAATGTATTTTAACTAGTTTATATTTGAAAACGTCGAGATATCTAGATGAAATTTCTTAAACTTATGTACTTTCATACTGTTTTTCTATAATAAATAATAATAATTATTCTAACAAATTATTATCTTTTAAAACTCCTTTGCCAGCGTGGCTCTATTAGTATCAGGAAATAATCGAATATATTCCATAAGAATTTACAGCGCATACTATTACTTCCACATCCACATGCGGTGTTGTAACGCCAAAAAAAAAAAAAAAAATTAAATTTTTTCTTTTGTTCAAATAGGTTTAAAATGTCATGAAACGTCGAGATTTTTAAGTTTGAGCAAGAAAAAATTTCTGTCTGTCGATGTGTCTGTAACTTTTTGCCCACGTTTACTCAGGAACGGCTTATGATATTGGTATGAAAGATACACGTATGTATTACAAGGCCTCAGATTTTTTTTGGCATCAGCTATCCTCACTACCACCCCCACCGAAAAGGACCCCCGCTAAATCCTTATGGAAATTGGGTTTAGACGAATTTGGCTGTAAAAAGATAGTTTAGGGTGATCAAAAGTTCTCAAATTTAGTCTGCGACCTCAACGGGACATGGCAATGTCAACAGATACGCCCATCTGTTGACCTTGGCACATGTAGAAATTTTGCACAGCGGGTGTATAATATCCACGACATTTTTGCAAATTATGCATATTTAGGCACTTCTATATTATTTATCACTAATTACCTGTATCTCACATTCATCGTAATTATTTTATAAATACAGTTTGTATATTGGGCCAATATTTTCCCAAGGTTAGCGAATCACATTCAATATCATTGTTTAACCAATATTGGTGCAATATGTAGAAACTAATATTAGGCACTAAGGCAGTATGAACGTTTCGGAAATCATTAAGCTACACGGTGATTTTTTTTTTGCTTGAAACTCAAAAAAAGTGCGTTTTAAAAATAAAGTTCGGTTTTAATAACAAGATGTAAATATGTTAAACTTTATGTTTAATTTATTCTTTTGGGTTTTTAATATTTCAGTATTTTTTTTTTTCTCAAAAAGATCAACGGTCCTCAGTGCGATGTAAACAGCATCAAATGTGAGAATCAAAAGATCCACTACTTTAGAAAAATCAAAAGTTGGTGGCCAATATCACTTTTGTATGACTGGCAATCGTGCGTCTATTTCATTTCTGAAGAGGGAAATAACATATTTAAAACCATGACTTTCACCAATTTATAATCATCGAATTATACAGGTAACCAATATATGCGGTAGGAAGCTCTGATAATACTCCAACAATTATCGTGAAAGGCAAGATCTTCGCGTCACTTTTTAAAGATGGCGAATGTATTTTCGCACCCAGGAGATTGATACTTACCAAGTATCTGATTGCTAGCCGTAAATTCATGATATTAATAGAATTACAAGGGTAACCAGTACATGCGGTAGGAAGAGCCGATACGCCGTCAATTATCATGAAAGGCAAGACCTTCGAATGTATTTTCGCACTCAGGTGGTTCATACTTACCAAGTTTATGGCTGTCAGTCGTAAATTTGTGATACTCATCGAATTACAAGAGGAGCTAGTACATGAGGTAGGAACAGCCGATATGCCGTCAATTATCGTGAAAGGCAAGACGTTCTCACCACTTTTCAAAGATGGCGAATGTCTTTTCGCACTCATGAGGTTCATACTTACCAGATTCCTGATTGTCATTCATAAACTTATCATTTTTTTATCTGACTTTTTTCAAATTTGGGCGAACTTAGCGCTTCCTTGTACCACCCAAAATGAATGGGAGTCTGGATTCATGATTTTTGGAGGTAAATTAAGAAGTCCCTCCAACCCCCATGCGTAAACCTGTGACTTATTTTTTACCTTTTTTTTTACTTTTACAAGTCATATTTCTTACACATTTGTGGGCCTGCCGTACGCCCCTGTACCAAAAAAAAAGGGCTGGCATGGATATTTCTGTGCTCTACTGCCCCAAATTAACAACAATTCACACTTTTTGGGAGTAAACCTATGACACCCAATTAATGCTCGGCGGGCTCCTGGTCCCTAAGTTTTCCTTTATAGTCCGGTGATTTTAGATTCAAAAATAACGATTTCTCGGAAAGTTTTGGGACAAGCCAAAAATTAGTCTACCCCCTACAGAATTTCCTCAGGAATCCGAAAAAAATAGTGTTGACCACTCAAAATGGCGGCTTTAATGGTTATTTAACTTTTTTCAAACAAAATGAATTTTGCAACTTACTTGTTTGCTTATATCCTCGCTTCTGAAGGTCGTAGAAAAACGTTCGACCCGTCAATTTCTTCATCATGGGTTGCCCTATAAGGTAGGTATATGCAAAGAACGAATTTTTGATTCTTAATAACATTTTATGACAGGAAACTGAAAAAATTGAATTTCTCGATCGTCGAATTTTGAAGTACTGTAGAAACAAATATAAAATCTGCATGTTAACGATATTATGAGAAATAGTACATATTTTTACCCTTAATGAAATGCACTTTGTGCCGTTGCAAAATATTAATTATTTTTTTTGCAATTAATTTATAAAAAAAAAATTGAAACTATTACACTAAAAGATCATATTAATATTTGACGTACATTTACATAATCAAAAAGAATATTGCAAAAAAATTTAAATTTGCGACTTTTTTACGCAAAAAATTAATTTTGCAACTTAAACAAATGTAAATATCTCAGTGGATTTTGCATAAAATTTATTGCAACTAACGGCATTTTAATTGTCATAAATAAACACGAATTTTGAAAAAAAAACAAATTTTGCTCTGATGCTTTGGAGCCGAGATATGAAGAATTCACGTTTTTTGCGATTGCGGCGAAATTTGAAAATATTTTTACTTTCAAATTTAACTGAATATACCTCAGAGTGTGTGTTATCACTTACAAAAAGTGCCATGTCTATATATCCGGATGGGCCATGGAAAAAAATTTGAGAAAATTCCATCCTTGGTGCTCGCGCTCACGCTAGACGCCAGATTCCACTCCCCCCTTCATTGTTAGTAGTGTACTTGGACAGTTTTACCGCGGCGGCAGCTTTATCTCTCTTTTTCTCGGCTTCAGGAGTGGCTAGATGGACGTTTTTTTTTAATGCAACTTATTTTTTTCTCAGCTTTCCGATTCTTCGATTATTTTTCAATTATTCAGTTACGTTGCTCCGCAAAAAGAATTTGTAATACAGCGGCTTTATTATTTTATTATTATAGATAAAATAATTTCAGCAGTTTACAATCAAACATCTTATAATTATTTCCACATCCAGTGGAAGCATAGTAACGCAAAAAAAATTGTAAAAATTTTTATTGTTCAAATAGGCTTAGAATGTCATGAAATGTTGAAATTTTAAGTTTAAGTCTGTCGCTCTGTCGGTCGGTCCGTCTGTAACTTTTTTGTGTGCACGATTACTCTGGAACCTTTTAATATATTGACTTGAAATTTGCTACATGCATGTATTTTAACGAGATCTGGAAGATTATATTTTGATCTTATTCCGTTGGAGGGTTGGGGGAAATGGTAAATGGGTAAATTAAGCAAGTAAGAGCCCATAAAATTGGTATTTAGAATAAATAAGAGAAGGTAAGGTCCCAAAAAATTTGTTGGCATTAGCCACTCCCATTACCACCCCCACCTCATTATTAAAGGGGGTGATAAAAATAAAATTGTGATTTAGTGTGTATACAAGAACCAAAGGCCTCAATTTTGTTTTTACTTCATCCACCTACACTACCACCATTCCCACCCCCACTACCGATATGACATATCGTTTTATTGGTTTTTTTTTTCGTTGTGAGACTTGGATAGAAAATCTGGATGTGGAAGTAGTGATTCCTTAGGCAGCGTTTTTTTTTTTCAATTTTACAAACATCCTATAACTTAAACAATCCCGCATTATTGTTATGTTATGAATTAGATGTTTATTTCGCTGTTTAAAACAAATTAAATCAATATTGATGTCTGTCAGTTTAAATTAAATGAAATGCAAGAAAATGAGGATGTTATTGAAAATGTTGATATAAATAATGACGATGATGACAATGATTGTCTGTACGCAGAAATGCGATACGAAACGGACAGCGAGTCGGACCTAGGAAATCAACCTAAAAAAAACGAGGACAGAAAAATAAACTTTATTTTGTATATTCAATACATTAATTTTTAAATACAAAATGTATACCTTTTTTATCCCCAATAAGAGTAAAAACTATTCACTCATCAATGTCTTATCAAATAAACTGTATGTAATCTTTACATGTTTATTTTATGAAGCAACGTAATTGAATGATTGAAAAATAATCGAATAATCGGAAAGCTGAGAAATAAATAAGTTGAATTAAAAAAAAAAAGTCCATCTAGCTACTCCCGAAGCCGAGAAAAACAGAAATAAAGCTGCCGCCGCGGTAAAACTGTCCAAGTACGCCAATAGCAGTAAAGGGGGAGGGGGATCTAGCGTCTAGCGCGAGCGCCGAGGATGCAATTTTCTCGATTTTTTTTTCATGGCCCATCTAGATATATAGACATGGCACTTTTTGTAAGTGATAACACACTCTCTGACGTATATTCAGTTAAATTTTCAAGTAAAAATATTTTCAAATTTCGCGTAATCGCAAAAAACGGGAATTCTTCATATCTCGGCTCCAAAGCATCGAAGCAAAATTTGTTTTTTTTCAAAATTCGTGTTTTTTATGTCAATTAAAATGCCGTTAGTTGCAATAAATTTCATGCAAAATCCACTGAGATATTTACATTTGTTTAAGTTGCAAAATTAATTTTTTGCGTAAAAAATTCGCAAATTTAAATTTTTTTGCAATATTCTTTTTGATTATGTAAATGTACGTCAAATATAATGTTTTTAACGAAACAGAACTGTAAAATATTAATATGATCTTTTAATGTAATAGTTTCAATTTTTTTTATAAATTAATTGCAAAAAAACAAGCTAAAAACGTACTCTTCGCCAATTTACTGAGCTTTTTATATATAATTGTTACACATTCTATAGGATACTCTTCGCAGTTTTCTTGTAAATAATGTTAGTTTTTGGACATCCTAAATTTTGTGATACCTCTTTGTTGTGAAAAAAATTATATGAAAAAAAAATATCCAACCTGTGTGAGATTCGAACACGGGACCTTTGGATTGCAACGCAAAGCTTTAGCCGCTGCGCCACCAACTATTGCTACAAAAACTGATTGTCTGTGATATATATCTTTCGACAATCATACATAGGTATTTCAACTCGTACTTCTATGAAATATATATTAGTAAAATTCATAAACAAAAAAAATATAAATATTTCGCAAGATTTCCATTTTAGTACAAGCGACAAAAATTAAGAAAATATTTTTTTTTTAATTAAATAATTAATAACTTTTTTATTTACTGATCGATTTTCCTCAAAAACAATAGGGTTCTTCCTCTAGCTAACACTAACTTACTTTCTAAATTTCAATACAATCGAATTTTTCTTTCTTAAGTTATCGTGCTTACAAGAAACGTGACGGACACACGGACGGACAGACGGACATTTTGAAAGTTGTTCAGAATTCGTTCACTAACACAATGATATGAAAATTTTTTCTCTACGAGCGATATTTACGATTTTAGAAATGTGCCGATCAAATACAATATACTCTTCGTTTTTGCGAAGAGTATAATAATTAATATTTTGCAACGGGACAAAGTGCATTTCATTAAGGGTAAAAATATGTACTATTTCTCATAATATCGTTAACATGCAGATTTTATATTTGTTTCTACAGTACTTCAAAGTTCGACGATCGAGAAATTCAATTTTTTCAGTTTCTTGTCATAAAATGTTATTAAGAATCAAAAATTCGTTCTTTGCATTTACCTACCTTATGGGGCAACCCATGACGAAGAAATTGACGGGTCGAACGTTTAGACGACCTTTAGAAGCGAAAATATAAGCAAACAAGTAAGTTGCAAACTTCATTTTGTTTACAAAAAGTTAAATAACCGTTAAAGCCGCCATTTTGAGTGGTCAACACTATTTTTTTCGGATTCCTGAGGAAATTCTGTAGGGGGTAGACTAATTTCTGGCTTGTCCCAAAACTTTCCGAGACATTTTCCTAATATCACCGGACTATTATATTATATGTAATTATCACAATTAAATATTTATTTGTTTGCATTTTTACGAGCGTTTTTTGTTCAATTTCTTATAAATATTATTTTTAAAATTTCCAGATTTTTTTACATCCCATGTCAGAAATTTAGACACATTGTGCTAGCTATATGGCACCTATGTTGGTATCCAATATAGCGCCTATATGTTAGTATCCAATATGATATTTATGTCGGTATCTAATATGGAATACAATGATAAGGTAAGTAGAATAACTTCGGCTAGACTTCGCCCTAGATATTGTATTAAATATAATACTTGAAATAAAGACAATTTATTATTATTATTATTTACGGTGTCAATATGATGTCAATCTTGTAGAGCAAGTATTTTATCGGCCAGAACG
Source organism: Rutpela maculata (assembly GCA_936432065.2). Taxonomy (NCBI): domain Eukaryota; kingdom Metazoa; phylum Arthropoda; class Insecta; order Coleoptera; family Cerambycidae; genus Rutpela; species Rutpela maculata. The sequence continues at coordinate 121,872,869 of OW386287.2, read as the reverse complement.
CGCGAGACGTGCACTTACAAACTCAAGACGGTAGCGGAAACAACGGAGCGCTGTACAAAAATAATCATATATTTTACAAGAAAGCAATACAGATAATTCTTTCACTAAAAATTGCTCCATTCTTTCTACAGAAGTATGCATCTATTTACAATACCTTTAAAAATGCCTCGATACACTGCACTTTTCGGGTATGCTTTGTTTAAACAATTTTTGTAGCATTTGTTAACAACAATTTTGAGAATAATTGAGCAGCATCTGAATGTAGCACCAAGAGGTTGATTTGAAAATGACTAAGAAATGTTAAAAAATAGGTCTGTAACAGCGGTCTGAACATAAAATTAATCAAGTAATAGAAAAATTTTCGGAAACATTTTTTATACCTTTTTGCAATCGCGGCCAGTATGGCGGCAAGGTCATTCCAGATAATGTACGTATGTTTTTTCAAAACTATATCTTCTGCACACCCTATCTTAGTAAAGTAAAAGACCTTCTGCCCATACTGCGTCTCGCCATTTATTTTTTCGCGGTAAAATTAGTGAAAATGTAACAATATTGAGAAAATATTTGCGTCTAATTGTTGAGGAGGGGGGGATTCCTGCCTTAAAACTATCCACATTCATTGACATTAACTTTTAGAATGGGGGACATTTTGAGAGACATTTATAGAACGGGGGGGGGCATTCTGGGAGCACTCCCATTGGGGTAGCTCCATCAAAAGGGGGGATGGTCACTTTAAATTAACTACACTTACAGATACACGCAGATTACTATATAACTGGACCCACAATTTCAACAACTTCATAAAGTGTATTTTTGCTCATTCGGTTTCATGCGTCACCCTCTGACAGTTTTCTTGGGGCAATAAATCTTCTATTAACATTTCTTTATATATATAGATATAATAAGTGTACACCCAGAACTCCAAAATTTTCTTCGTGTACCGCCAGCGTACGTGACTCGCCGCTACAAATCTTCTACACGTCTATGACGTGACGTCTCGTGGACATAAGGCTTAAAACTGTTCAATTGTTTCCCACCAATATTTTATGCATAATAATTTGTTTATGTATCGTAGCATTTCGGACACGTCATTTTTCTTATCAATAAAAACAAACAAAATAAAAATATAATATTTACTAAATGATAGCAAGAATTGCTATGCTGTACGCGTAATTTTTTTTTATCAGAATTTAAGTGAGTTTAATAATAGCTTATAGACCAATTGAAGCAATAAGCGAAACAATGATAAATATAAATAATGGTTATTTAATACAGTGCATAATGGAGGTTTTGTTGAAATATAAATATAAAGTTGTTAACGCTTGACAGAGCTTGGAAAGTGTGGTTTACACAAATGTTGTGTTTTTAAACATAGAGAACAGAACCTAATAAACAAAGTAATATAAGATTAAATTTATATTTTGCAATGTGGATCAATTAATTTGTCTAAGGTACTTATACGCACGATTCAATCCCAACTGTTCTTTAAAAGGTACTATGTCAATTTTTTCATCATATACGAACATTTCAAAACTTTTTTCATACATTTCAAATAAAATATCCAATGGATCCGAATTAACTGAAAAATATATGTTAGGAATGATGATATCACACCCGATTAGGGCCTCAGCATGTTTAGGAAAACGGCACGTCCCGGATTGTAAACAATCGGCGAGGAGGAACAAGAGGGGAGATTCATTCAGAGATTATCCACTGTCGTGAAAGTACCTTGTAAAGTCCGTAATATATTTACTTTTGTTACTTCTAACTAAACATGTTTGTTTATATTTACCCAAACTTTTATCAGAAGTGTGGATTTATTCATGTACCCGTGTAACGTGTGAAAGTGCGTGACCTGTCTCGGAAGGTGTGCCAGCGTCACCGGCGTCGTAGCGCACGTGCCCGTGTAAAGTGTGAACGTATGCAACCTTGCGTCGGAAGGTGTGTCGCGTCACCGGCGTCATCGCAGGGTACCGATGCGATAGAGCTGTGCTACGGAAGGCTGCTACGGAAGGCTACCCTCTCGTGGTTGCCGATCAGTAAGTGATGAGTCCGCTTCTCAATACCAGGTATTTTTAGATGGTACTGATGACTTTCAGGGAACACCAATTCTCATATTTTCATTCTGAGCTGTTTCTTTGCAAGTACAGACATTATAACCGAATTTGACTCTTTAAAAGATAACTTAATACGTTGGTAAACGCGATTGACGAGTATACATTTACAAATTGTCTTTAGCAAGGTCTTTTAAAATATGCAATTTGTTCCAACAATAGAAATACTTAATCAAAGTATTAAAACAAATGAAGCAGAGTCAGCTAATAGTCATAATACACATGAATACCATATTCAAACTAAAATATATCATTATTAAATAACCAAGTAATCATTAATAATATATATATTCTAAACAAAATAATATTGAACTTATAACAGTATATCAAGTTACAAAAAATATATATGTATGTGTATATATGTGGGTAATTGTGTATATGTATATTATATACCGTGCGTGTAATTTCCCATTAGACATGTACATCCACGTAGCGCGATAGATATGACAACATAGCTGCCGTAAATTCCTCCGTCAAGCGGAGCATTCCAGCCTGTTATTTCATTTCAGCCAGCTGACACGCGCGATGTAATTTTACTCCCTATGCCTAGCGTTCGGCTACACGCACGGTATGTGTATATATACAGCTTATTCTACAATCGAGGTCATCTACAAAGAAACTGTTCTGGAAACATCAAACAAAATAAACAAATCGTTTTATCTACAAATGGTATGTGTTGGAAATAGAATTATCCTTGCCCCTTAAAATTAGGCAACATAATATAAACATGATGTCCTGATTATGAATTTTTTAAGGATTGATAGTTTAGTATTAATTTCGTAAAAAGGAACGTCAACTTTTTATAGAAGTTTAAGAAATATATTGTTTATTTGGAAAGTAAAGAGTCTCTTGATTACTAAGGGGACTTTTAATTTATTCGAAGTAAGTTTTCTAACATTTGGCGACCGTGACAGGACAGATATTATGGATAAATTAAAAAAGACCAGAACAGTTTACAGAACATCATTTACGAAGCTAAATAACGCAATAGTAGATTTGTGTAAAGGAGAGGAACCTGATTTGATCGAGATTCAAGCTAGCTTTGGTGTTTTAGAACAGAAGGTGAATTTACTTATTATAGTGAATAGAGAAATCTTCGATGCCTTGTTAGAGACAGAATTAGATGAAGCTGGTTTGGATGCAGAAATGATGGCGGCTGATGAATACACAAGAAACTTTAACAAAACGCGATTAATGGTTGAGAAGCTTAACAGTGACGTTGACAGTATGAAAACTTCAACTTCAGTTCCAGATCGGAATTCCGGACAAGGAAACATATACAAACGGAAATTTAAATTGCCTAAAATCGAATTTAAGAAGTTCGGTGATGATGTCAAAGAATGGCTTCCTTTTTTGTCTCAATTTAAAAACATAGACTCAGACAAAGATATCGCCAAGGAAGATAAATTTCAATATTTGTTGCAAGCTACAGTTCCGGGATCAAGAGCACGTCTGCTGGTTGAGAGTTTTCCAGCTTCAAGTGAGAATTACTCTAAGGCCATCGAGAGTTTGAAAGCTCGATTTGGTAGAGAGGACTTGTTAGTGGAAGTTTATGTGAGGGAACTTTTGAAGTTAGTCTTACAGAATCTCAATAGTAAAGTGAGTTTATCCACGCTATATGATAAACTTGAAACACATTTAAGAACCTTAGATTCATTAAATGTAACATCAGAAAAATATGCTGCAATGTTGTTCCCTCTTGTAGAGTCTTGTTTGCCAGAGGATATTTTAAGAGTGTGGCAGAGAAGTCCTGTGTGTGAAAGAGGGTCTAATCTCAAAGTCGAGTTAAAGAGCCTTATGTCGTTCTTACGTAAAGAGGTAGAGAACGAGGAGAGAATTTCATTAGTTGTTGCTGGGTTCGAGATGAAAAATATAAATTCAGGGGCCAAGCCAGAAGTTAAAGGGACAAGTCAAGAAAAGTCTAACATACCTTCAGCTACAAATCTTGTTAATTATAATCAGGATTCCAAATGTATATTTTGTGATAGTTTAGAACACAAAATGGAAGAATGTTCGAAGACAAAGAAACTCTCAGTTAAAATCAAACAGAAAATACTAGCCAGACATAAATTATGTTTTATTTGTCTTCAACCAGATCATGTTTACAAAAATTGCAAGTCTTCTGTTAGATGTTTAATCTGTGAAAGAAGACATGTACTTATTATGTGTCCCAAACTCGAAAACAGTCAGTATGATAAACCTTTGACCCACCACAGTCAGTATAATAAGCCTTTGAACCCCCCAGTACAAAAGAAGGAAGATATTTCTGTTGAAAAAGCATTGACAAATAATACCTACGCTGAAGTTATGTTACAGTCTTTGAGAGTTTTAGTACGTGGAGAGAACAATGCTGAACGTTATGCTCGCCTCCTTATTGATACAGGTTCTCAGCGATCCTACATAGCACAGAAGTTAGCCAGTGAAATGGGTTACTTGATGTTAGGAGAGGAAGGAATAATACATTCACTATTTGGAGGAAGGCAGTCAGATCCTGTAAATCACAATCGGTATAAGATAAGGCTTAAGAATATTTATAGCGATTATGCATGTAACTTTGACGTATTAGGTCAGGCAATTATTTGTGGGACTATAGCACCTGTTAAGAGAGGACCTTGGATGATTGAACTTGTACAACGTCGTATACAACTCAGTGATAATCAAGAGGGACCTATTGAAATATTAGTTGGTGCAGATGTAGCAGGAAAACTATTAACTGGCCATAGGTATGTACTAAAATGTGGAATGGTGACAGTAGAAACGACATTAGGCTGGACTTTAATGGGTAAATCTCCTGTGAAATCAAGTTCTAATCATCTTAATATGACAGTAACGTCATTATTTTGTAAAGATGCACAAATTACTGATTTTATGGAGATTAGATGTACTTGGTATAGAAGATCCACTCGAGAGAAAGAACAGAAAGGAGTTAGAAGAGGCTGCAGTAGAGCATTTTAGACAAACTGTCAAGATCAATAATGAGGGAAGGTATGAGGTACAAATACCATGGTTGAAGAGATTTGTTCATAATTGCAGACACAATAGTCAACGTAGAAATGGAGAGTTACTGTCCCTTGAAGAAATCGAGGGTGCTACTAAATCAGTTGTGAAATTAGTTCAAAACGAGTCATTTCAAGGAGTGACAGATAAATCTATTTCTTCACTTATGCCTTTTGAGGATGAACAAGGACTTTTAAGAGTAAAAACCAGGCTAACTGAACGAAAAGATTCTAAAGAGTTTGTCTGTCCTCTACTCTTACCTGGAGATCACCCTGTAGTTAAAAGGCTCGTATATGAAAGACATATACTTTCCTGCCATGCAGGTATCCAAAACCTACTCAGTATCTTGCGTGGACAATATTGGATTAAGAAAAGCAGAAAATCTGTAAGAGCTGTTGTGCGGAAGTGCGTCATTTGTCGCAAATTTGAAGCAAAAAGACTACAAACAACTACAGTAGCCTTGCCGGAAGTCAGGGTAAAAGACGCTGCAGTGTTTGAAGTAACAGGCGTTGACATGGCTGGTCCAGTCTACCTTCGAGGAGAAACAAAAGCATGGATTTGTCTGTTTACTTGCAGCATTTATCGAGCCGTTCATCTAGAATTAGTGACATCTATGAGAACCAATGACTTCCTTCAAGCACTAAGACGTTTTATTGCCAGACAAGGTAGGCCTTCTATAATTTATAGCGACAATGGAACTAATTTTATGGGAGCAGAGAATGCTTTTGCAAAGTTAGACTGGAACATTATTCTAGAAAATTGTAGTTCATGGAGAATAAAGTGGAAGTTCAATCCACCCGCATCACCATGGTGGGGTAGTTGGTGGGAAAGATTGGTTGGAATGGTGAAACAACTACTTCGAAAAGTACTAGGTAGATCATCTCTCTCTGATGAACAGTTGCTAACAGTATTGTGTGACTGTGAAGCTGTCATAAATTCTCGCCCACTGACATACATATCTGAGGAAACTGAAGATATGATAGCTCTGAAACCAGCACAATTTTTGCAAGGTATTCAAGAGGGTGGGACACCTGACTGTGATGCAGTTGATTCTATTGCTCTAGAGAAGCATATTAGACATCGGCAGAAAGTTAGTAGTGATTTGAGAAGGCGCTTTAGAAACGAATATTTTAAAGAAAGGAGACGTAGTGTTGATAGTAAGTGACAACACTAAAAGACTTGATTGGCCAATTGCTGTTGTTCAAGAATTGATACCAGGTAAAGATGGTCAAGTCAGACTTATACAGTTAAAGACATTGACAGGAACTATTTTACGACCAGTGCAACAGGTATGTGGGATACACAGAACTTTCTTCAAGAGCGTCCTGGTGTAAATAATAGCTTAGAAAACAAGACAAAAAATGTTAGTGGTCGCGATAGTGCATTGAAACAAGTTGAGGATCAAATGCCTAGAGCACAGTTCTCTAGGCGAGGTAGAGAAATTAAAATCCCAATGAGATACAATATGTAGCTTGTATTGTGATGAATTTATTGTTTATATTGTTTTGTAATATTTTGAGCATTGAGTCACTATTTTGTTAACTGTAAGTTAGTGACTCAAGGGGGGAGTATGTTGGAAATAGAATTATCCTTGCCCCTTAAAATTAGGCAACATAATATAAACATGATGTCCTGATTATGAATTTTTTAAGGATTGATAGTTTAGTATTAATTTCGTAAAAAGGAACGTCAACTTTTTATAGAAGTTTAAGAAATATATTGTTTATTTGGAAAGTAGAGTTTCTTGATTACTAAGGAGACTTTTAATTTATTCGAAGTAAGTTTTCTAACAATCTGTTTCATTAGTACTATATTATGAAAAACCGCTGCCCAAGGAATCACTACTTCCACATCCAAATTTCTTACAACAAAATACTATATTTGCACTCCACTATGTGGAAATAATTGTTTATGGAACTTTAATAGTATAATATTTGAAATCATGTACCCCAAAAACCCATAAAATTATATGCCACATCGGTAATGGAGGTGGGGTGGGGTGGTGCGATGGGGTGGTGGTGAGGGCGAATGAAGTGAAAAAAATTCTTGATGACTTTGGCTCATGTACACACACTAAATCACACTATTTTTTCACCACCTTTAATAATGGGGTGGGGGTGGTAATAGGGATGACTAATGCCAATTTTTTTTTTGTGTAAAATAAATGTAAATATTTATTTTATAAAGCTATTAAATTTATTGTAACAAATAAGAAAGTAAATAATTATGTAATTGTGATTAATATGTGTCAACTTCTCAACTGCCTGTCGCAAACTAAACTCCAGTCCTCAATCCACAGTCGAATGTGTGGGTCAGCATTTTTTGGGATGTTTATTGTTTTGAGTTGTTCACAGTCGGCCACGCTACTGACAACCACGTCCTCGTGGATCAACCGCCTTCTTTTCTGAAATTCGCGACCCCTGTGAAAGCAAACTCAAATTACTAACTTAATAAATACTCGTGCCTATTGTTAGTAAATTTTGTAGCTGCTGGCTAGTCTGCGATATTCTGCATCGTGTAGAGTCTGTAAAGTTAACATGAATTCTTGCAAGAATCATCCGTTAGTATATTAGTCGTTAATCATTAAAATAGGTTAAATATATTTAAAAACGTTACCCTATAGGAACATCTAAATTAAAATCAATAACGTATCGATTTGAGCTCTAATTACTATTCTCATCGAGTTCGTCTTCCGATTGCGAACTGACTTCAACGTTATAAGCCTTAAGCTTATCAAGGGAGACGATTCCCTTATACTTCCTCTGCGATCGGGAAGAGCCTTGGACGTCCTCTACCACATAACGATCGTGGTCTAACGTTTTCGTGATAACGTATGGTCCGCTATACTTTGGAACCAATTTCCGGCTCTTGCCTTGGTTGCTCGTTGCAGTGGTGCGCACTAATATTTGATCTCCAACTTGATATTTCTTTCCACTACAGCGATGTCTATCGAATTCGGCTTTTCGTTCGCCTTGTTTCTTAGCAACAACGTGTTTGACTTTTTCTCTTGTTGCAACCAAATTCTCGTCTCGAGTTGATTCTATGGAAATTTCGTTATCCAGAATCGCGTTAGCAACACCTTGAAGTACATACCCAAATAGCAATTCGTATGGCGACTTTACAGTAGTCGAATTCATCGTAGAATTCAAACCCCATCGTACTTTAGAGACCATCCCGTCCCATCTTTCCTCATCATCCGTAGATGCGGAAAGTGATGACAAAATGGTACGATTATACCTTTCGACCTGACCATTCACCCTTGGTGTAGCTGTTGCGTTCAAAATATGTTTAATGTTCAGCATTTTGCAGTGTGCTTCGAACTGCTTGCTCGTATAACAAGTACCTCTATCCGTTATTATTCGTTTTGGCACTCCAAAGTTCTCAATAACACTGTTGAAAAAGTGTATTAAAGGTCGCGTTTTTGTTGAAGGTACTGCTTTCATGAATAAACTTTGAGAATGCTTCCACTATAACAATCAAGTACATGTTCTTCCTTTTAGACTTTACAAAAGGACCTAAGTGATCGATGTGGAGTGTATCGAATGGCGTATTATTCTTTTCTATAGGGTGTAAATATCCAGGCTGCTTACCTCCAGGTTGCTTATTATATAAACATGGCAAACAGGTAGATATAATTCTTTTTACATATCGCCTCATTCCTGGGAACCAGTAAAGCCTCGATATAGCTGACGTTGTTTTATCAATGGATAAATGACCATTTCCATCGTGGAAGTGCAACACTACCTGTCTTCGCGCTGCTGTAGGTACAACCCATTTCCTTTTACCAGAAACGATCCTGTACAGCCTATTGTTGCGTAAACAGTAATTTTGATATATTTCATGATCCTCGTGATCTTTTGGAGGTTTTGTTAATACGTCGACCAAGAATTTACATCTTTCATCGCCCAACTGAGCATTGAGAATCCAGTCCTCTTGACTTATATTTACTATATCGACTGTGGCATTGAACTCAACAAGATCATTCGGAGTCGGATTCCTACTGAGTGCGTCTGCATGCGACATTCTATGCAGATACTCTCTACTTCAAAGTTATACTCTTGTATTGCCAACCACCACCTCCCAATCCTTGGAATTAAATCCCTTTTACTCATAGTCATTCTAATTGCATTACAGTCTGTAACAACTTTGAATTCAATGCCAATAAGAAATATCCTAAAATGTTTCAACGAGTTTACCACTGCCATCGTCTCCAATTCGTAGGAATGGTACCTCTGTTCTTCCTTTGTTGTCTGTCTGGAGTAGTACATCACTGGACGTGGTATATTGTTAGGTGGTATTTGAATTAATATTCCAGCAACGCCCCATTTTGACGCGTCCGTATGGGCTTCCGTCCTTAGCTCAGGATTATAAATAGCTAATACAGGTCTAGATACTAGTTCTCTTTAAGGGTTTCGAAAGCTCTACATTGTTCGTCGCCCCATTCGAATTTAACATCTTTCTTCGTTAAGAGTGTCAAAGGTTTTGCAATCATGGCAAAATCCTTTATATAATTCCGAAAATAACTGGCCAGTCCTAGAAATTGTCTAACAGAATGAACGTCAGTAGATACTGGAAATAGTCGTATAGCTTCAGTTTTTCTGCTACCCGGTTGAATCCCTTCCTTGCTTATTTCGCGACCCAGGTATTCAACCTTTTCCATGAAAAATTGGCATTTATTTAAACGTAAGGTAAGACCAGCACTCTTAAAGGACTGCAAAATGTCTCTCAAACTACTGGGTGCAAGATCAAAACTTTGTGATGGCACCAGTACATCGTCCATGTACGCCAATGCCTTTCCATATCGCAAATTCCCCAAGACTTTATTAATGGTTCTTTGGAAAACTGCAGGAGCATTACAAAGTCCAAACGGTATCCTTCTATACTCATAATGGCCATCTGGAGTTATGAAAGCAGTTTTTGGAATCGCTGATTCTTCCATCTGAATTTGATGATAACCACTCGCAAGATCTAAACTTGTGAAATATTTACAATCCTTAAGTCTTTCAAGAAAATCATCTACATGTGGAAGCGGAAATCTATCCTTAACCGTTTTTTAATTAAGCGCTCGATAATCCACACACATACGTTGCTCATCATTCTTCTTTTTAACAAGAAGAAAGAGTACGGAGAATCAGATTCTCGTATGATACTATTACTCAACAAATCATCCATAATTTCTCTCACAACTCTTCGTTCATTGTGAGCCAAACGATATGGTCGATAAACAACGGGTTTATCGTCCGACATATGTACTGACATTTTCAATATATCGGTTTTCCCTAGGTATGTTGTGCAAAACAACATCTGAATTCGTTTATTAAGTCAACCAATTTATTAATTACATCAGAAGTAAGGTTTACATTGTAAGATAAATCATTAACCGTAAATGGTACACTGTTTCGAAGCTTAGTGGAAAAATGAATACGAATTTAAAGATATATCTTCTAAACATGTAATACATCGAGCTAAAATTTGATTTGTACTCACATCGATTTTTTATTGAGACAAATTCGTAATTGTCACGCAACCGTCCTCGCCCTTCGTGATACATTCATCAACATAGTATTCACTTCCCAGTACTGGTCCCAGACCTCCCGGTATGTAAATATCTTTATCAGTAACGCCGCGTGATGTAACGACAACCAATGCAGTCGTTTTTGGCGGAATGACAGTGTTCTCCTTTACCCATAGGGGGATTTTATTTGGTGGCAAATTTAACACCGTATTTAAATCATCCTCAGCCGACAGCAGCCTCACTGTTTCCCTGAAGACTATCGTAAGAACCTCTGGTCGATTTAGAAAGGTCTGCCCTATCATGACAGGTACATCTTGAGCTGAGTTTGGAACGATAAGGGCTTTCACGGAACCTTCCGCTCGATTAACCTTAAGAAAAACGTCAGATTCCCCTGTCACGTTCACTATCGCTCCTCCATAACCACCTATCACCATGCTACTAACTGAACATTCCAACTCAAGCGGTTACCTACTACGCATCCATACTACTCAAGGTAACCCACTGTGCATCCAATTTACTCGAGGAAAGCCACTGCGCATTCATACTTCTTGAAGTAACCCACTGCGAATCCATTTTACTCGAAGAAATCCACTGCGCATCCATATCACTTGAGGTAACCTACTGCGCATCTATAGCATTCGAGAAAAGCCACCGCGCATCCATTCTACTCGTGGTAACCTACTGCGCATCCATTGTACTCGAGGAAAGCCACTGCGCATCCATACTACTTATAGTAACCTACTGGGCATCCATACTACTTGAGGTAACCTACTGCGATCTTCGAGAAAGGTCACTGCGCATCCAAAATACTCGAGGAAAGCCACTGCGCATCCATACTACTCGAGGTAACTTTAACAACATAATATTTGAAATCGTCCGCCCCAAAAACTTATCAAACGATATGCCACATCGGTAGTGGGGGTGGGGGTGGTGGTGATAGGGGGTAGGTAGCGGGGGTGGATGAAGTAAAAAAATATTTTGAGGTTTCTGGTTATTGTACATACACTAAATCACAATTTTTTTTCATCCTCTTTAATAGGGGGTGGGGGTGGTAAAAAGGGTGGCTAATGCCAAAAATTTAGCTTCTCTTGTATATACTAAATACCAATTTTATGGTACCTGCTTGATTTACCCATTTACCCCTAATTTACCCCAATTTACCCCCAACCCTTCGACGGAACAAGATGAAAGTATAATCTAGTTCTACATCTCGTTAAAGTACATACGTGTACCAAATTTCAAGTCAATATCTTAAACGGTTCCAGAGTAAACGTGCGGACAAAAAAAAGTTACAGACAGACCGACATAAATTTTTTTTCGCTCAAACTTAAAATCTCGACGTTTCATGACATTTTAAGCCTATTTGAACAATAAAAATTTTTAAAAAATTTTTGTCGTTACTATACTTCCACTGGATGTGGAAGTAAAATGGGAACCAAAAGTTGATCTATTCATTTCAGTTGATATTTAAACACTTATCTAGGTGATTCAATGACTTTAAACACTTAACTAGGTAATTCAGTAACAATATATTTATTCTGCATCACTGCTACATTTTACTTCCACATCCAGTGGAAGTATAGTAACGACAAAAAAATCGTGATCTGGAACTAGATTATATTTTCATCTTGTTCCATCGAAGGGTTGGGGGTAAATTGGGGTAAATTTGGGGTAAATAGGTAAATTAAGCAGGTAAGAGTCCAGAAAATTGGTATTTAGTATATTAAAGAGAAGCTAAGGTCTCAAAAATATTTTTGGCATTAGCCACCCTTATTACCACCCCCACCCCATTATTAAAGGGGATGCAAAAAAAATGTAAAATAGTGTGTGTACAAGAACCAGAAACCTTAAAATATTTTTTTACTTCATCCCCCCCACTACCACCCCCACCCCACTACTGTGGGGTATCGTTTTATAGGTTTTTGGGGTAGAGGATTTCAAATATTATATTATTAAAGTTCCATAAACAATTATTTCCACATACAAAATTTATCGTTATCGTTGTGAGTGACTTGGATAGAAAATCTGGTTGTGGAAATAGTGATTCCTTGGGCAGCGGTTTTATTTATGTTTCATGATTCATGAAGGAATCACAATTTAGCCGAAACTAAACTCACTCTTGTTGCTCCCCAGCATAAAGAAATGTATTCAACTATTCATATTACTAATGTCTGATAACAATCTCTGATTCTTTTGTTTATAATAAATTCACGTTCTTGGAGAGGTTTCATTTACCGATAATACCTACATATGAGGATATATTTGTGGAAGTATTAGTTGGTACATTGGTTTATAAAGTGATTGCTCACTGATCACGCCTGACGAGTAAAAGCTCTCGAATTACAGCCTGTAATATTAATAAACAATTCATTAAATTTAAAAACGATACAGGGAACGGGCTAGTATCTAATGCATACGTGACTACACACATTATTGTTTATGAACTTGAAAGAAAAATTTGTTTATATATCCTTTCCGTTTCTTTATTGATGGAAATGACTTACTATACTAATCGGACAGAATTTACAGATTTAGATTATACTGATTATGTTAGGTCAGGTCAGTTTTTACGTTTTAGATCATTAAGATGTTCTGAAGACCAAACTCGACGTGGTAAAACAATTAAAAATAAAACATTAAAAAATATTGAAACTGATGACGACACCAAGATAAGAAATACAGTGATGAACTTGCTCAATGAGTACCAGGGGTGTATTGCACAAAGTGCATTTTATTATGATGTAGGTTATACCAATATTACAGAAATGTAAATTCAGTTGACAACGAATTAACAAACCTGTATTAAGTCCGAGGCGTTATTTTGGAAGTGAGCGAGAAATTATTAAGGATATTTTGCTAATGAAATGCTAGAAAAAAAAAACATAATTAGAGAGTCAAACTTCCCTTACGCTAGTTCAGTATTACTTGAAAACAATTATGTGTGATTATAGAGCCTAAATGACATACAAATATATATATATATATATATATATATATATATATATATATATTTGCAGTCATTTCCTCTGTTTTTACGGACCACAACGGACCTTATTTTGCTGAGAACCTGAGTGACATCAACGGAATGTATTTCATTTGCTTCCCAAGCAGACTCAATCCTAACTTGGAATCACGTAACCGCTTCGCTCGGAGAAATGCTGACAGGCTTATTTACGGTACTATTAATTTCTCATCCCATCGCTCGTCATGCAGACCAGCTTCCATCGTTCCCAAAGAACCACTAAATGTCCTGCTACATCACTCAACTTGCTCGCTTTCTCTGGGCAACCTAACCCCGTTCAAATTTGAAAACGGGTGGATGTATAAACTTGTCCCCCCGACTTGAAGTAACTCAACGGAAACACCAATTATTTTGTTCTTTATTACATATATCTCTTAATCATTCAATAACTGGTTTTGTTTTCATGTTTTTCTTCGACTAATACCTTTAACAGTTTTGATGAATAGACCAAGATGGTCAATATGTATTTTATGAAATGATTCTGGAACTTCTCAAATTAGATTTAATTAACCAGGCTTTTACCACCTTGTAACCTAAAATACAAGCAGTTAAATCAATTCGTTACATGCCATACGTCATCGCGAAATGTCATACGTCATCGTGACAAATGCGAACAATTTGAAACGCACTAATTTTGGTACAACTCAGCGTAAGCCAATATCTGTAATTTTTGTAAACTATGCTGGTCTTAAGACTATACTAATCACAATAATATATATTTTTTTCTTTAATGGTTTATTTGTATTAACGTCCCGGCAGAGCTTAGTCATTGCTATTCCATCACTCAACCACACACACAGACAATAACATAACAACCACTCCCTACGACATTGCCATCTGTCGCAGCTGAGAGAGTCGAACACAGCGACATAATAAGGAGAGACTGGAAAAGTAGACGTGGCACATGGCCCTAACATTTTCGACCTTGATAATAAGCAACTAGTCCATCATGGGCGTCACTTTAACTTAATGTTATGAAATTTGCCAACATTTTAAAAATGTATAACAGCATTTACTCCGTTTTTAAATATAATTTCATTTATTAATTGTAACAGTACTTCACTGCAACTAGGGCTAACAAATCCACTGCGTCCCTCGAGCTATTGTTGTAGGACAAAATAAATCGTACGTATACTGAATTGGGGTTGCTCGTCTATACTTTAAACTTCGTTGGTTGTTGTTTCTCACAACAGCGCTCCAGGCTCCTGCTATCATCTCGACACCACGTGAAAAGCGCCACTGAACATCCATACCCTAGCCAAATGTAAATTCAGTTGACAACGAGCCAAGTCATGAACCCGGGACCCTGTTGTCGTAAGTCCATCACCTTTAGCATTGCGCCACTGATTATTAAACAATTATTTGTTTACATTCAAGGGAGAAACGCTTTGATAAATTTAAAGTAAGACCGTGACGCTGCAGAATATCTCAGAATTCCTTTAATGTTACCAGAGTTATGCGTACAGATTTTCCAGGTTTCAGAATGTCATCAAGATACGCCAATACTTTATTGAATCTTGAACTGCCTGATGTAGTATTAATTATGCGAGAAAACACGGATGAAGCGTTTCACAACCCAAAAGGAACTCTTAAAAATTCGTAGTGACCAGCCTGGGTTATGAAGGCCGTAAACTAAATAGACTCGATGATACCTTAATGTGACAATAATCGAAGGCGAAGTCAAGACTGCAAATATATATATATATATATATATATATATATATATATATATATATATATATTTGCAGTCTTGACTTCGCCTTCGATTATTGTCACATTAAGGTATCATCGAGTCTATTTAGTTTACGGCCTTCATAACCCAGGCTGGTCACTACGAATTTTTAAGAGTTCCTTTTGGGTTGTGAAACGCTTCATCCGTGTTTTCTCGCATAATTAATACTACATCAGGCAGTTCAAGATTCAATAAAGTATTGGCGTATCTTGATGACATTCTGAAACCTGGAAAATCTGTACGCATAACTCTGGTAACATTAAAGGAATTCTGAGATATTCTGCAGCGTCACGGTCTTACTTTAAATTTATCAAAGCGTTTCTCCCTTGAATGTAAACAAATAATTGTTTAATAATCAGTGGCGCAATGCTAAAGGTGATGGACTTACGACAACAGGGTCCCGGGTTCATGACTTGGCTCGTTGTCAACTGAATTTACATTTGGCTAGGGTATGGATGTTCAGTGGCGCTTTTCACGTGGTGTCGAGATGATAGCAGGAGCCTGGAGCGCTGTTGTGAGAAACAACAACCAACGAAGTTTAAAGTATAGACGAGCAACCCCAATTCAGTATACGTACGATTTATTTTGTCCTACAACAATAGCTCGAGGGACGCAGTGGATTTGTTAGCCCTAGTTGCAGTGAAGTACTGTTACAATTAATAAATGAAATTATATTTAAAAACGGAGTAAATGCTGTTATACATTTTTAAAATGTTGGCAAATTTCATAACATTAAGTTAAAGTGACGCCCATGATGGACTAGTTGCTTATTATCAAGGTCGAAAATGTTAGGGCCATGTGCCACGTCTACTTTTCCAGTCTCTCCTTATTATGTCGCTGTGTTCGACTCTCTCAGCTGCGACAGATGGCAATGTCGTAGGGAGTGGTTGTTATGTTATTGTCTGTGTGTGTGGTTGAGTGATGGAATAGCAATGACTAAGCTCTGCCGGGACGTTAATACAAATAAACCATTAAAGAAAAAAATATATATTATTGTGATTAGTATAGTCTTAAGACCAGCATAGTTTACAAAAATTACAGATATTGGCTTACGCTGAGTTGTACCAAAATTAGTGCGTTTCAAATTGTTCGCATTTGTCACGATGACGTATGACATTTCGCGATGACGTATGGCATGTAACGAATTGATTTAACTGCTTGTATTTTAGGTTACAAGGTGGTAAAAGCCTGGTTAATTAAATCTAATTTGAGAAGTTCCAGAATCATTTCATAAAATACATATTGACCATCTTGGTCTATTCATCAAAACTGTTAAAGGTATTAGTCGAAGAAAAACATGAAAACAAAACCAGTTATTGAATGATTAAGAGATATATGTAATAAAGAACAAAATAATTGGTGTTTCCGTTGAGTTACTTCAAGTCGGGGGGACAAGTTTATACATCCACCCGTTTTCAAATTTGAACGGGGTTAGGTTGCCCAGAGAAAGCGAGCAAGTTGAGTGATGTAGCAGGACATTTAGTGGTTCTTTGGGAACGATGGAAGCTGGTCTGCATGACGAGCGATGGGATGAGAAATTAATAGTACCGTAAATAAGCCTGTCAGCATTTCTCCGAGCGAAGCGGTTACGTGATTCCAAGTTAGGATTGAGTCTGCTTGGGAAGCAAATAAAATACATTCCGTTGATGTCACTCAGGTTCTCAGCAAAATAAGGTCCGTTGTGGTCCGTAAAAACAGAGGAAATGCGAAGGTGGTAAGTTGCCTACTGTGGTATAGCACGATGCCTTGGTCTGGTTTGTCCAGAGAGGCAGGACCTTGGTTTGTCCAGTATGGTTCCTTGGTCTGGTTTGTCCAGCAAGGTGGGTGAGTCGTCTGTCTGTCCAACAAGGTAAAGTATTCTGATGACACGAGCTAGCAGAAAGGTAAGGTCCTTGGGACAATGGCTAGTGTGTCAAAAGTATTGTAAGAAATAACAATGTAAGTTATGGGAAGGACCCGCCTGAAATTGAGGTTATGTGTCCGCAATAGTTCTAAGCTTGGGAAGGACCTGCCTGAAGTGATCAATCAGGTACCGCGTCCGCAATAGATATAGTTGGGCTTGACGAGCTGATCACTCGGAGTCACGAACCTGGTTGAGGATCATGTCCTCGTCGAACTGTATCTCTACTGGGACGTATTCGATCCACCGGTTGGTTCATAATTAAGAAAATACTCTTAGAATAGTTCCATAGTTTAGTTCATATGTCAGAGGGACGCCTCGTGACATCCAAAACAAAATGAAAATACAGCAAATTGATTAATCTGATGTATTACAGAAAGATGCTTCCTCCAGATCGGTGTTTCGACACGGGGACGTGTGAATGTCAGGAAAGGAATTTTGGGAATGATGATATCACACCCGATTAGGGCCTCAGAATGTTTAGGAAAACGACACGTCCCGGATTATAAACAATCGGCGAGGAGGAACAAGAGGGGAGATTCATTCAGAGATTAACCATTGTCGTGAAAGTACCTTGTAAAGTCCGTAATATATTTACTTTTTACTTCTAACTAAACATGTTGTTTGTTTATATTTACCCAAACTTTTATATATACTTAGTTCTAACGGAAAAATAGTCTAAATATTACATCACTCAAAATTCTCATTATAGAAGAAAACACAAATTAAGATAAGAAGCAATTGGATAAGACAACTTCTCCTTGAATCATTAGTTTATCAATTTCTTTCAGAAACATATATACGGGTAGCTATTTAACGAGCAGAAGTTGCAGTCGAGCGTGGCCGACTGCAAATACACCACAATTTACTTGTACATAGAACCAGAGAACCACTCAGATTAAACACGCAGCCAACATCCTTTTTTATTTACTGTTATTGTTCAAAGATACCACCACAGTGGACAACGTCCGACCACAACTTTCAAACATTTTGTAATAGTCTTATTTAACATACCTTAATAATCTTTTTAGAGCACAATCAGTAAATCAACTAACCTAGGCAAAGTTCGTTCTAATATGTGAGACACATACAGTGTGCAGTTGCAATTTCGATATCTTGCCCATCTTTGTATTTTTGTGAATTAATCAAAAACCTTATTATTCTACCATAGTGCATATGTTTTAAAAAAGCAAACATTTCAAATCTAAGTTTTAATAGGTATTCGCAGACCGTATGGGGGGATCTGTTGGGTACAAGGTATGTGTAATTTAAAGCAATTACAATACAGTATGGAGAACCCAACAAGGCGTATAAGGAAATCCTATATACTTATGTACTTGTGCAATATGAGCCAAGGCAGCGGCATCTAAAGCCTATTATAGTAAAGTAGTCCAAGGCGCTGCACGCTCTCTGGTGACTGTCGATATTATTTGTTTTGCTTTGTATAGAGCCAGTCAGTTACAGATCATAGTTATCCGTGTAAAATTTACGTGTTGCTCTCAAAATTATATGAATTTATTAAAATGAATAATTATCAAACAGACGAGAAAGTATAAATAATTAAATATTACTGTGTAACGTGCTTACATCCTTTAGTAAACACCCTGCATCGTGGGTTCGAAAATTATAACAAGAGTAACACTAAACACCTATTTATTAACTTAAAAAACTAACTACAATATATATTACTTCACTAATGTAACACGGAGTAGGTACTATACCTAAATTGAATGACTTCCATAACAATAAATTGTTGTGCAATTTTTATATATATATATATATATATATATATATATATATTAAAGTAAATGCGTTTTACCCAATGTTCCCTGACTATTTCTAAAAATTCCCTTGATTTCCCTGACCAAAATAAAATTCTCTGACTTTTACCGGTTTTCCAGAAAATTGGCCACCCTGTCATAAATAAAAAAAATGATAATTGATCTGATTGCTACATTACCAAAGTAAGTATGTCTGAGTCGAATTTAAGGTCAATATACTGAGTATTTTTAGCAGTTGTAATTTTTATAGGAGAGGTAGGAAATTCCTTAAAAATCAAGTTCGAATAACTTTTGAACCGTTGACTTTCAGATAACCCTATAGTGTTCAAGGGGTTGGTAGTATCATCAGGTTTCATTTTGACCAGTCTCTGGAACACCCTGTATACATTCTTTAGCTACATTTGATTATGAGATCAATTTAATTATTTTACTTTTGTCAAAGATATTTTTTCCCATCAAAGACATTAGCCAGCTATTTAAAATGACCCATTTTTTTCTTTTTAACCCTCCACAAAATTGTGGGAGGTTACTAAAGTTGATCCAAAAACGAACATTGAGATAACATCAAATCTGTACGTCTTGAGGTCCCAGGAACCCAAAAAAGTGATTTTTGAAAAATGTCTGTATGTGTACGAGCGTATGGGTGCGTATGTGTGTTAGCACGATAGCGCAGCGGCGAAACTACTAAACGGATTTCGATGAACCTTTGCATGAGGGTTTCTTTAGTGCTCCAGAAGATCTGAAAAGGTTTTGGTTGAGATTGGATTACGTTTAGTGCCGTTTTGGTACAAGTTGTTTATTTTATACTAACTTACACAGTAAAAAACTCACTATTAACTACAAAAAAATGTATTACTTACCCTTAACATCACAAAACAGAAATAGGCCATTATATAAAAAAATTCAAATAAAGGACCAAGAAGGAAAAATAGAAATTAAATCCACAGAAAAAATAAAATATTTAGGTATCGTAATAGACGGAAACTTGAAATGGAATCATCAAGTGCAATCAGTAGTGAATAAATTAAGAGGGCTCATATATAAATTTGAACAACTTAAAGAAATTTTAAAACTTGACCACTTAATAGTTCTTTATAAAGCACTCGTTGAGTCAATAATAAGATATGGCATAGTTGGCTGGGGTGGGGTAGGTGTGTCATATATAAAACCTTTGGAAAATATTCAAAAAAGGATAATTAAAATCATTTTTAAAAGATGTACATTATACCCCACTGATGCATTATATAAAGAAAGCAAATTATTTGATGTTAGGCAAATGATTTGTTATTGCATACTAATTCATCAAATTAATAAGAGACATGAAAGCAACGCTATCTCACATTCACACAACACTAGAAATAAGGAGAAAGGCAATCTAGAAATTAAGAAAATTACAAAAAGCATTGGAAAAAAATGTTTTAACTACCTCGCGCCAAAATTATATAATATGTTACCTGAATCGATAAGAAAAATAAAAAAAGATAAAAAAATCAAATTCGAGGTAAAGAGATGGATATATTCTGAAAGTAGGGATCTATACTTAAAGTTAGGTAATGAGATAAATGTAGGTATATAAGTTAAATATAGATGATATTCTAAATTAATAATTTTGTATTAGCTATTGGTATTAACTCTAAATCAATTATGTTGTATTAAATGAAATTACTAGTTAAGGTAGCTATGACACAAAACCTATCTAATGATGTTATAAATGAAATGCATTTCATCACATTCAATCACCTTAAGTGATTTTTGTTTTATTTATATTCAAAGGATACAGATGTATTAGCTAAAATCTTTTATTAACAGTACGCTATTTTCACACACAATTTAATTTTACTGTATACTCAAATGTAAGACTTTGTTATAAATAAATATTATTATTATTATTATTATTAAAATCTGTAATCGAACCATTGAATAGTAGATAAAATTCTGATTTCAACGATATATCACACAAGCATTTTTTCGATTTGGTTTCCGTGAAAAAAATTAAAAAACAAAATAACAATCTATAAAATTATAAATAGAGACACGCTTCTTGTGTATCATATATTTTACAACCTAAAGTAACTCTCTGAATAGATTAGTGTGCTGAAGCGCGAGATTATTGCGTCCAGTTAATCAATTACCATGACGATTCGCACCATGGATGTATGGCTGGCTTCGGATGAGTGTGCGGGAAGGACAATATGTATTCTTAATTTAAAATAAATTTGTTCTTACTTGCTCGCTTGCGAGACTATAAATTTTAAACTTAAGGTTCGCAGGTTCAAATCCTATCGATCACAAGATTTTTTTTTAATATGAAAAAATTATTTCAACTTAATAAATATAATTAAACGAGATCGTTAATATTTTGTGCTCTTTTCGGCTTCAAAGATCCACCGGGTGGGGTGGATTTTTGAAGCTTGCAGTAGCTGCCGATATTTTAGATATAAAAATGATTATTTATTGTCTTGCTCTTTCCACTCCTAAAATCTGTCTGTAATATTGAATGTATAGCGTTAGAATAAATAATTAAAACAGTTTCGAATTATACAAAATGTTTAAAATTGTATCAAACTGCATTAGGGTAAAAACACAAAGAAAGCAGGCAACCTGCTTACTGGTAGTCAGCGCCTATAAGCGCCAATAATTAAGTACGCTTTTAAAAGGGTAAGAACACAAAGAAAGCAGGTTGCCTGCTTACTGGTAACCGGCTTTGTCTATGTACGGGAACGTTTAAAAGCGTACTTAATTATTGGCGCTTATAGGCGCTGACTACCAGTAAGCAGGTTGCCTGCTTTCTTTGTGTTTTTACCCTAACACTGCATTATCACACATTGCATTGCATTCCGCTGCATTATTTTGCATTACATTGCATTACCTTGTATTCCGTCACATTATCTTACATTACCTTGCATTACATCCAAATTACTTGCAGTTTTGCTGCAATACTCGAATTACCTACATAATTTCCGGTTTTTGCATGACGTATACAAATTTCTTTAGAGTGGTTCACCCTTTGACATTTCCTTTTAGCAGTTATAGACAGCTTCCTCATTTTAATTTTAGAAAATACGTTTACTAAGAAAAGTACACTATATATTTATTTAAAACAGCCGCTTCAATACGGCCATGGGCGTACCTACTGTTTCGCTTCACATCACGGAAATTAGAAAATACGCAGGTCCGGCTTTTTTCTGTTTTGTTTTGCAATAAAATAAAATTATATAAAAAAAATATTTTTAAGAAAAAGCTTTTATTTGAAAAAACTACTAAAAAGTAAAAATCATTTTTTATAAATTTATACACCTGGAAACCAAAAGCTTTGGGGGCTGTCATATAGCGCCATTGTATAGTTACTTTGATCAATTGACTGCCCCCAAAGCTTTTGGTTTCCAGATGTATAAATTTTAAAAAAATCATTTTTCTTAAAAATATTTTTTATATATAATTTTATTTTTTACTTTTAGTCTACTTATTTTACGGACAGACAAAACCCTCTCATTTGCCACCGCCATCCACCTCTTCCCTCTCCCATCTTCTCACACTCACACTCTAACGCTACTTTCCATTTCTTCCCACCCCTTTCCCACCTCTTCTCACCCTTCCCCTCCTCATCCCACCCTATTTCCACCTCTTCCCACTCCTTCCCACCTCTTCCCCACCTCTCCCACGTCCGCCATATTGAATTTAGAATGACGTCACACACTTTATCGTATTTTACTCGTCAAACCCTTTCATTTGATACCCATATCAAGGGGGTTGTGACTAAAAAGCCGATCCGCCATCTTGGGACGTCCGCCATATTGGATTTAGAATGACGTCGCGTTGTTTATCGTATTTTACTCGTCATACCCTTTCATTTGGTGTTGTGACTAAAAAGCCGATCCGCCATCTTGGCATGTCCGCCATATTGGATTTAGAATGACGTCACATTGTTTATCGTATTTTACTGGTCATTCGATACCCATATCAAGGGGGTTGTGACTAAAAAGCCGATCCGCCATCTTGGGACGTCCGCCATATTGGATTTAGACCGATATGTTGCATTGTCACCGGACTTATACACGTGTGCCAAATTTCAAGGCTCTAGCTTAATTAGAACTAATCGAAATTCAGCTTGCAAGTTTTGACCTAAACTAACAAACTCACATACAAACACACAAACAAACATTGCAAGTTAAATAAAAGCTTTTAAAAAGAGCTGTGCCAAATTTGAAATACAATTTTTTTTTAATAATAAATTTTTTATTACTTGAAAACTGGCAATCGATGCTAGGCTACAAAACGCAGCGAAGCCGTGTGACTTCAGCTACTAAGTAGACACTTCGCTAGCTAACGTAAAATATACGTCTACTATAAATGCTTATTTATGTAAGTTACAATGACAGGGAACGAGTGATAAAACGTATTCGAGATTTTCAATTTGTAAATCCCAATGCGATAATCAGCACAAATGGTTCAAAAACTTAACAGTGCAATGAAAAGCACACGCGCAATGATAAAACTGCAATAACCAATAACACAGGTCTGCGAATATAGAGGTCATGAATATTGTTGGGCAGCTGAGGGTCATTTCCGAAGTAATTTTTCGCGCTGAATCCAAATTTGGCCTCAGAATTGGCCCATCACGTCAGGATTTTGAAATATTTAAGGTTAATTACTTAAAAAATGGCTTTTTTAGCAATTTTTGAAGTTATGTATAGAACTCAAAAATTTGTTCAGATTATTTTTAATAAATATATCATTTAGTACCATCATTCCTCTTTAAAATAAGCTTTCGAATGGTCGTCTACGATGTTTCCTCGCAAAGTTATAGCCATTTTAAGGTGAAATTAATTTGAAACCATGATCCTCTACAACTTAACAATCTTAACCAAACTTTTGTTTAAGAATGTTGGGTTGTAGGGAACATGGTTTCAAATTCATGTCACCTTAAAATGGCTATAACTTTGCGAGGAAACATCGTGATGACCATTCGAAAGCTTATTTTAAAGAGGAAGGATGGTACTAAATGATGTATTTATTAGAAATAAGCTGAAAATTTTTTTTAAGTTCTATACATAACTTCAAAAGTTGCTAAAAAAGCCATTTTTTAAGTATTTAAAATCAAATATTTCAACATCCTGGCGTGATGGGCCAATTCTGAGGCCAGATTCGGATTCAGCGCGAAAAGATACTTCGGAAATGACCCCCCCATCTGCCCAACAACAAAACCTCGCAGACCTGTGTAATTAATCGGTGAAATGAAATTTTTATATTCTTTCAATTATTAGTTATTAAACAGGTAGATGATGAATAAGCAAACTGTAATTTTTTTTTTCTAAAATGAGCGAAGTTAATATGGCTTAACTATATAATTAACACCTAGGTTTAAGCTCGTGTTGCTTCTTAGAAAATCAAACACCATTGGCACGGCACGATTACATATGGTCAAGGCTCGGGAGATTTGTCTCTGTGACGGTTAAAACCAGGATTGGCTCTAGGTTAGCGCGGAAAGATTTTTATGTAAGTATGACACAATATATCTTACCTTATACTTTTTTTTTAGCGAATTTCATAATATCGTAAAGTTTATGACCATATTAACTTTGGATATTACAGAATTCTCTAAAAAAAGCACGAGGTAAGATATATTGTGCCATACTTGCATACAAATCGTTCCGCCCTGACCTGATTTAACCATCACAGAGGCAAATCTCCCGAGCCTTGCATATGGTAAATTACGTGAATCGATTTTCTGATATTCCAGCTACATTATACATCGGGTATCAACAAGATCACTTTCCGGTCGTCATCTCTTTATTTCTCAACGGATTGAGATGAAACTAGGTATGTGTCACATGTCACCAAAACGAAATTTTTATATCCATCTGCCAAGTTTCTATGACTTCCGGTTTTACCTACTTTCTGTTTTTTAAATAGAACACCCTGTATATTTCTTCATTCTCGGAATCTAGATGTTATTCCGCATATGGATGTGCTAATTTCGTGACTTCGTATTCGCCATTTTGAATTATTTTGCAGCCAATTTTAATTCCCAATCTAGTGTGCCGTGACCCATCAGAAATTGTTGTAATGCTCATAAATAATTGAAGAAAAATACGTATTGAATTTTTTGTTATTGTTAAGTGGTGCCACAGAGAAATAAAAAAATGTCAGAAGGAAAGCGATCTCGTCGATACCCGGTATGTCAAATTTTAATAAACATGACAGAGAAACTAGGAAGTTAATAATATTGTAACGTGTTTCCACCCCTAGGAAACCACCCTCGCAAATTCCGTGGGTTCCAAAAATTATAACAAGAGATTGTCCACTAACACACTCTATTAAATAATTTACTGTATACTTCACAATACTGATTACTAACTAAAAATAACAATGTTTATCACTTTGTTTTCACTTTGTATTCTTAACCTCACTTTTCGAAACTTCATAACTTTCTATACTTTCTGAACTACCCGCCGAGAATGCGGTCTTTTGTACCTAAAAATGACAGATCTCGATTTTTCTGTGATGACGCCACCATTCTCTAGATAATTCCAGATGTCATCACTCTAGAACTACTACTACTGGTGGTAGGTTCTTTCTCGAGTAGGTGCAAATACATCTGAATTAATTGAAGGGGTTGCAACACATCACAATATTTAATACTAGTTGTCCCGCGATAGTATGTGCAGAGTGAAAGCGGAGTTCGTACCTAGTATCCAACGTCAAACAAAGTATAATATTAATAATAATAATATATTTATTCAATTTTAAAATAATACATCAAATTTACACATATCTTTTATATGACTAAATATAGTTGTACATTACGCCTTATGAAGTATACTAGTATACTTGTTGTATAAGTATCTGACGCCAGACACCGTTTTTGGACATGTTATAATCGGAGAACTTTAATTTGACGGTTACACGCATTACAAATTTGTGTTTTAAAAATTATGTTGCATATATGTTGTATGAATCCTTAACTGGTAATCTAACAAAGATAATTAATTTTTACATTTATGTCCCAACCTGCGTTTTAAAAATTTAGAAATTAATTTGGGATTTTGTGAACTAAGATATTTTAAAATAAATCTATTTTAGATGAAATAAACGTCTGCTGTTTAACTTTTCGAATTATTCAGTTCTTAGAGTCTTGTTCTCAATAATTTAATTAAATTAGGAAACCTCTTAGCGTTATGGCGTTTGAACCACGGCATGGTTTGAAAGGGTGGATTATGAACACAGGTTATGCAGGATGCAGGTAAACGAGAGAAACCAAAGAACAATTCAGAGCGGCAGAGATAAGGATAGCTTGCCTCTTATCGAGTTATTTTTATAACCCAAGCAGTTAGTAATTTACCCAAGAGCTGACGAAATACTGGAAACTGTAGTAACCTTTTTCTAAAAATATAAACAACCCATAAAATACAAAAGAATATTTAAATATACTTATCATATATAAGCACCCTGACCACGGTTTTAGAGGATTTGCATTTATAATGAGCTTTTATTACTCTTCCTCATTTCCAGACAGAGTATAAGAATAAAAAAAGTTTTCAAATTAAATTATGCAGATTAACCAATGGATTAAAAAATTCAATGAAATGTTGGGGGTGGCCCACTTCCCCATAAACACCTTGTAGTGCCTACTAAAATTATCCTCAACTTAGTAAAGCCCTTATCAGACTATTAGTACGGGATCCAGCGACACTCTACATCCACATCCAGTGGAAGTGTGGCAACGCAAAAAATGTGAAAATGTTTATTGTTCAAATAAGTTTAAAATGTCATGAAACGTCGAGATTTTAAGTTTGACCAAAAAAATACTTTCTATCTGCCTGTCTGTCTAACTTTTTATACACACGATTACTCTGGAACCGTTTAAGATATTGACTTGAAACGACTCCGCTCATTTCTTATGGGAAGTGGCTCCCGGTGAAATTGGCTGAATTTTTAATATATTGTAGATTTCGACTTTCTGATCAAAAGCTCTCATGGGCCCAACTCGATCCTATGTCCTATGTCTAGGTTGTCCCCACCGAAAGAAGTTATCGAAAAGACAATGACCCTATGCCATTCAACTCTGCAATAGCAAGAGATATTTACAATAACACACCGGTGTCCTTATTGTTCGACTGAAAGCAAAAAAATACGGCTCTTTGATCTGTGCTTTGTCGCGCTCGCCGGCTTCAGTTTTTATGCCAATTAAGGAAATGTAAACAACTACAATACTTTCTTTCACAAGTAAGTTCGTCGACCTATTCCCGACCTACTCAACATCAGTAGTGTATCTTCGCAAATTTACTAATAATTTAATATGCTAAATTACCTCAGAACCCTCTAAAATTTTGCAGGGGCTTTCCCACATTGAAGACTAGTACACCATTTTATTTTCCGCATATCATGGTAGATCATGCTGTACATAAATATATTTCACGCGCCTTCGCCAACATTTTATTTTTTTTACACTATTTTTATTAAAACAACAAATGTTTTTAGTGCAAAATATTATATAAAGGGCTATTAGAACGTATCACAATATAAAATGTGTGAAAAAAATCATGAATTCGAAATTTTCCTAATTGTACAAGAGGTTATTCTTGTACATTTCTTGAGCTGTATCTCGGAAACTAGACGTAGGATTGACTTGGGCCCATGAGAGCTTTCGATCAGAAAGTCGAAATCTACAACAGATCAAAAATTCAGCCAATTTCACCGGGGGCCACTTCCCATAAGAAATGAACAGGGTCCTTTGGTGCACATATTTTAACGAGATCTGGAACTAGATTATATTTTGATCTTAACCCATTGAAGGGTTGGGGGTAAACAAGGGTAAATGGGGTGGGGTAAATAGGTAATTTAAGCGAGAGTCCATAAAATTGTTATTTAGTATATTGTATAAAAGAAGCTCAGGTTTCAAAAAATTTTTTGGCATTAGCCACATTACCACACCCACCCCATCATTAAATGGGGTGAGAAAATAAAATTGTGAATTAGTATGGTGTACAAGAATCAAAGACCTCCAAATTTTTCCCTCACCACTAAAATTTTTCTCGAAAGGACGATAACTTTTTTCGAAAGTTCGCCGGAGTAGGGTATTATAGTAGATCCTAGGCCTCTTCCTCCCACCCTTTTTGTGGCGTCACGGGAGACGGCTGGGCTGGGGGGAGGTAATTAGTGAGGTAATTAAAGGTAATTAGGGGAAGGTGGGTCATGATGGGATAAGGGATGAAAATATGGGACGAGGCGGGGGATAAAACACAATCAAAATATGGATAAATAGGGATAACCTACTACTTATTAACATTTGCTGTCATACTCTGAAAGGGTAAATGTTCACATGTAATGCTTGTAATGCAACATTCACTTGGTCTTGCGGGCTAAGCAGCACGCTAATATTCATAAAAACAAATCTTTAAGTATTATTTGGGTAATAAAATATTTAATACACAGGATAACTTGAAATATTTGTTTTTATGAATTTTTTTTCGTGAGAGACTTGGATGGAAAAATCTGGAGTGAAATAGTGATTTCTTGGGCAGAGGTTTTTGAAAGATTTGCTTAAAATTAATTTCTTGGTTTTTGTGTTATATTTAGGCTGTTTTCACAAAATCGACTCCGCACCAGCTGAGCAAAGCATGACAGAACTTTTTTTGTGCCATGTTCAGTCGAATGGCAGGCAGTATACGTTTTTGAAGCGCAGATGACGTCACAGTTTGAGCTTGAAGGTAAAACAAATATAACTGTGCTATTGGTTGTTTATGTTTGCATATGAAAAGATTGGGAGTTGCGTGTGCAACCAATAAAAAACCGCTGCCCAAGGAATCACTACTTCCACATCCAGATTCTCTATCCATGTCACTCACAACGAAAAAACTTTGTATGTGAAAATAATTGTTTATGGAACTTTAATAATATAATATTTGAAATCTTCTACCCCAAAAACCCATAAAACGATGCCCCACATCGGTGGTGGGGTGGGGGTGGTGATAGAAGGGTGGTAGTGGGGAGGTGGTGATTTGAGACCTTAGCTTCTCTTGTATATACTAAATACCAATTTCGTGGACTCTTACCTGCTTGATTTACCCATTTACCCCAAATTTACCCCAATTTACACCCGAACCCTTCGACGGAACAAGATGAAAATATAATCTAGTTCTAGATCTCGTTAAAGTACATATGTGTACCAAATTTCAAGTCAATATCTCAAACGGTTCCAGAGTAAACGTGCGCACAAAAAAAAGTTACAGACAGACCGACAGACCGACAGACAGACCGACAGACAGACAGAATTTTTTTTTTCGCTCAAACTTAAAATCTCGACGTTTCATGACATTTTAAGCCTATTTGGACAATAAAAATTTTTAAAAAATTTTTTGTCGTTACTATACTTCCACTGGAAATGGAAGTAAAATTAAATGTAAAAAAACCTTTTTGAAAAAAAACTTTTATTATTATTTAGATATTTTAAAACGAAAAAAATAAAATGGATTGTCTTAAAAGATTGTCGTATTTTTTTACTTCACATCCAGTGGAAGTACCTATAGTAACGCAAAAAGAAATTGAAAATTTTTATTGTTCAAATAGGCTTAGAATGTCATGAAAGATTTTAAGTAAAAAAAAAATTCTGTCCGTCTGTAACTTTTTTTGTCCGAACGATTACCCTCGAACCGTTTAAGATATTTCCTTGAAATTTGGTAAACGTATATATTTTAACGAAACTTCGAACTATATTTTATTTGGATCCTACTCCGTTGAAAGGTTGGGGAGTAAATTGAGGTAAACGGGGGTAAATAGGTAAATTAAGTAAGTAGGAGTCCATAAAATTGGTATTTAGTATATGTATATATATAAGAGGAGCTAAGGTCTCAAAAACTTTTTTGGCATTAGCCACCTTCATTACCATCTCCACCCCACTATTAAAGAGGGTAGAAAAAATAACATTGTGATATAGTGTGTGTACAAGAACCAAACGCCTCAAAAATTTTGTTTACTTCATCCACTCCCACAGTTGAACTTGTTTGTCGGCAGCCGCTCGGCTAAAACCGCTGTATGTGTTATCGGTCTTTGACGGTTACTGCTGAATCTGGCCACAGTACACAGTACACAGGTACAAGGGATAAGTGAAGTAGCGGGATTTTCCTACTTTAATTAGGGTCGACGATTTCGGCCATTTATTGCCTTACACTGTCGGTTTTCCGGCTTAACGTGCCAATATTATAAACAGTGGCGGATTTATACTTCTTCAGCCTAGGGGCTATCGGAAACTTGCCTCCTTCCCATTCTCTGCTCCTTGCCTTAGCAGCAAAAATGATATTCCCTCTACACCTCACCTCCCCTTTTAGAGGGTCAATTCCCTCCTCGCTCACTTTCCCTTTTACGCTTTCTCCCCATAGGTTTCTCAACAGTATAAAACACAAAATCATTAGTACTAGCAACAGTGGTTTTGGATAAATTAAAAACCAGATTGATATATATTAGTTCAATAACGGGGTACTTTATAGTTACTTTAAACGAGGTAGTAGATTTATTTTTAATCTTGGATATGTTGTAGAGAGTATGTAGAATCCAAGTTTTAGACCTCCAAACCTTTGGCAAATTTTTGTGTGGACGAAAAAACGAAGAATTTTTGGCACTGTTTTCAGTTTGTGGCCTATAACTTAAAAACAATGCATCCAATCGAAAAGTCATCAATTAAAGAGCATTAAATTTCGCTTCGAATGAGTACCTCAAAGTTGAAATTTCATCAAGAGGTATGGGCGTATTTTTTTTATTTTTATTTATTTATATTGATCTAAATTGGAAAATCAGGTAATCTATGAACTTGAAATTACATGCTCTACAACTTTCATTCTATGGATTTTTTCATTTAGATTAGCCGTTTCAGAGCTGAAGACGTTTATTAAAAAGTTATCCAGTGCGAATTTTTTACAACTTGATAAAAGTTGTTGTTATTCGACTGCCAATTACGCCCATACCTCTTAATAAAATTTCAACTTTGATATACTCATTCGAAGCGAAATTTAATGCTCTTTGATAATAATAGATGACTTTTCGATTGGATGCATTGTTTTTAAGTTATAGGCCACAAACAGAAAAAAGTGCCAAAAATTCGTGGTTTTTTCGTCCACACAAAAATTTGCAAGGATTTGGAGGTCTAAAACTTGGATTCTACATACTCTCTACAATACATACAAGATAAAAAAAATCTACTACCTCGTTTAAAGTAACTATCACCCCTTTTCGATGACGCCGTTCCTGAACTATATGTATAATATTGTTTATTTTATCATATGAGAACGAGAACAAAATAAAATTTGAAATAAACTTTGGTATGCATTTAAAATGTTATCCATTTAGACATAGGCCAAATAGGCCTAGGCCAGATAGGCTTATCAGCAATCAGCAAAACAACTCTTAATTAAATAATTAACTTAAATAAGTTCTATAACATATATTGAGAAAATTCTATGTACAGGGTGGTCGCACGAACGTTAGAACCTCATTTAACTTCGTTAGTTCTGGAGTTACGTAAAAAAGTATAAAAATAAGTTATAGAAAATCACATGTATTTTCAAAAAATTATTTCAGAATAGCAATTGAAAGTCGCATTTCGGAGATATGAACTTTACTTTGTTTCTTTTTTTAATGGAACACTTTATATATATTTACACCATTTGAAAGGGCCATAAAAAATTCTTTTTAATTATGTATAATAAATGATATTTATCTTAAAAAAAATTGTCTAATTTACTATAAATTTACAATTTATCAAATTAGCAATGGAAAACAAAAGTATGTAAATTAAAATAAACAATAATATGTTAGTTCTATCAAAATACCTGTTGTCTCTAATTTCACTTTATTTTAAATAAAATGGAGAATTTCAATAATTGATATATATTTTTTGGACTACCATGACTTAATGTAAGAAAATATAAAACTTAATATCTACTATAGTTTTTAAGAGGAGTGTTCCATTTAAAAAAACCAAGCAAAGCTCGTATCTCCGAAATTCGAATTTTAATTGTTTTTCTGAAATGATTTTTGGAAAATACGTGTGATTTCTCATAGCTTTTATTTTTGAACTTTTTTAAGTAACTCCAAAAATAACGAAGTTAAATGAGGTTCTAACGTTCGCGTGACTATAATAAGGAACTCTAGTCTAGTTAAAATAAAAAAACACGTTCTCAAATAAATTAAAAATGTTCTGATAGTACTTACATACTAATAATAATTGTTTGTTCTTATGTGCCTTTGGTATTTTTCAAAAAATTTGCCGCCCCTGGATTTTGCCGCCCTGGGCTATAGCCCCTATAGCTCCCTCCCACCCCCTAAATCCGCCATTGATTATAAATTATGCATTTAAGATTTTAAGTGTTGGAAAGCAAGCTACATTGTCTTTGTATCTTTATATTTTGATTAGATTCGTGGTAGTGTTGAATTCTAAAATAATCATAATATGTTTTTAACACGAAATTAACATATAAATACCGAAAAAATTTTATTGCTACATCTCGTCCTGTATGCAACACAACAACCACAGTTGACAACACAAAAAAGGCATAATATTATCATTTATTGAATATACTTGACCAACAATATAATAGGTTTCACTAGTTTTAAAAAATAAACGTTTTCGATAATTTGCACTTTAATAATTCACCTTATATACTACAGTTTGTTTGCATAAAAACATTGTGCAATAAGTTGTTTTTCCTCCAGGGTGCGCGTCACCTACTTCAAGTAATAAAGTACTGGCAAAAAAAATTTCCGCTTTAAACATTTCTATCAATTGCCTTAATTTTATTACATATTTATGTTAATGACAGGAGTGCGTCGGTATACAATGAAAGTGGCAGGAAATCATTTTCTATCATACTGTAATGTAAATAAAGAACAACAAATCTCAGCTTTAAACACGTATAGCATCGACACATAATTGAAATGCTGCTGTTGAGTGTCGTCCCTTTAACGAAGTGGCAATATTGAGGGCAGGAGTTTGTTTTGTTACATTAATATTATCAGAAAAAAAAAACAAGATTAAACGAATAGCAATAAAAAATATCGCTGGCTTCCGTACTATATGCAGTTCGCGCCCGCGTATATTTCGCTTTAACCGAGGCTTTAACTATCACACAATGCATTTCAATTGATGCAATTTAAGTTATTGTATTTTGTGTCAAACCACACAACATAACCCAAGAGTTAATAATTTCACTAATCACTGCACTGAAGTTGGGGTGTAGAGGTACGACAGATTAAATCACCATATTTTTACCTGGCAGCCCCGCCTATATATTTTAACAATGAATAAGATAAGTGTATTTATAATCCAGAATATGAACCTTAGTTTTAATTCATGTTTGAAAATAGCATTTTTGGGTCTTTAGGTTAAGATATACGGTATTGCTAATCGGAATCGGGGTTTCTTTGCCGGGATCCCGGTTCCAGGAATTCCCGGGAAAAGTTTTGCTCCCGAAAAATGAGTAAAAATTTCCGAAATTGGAGAATTATCAACATAGCTCTATCTTCCACGAAAACGAAATTATTCCAAGCAGTGCTGAATCAAAAAATATCACTATCAGTTATGCAGTCACTTTTTCGACGACTGTTTCCGCCACATACAAAGCCCGACCCTGACTCTAATAATGCTGAAAATGGGCTAGCTTACTTTGATGAAAATAAGGCAAATGTCAAGTTAGAAAACTTTTAAAGATGAATTGAAAGAAGTAATAGTTAATGCTCACAATCTCACAAAGAAGTTCCAAAAAAGCATATGCGTTAAAATTAAATTAAAATTAAGCTAAGATTTTCAGCACTTCGAAAACTCTGGGAAACGAACATTTGGAATAACTCTATAAAGCTTTGATGTCCGTTAAACCAAAGTCCACCAAAAGCAAACGAGTTTTCTCCGTAACTGATCAATTCGCCGCAAAAATTAGAAATAGACTCTTCGATAATTTATTAAACGCCTAAATATCCTTGAAAACGCCTAAATATCCTTGAAATGATATTGCCATATCTCAAAAATGAATTGAGCTATCGATGTGAACTTTTTTTTTGTTATAAACAGAGCCCGTATTTTGGATGACATTGACGTAAAACGCAGAGTCGGCATAGTACAAAAATAAAAATTCTTATCTCTTTTTGTAGTTAACTGTTCGTCCAATTGGAAACATTAAATCAAACTGTTACATTGCAGATTAATACCACGTAAATAACAATAGATAATTAAAAATTAAATATTGGTCTAAATGTTCAGCACGAAAAGAACGGCGTTTCTCAAACAATATCACTTGCAAATACCTATTTTCCTGTTGATGGGAGTTAGAATACACATTCCACTTAATTAAAGACTTTCGCGATCATAACAGGGTAATATTGCACCTTTGATACTTGAGCTTTGCATCATTTAATATTAACCCGGCGTTTTCGCAAATTCACGATTGTACCGTTTGTATTACGGCAATGGACGCGCCATTATTATACTAAATTGCCGAAATAGTCATTGTAAAGTGTCCCTTACCCATCACTGGAAATAGTATATCAGTGGGTAATTGACCCATATTGAAGCACTGAATTGCCTAGTGACACAGGTTAAGAGTCTATATAAAGATGGGTATACCTGAAACGTGTAGCTGCAGTGGTTAGTTACACTGAGTGACAATTTATTTTAGTGACGGACGATATTTCACTGCTGGCGATTAAATCACCGTGATTAAGCAAGTAGCAACAGTGATGGTAAAACTAAAATCACTGCGATTAGTGATTTTAATGCAGGCAAATAGTGGCTATAACCTCGCCATTCCGTGCCAAAGACTGTTTTACGTATTTATTTATTTTTTATTTATTTTCTATTATGGAAAATGTATCGATATAAAACTGTTATTCACAATATTTTACTTTCAGTTTATATTTCCGCGAAGCGCAGGAGTCACGGCAAAATAACACGTGCAAATTCCATTCGCTCTAACCGCGACCGGAATTACTGTTTAAAATCACCGTGAATCAAAAATCGCAGTCACCGTTGACGGAGATATCGTAATATCGCCCATCCCTAGTTACACTGAATAATTAAGTAGAGGTTTCTGGTACTGTTAAATTGTACAGGTAAAGGAAAAAGTTCTCTCAGTTCGGGTAAAGCATACATAAGTATATTATTTATTACTCTGAATGAAAAATAAAATTATAAATCTTTGTTTTCGTAGAGAATCAAACATATTATTTTCATTCTTTCATTGTAATTACGCTCTTTTCACACTACACGGTTTTGATCGTACGGTAAAAAGCCGTGCGGCCGCATTCTTTTAGTGGAGTGAAGAAAAGCATGGGACCTTTCACATTATACGATGACGGCAAAACGTCGGTGCCGTGCCGTGCAGCAGCCGTTCCTTGCCACTGGATTCGACGGCTGCCGTACGGCACCTTTGACTCAGTAGTCTACATAACTAAATGCGTGCTTTCACATTCAACGGTTTTGAGCCGTACGGCAGCTACATTGTTTTGTTGAATTATTAATTATTAACTTTTGGGAAATGGATGAAATTGATGCGGAAGTTTTGATAACCTTGGTTCAAAGTAGGCCTGTGCTATGGGACAAAACTTTTAATGTTTATAAAGATCGAATTGCCACAAGAAAGCCTGAAAGTTTGCTTAGAACTGAAACAAGATTTTGATTCGATGGAAGACAAAATAAAAATGCGTTTGGTAAGTATATTTAATACTTATTAAAAAACAAAAAATTAGAACATGAAATTGACGTATAATTGTCTTATTATTACAAATGAAATGAAAATGTTGAGCTTACAACGGCAAAAAACCGTGCAATGTGAAAACAACAATGTCACGACAAAAAGCCGTACGGTTCTTTACCGTACGATCAAAACCGTGTAGTGTGAAAAGAGCGTTAGGCTCCGTATTGACGGAGTTTAATGCGAGTTGAGGTCCCTAAATGTGAAGGGGCAAGTGCATTAGAACCAGTGTTGCCAATGTGAGCGAAAACGCTCACATTGTAAGCATTTGATTTATAGGCGGAGCGAAATTTATTCGGGGAGCAATCTGGAGGATTTTAAGCTTTAAGTACCTAGTTCCTATAAAATTTAAAATTTTTATTATACAAATTATCCGCAATGTTAAGTAAACTTATAATTATTACAATCTTTAATAGATTTATAAATAATCTTTGGCAACAATGTTACACATGTAATGTGTTACTGAAAATGCGCAGATCTCCTAGGCAGTTTGAATTTTTAACGAAAAGTAAGGTAAGGAAAAAATATGTTGTTTGTTGAGTTTTTAATAGCTCTCATAATATTCTATTGAGTTTTTTCTAAAAGCCTGTAAAAAATTGTTTGAATTCATTTAAGGAGTTAGGAGAAAAAGATGCAATGCGAAGTCATGTTTTTAAGCAAATCTAACCAAGAATTCCGGCCACCTTAAACTAAATGCGGATCGGAACGGCTATACCTTTTTTAAAAGCGCCCATTATTTCATAAAAAGGGGCTTTGAAGATCATAATTAAGTTGCGTTTTATAAAAACTTGGTGTCTGATTTGTGTGAGGATTATTGAGAGGATTTTGAACGTATGTGGGAGCGAAACGGAGCATTTTGAATTGGATTACGGGGTAATTTAAAACATTTGTATTGGCAACACTGATTAGAACGCGTTTGGCGTGTGCGCTGGATATCGGGCGGGTGAGCCACGCAGTGTTGATAGCCCCAACACTCATACCTTTACTGTTAGTACTTTATAACCACGATACACGTATCGTGTTTATAACGGATGAGTTAATGTTTATGCATGTAAAATGAATTTGACAAATTTATATTAAATATTTTCGAGTCTATTAACATAATTATTATACTTCGGGCTCTATATCACTGAACAATATTCAATACAGCCAACTACTAATGTTTTATATAACATTTAAATCCAATTTATATCTTTAAAATCTACATACTGTCTAGGTCGAAGATACAAAAAAATAATATTTAGAACTTGCAATATTTAAGAATAATTACTTTACTGTGTAATTACTCTATATAATAATATGACTAATAATTTTGTACCTGGAGGGTCAGGGACTCTTTTTTATCCGTTGAGAAACCTAAACATCTCAATAAACGTTCGCCTGGACTTTCACTATAAGGTTTGTAAAACCAAAATTTTGTATTTAAACATTCTTTAGTTTGTGTGGCAATAATACTTATTGTTAGCGACCGATGTTTCTGATTGTACCTAACTTTAACTTTTTTAAAAGTATTAGATAGTATCGTGTCATTCAGAGTCCGTCTCTGGAATGTCATCCGAAATACGGGCTCTGGTTATAAAATACACACTAAAGCCCAGTCCTCATAACGGCGAATTGCGAAAAGCGAAATTTTAAACGTGACTATAATTCGCACAAAATAATTTGCCCTTACTTAGGTACTTCAGCGGATTTCGCGTTTTTAAGTGTCCTTTATTTAGTAACTTTTTAAAATATCCCCAAAGGAATTTTGACACTTCAGTGTTCACTGACGTCATGTGTCAAAAACTAAGTTTAAATAAACAGGTGTATAAAGTTTTAAAATGGACCAAAATACAAAAACAGTATACTTATTTGCATTACATACGAATAACATACAAATAATATTTTCATACTTGACATTCTTCATGTAACATTTTAAACCATAACCTACAAAACTAATAAGACAAAGACAGAAACACAAAATCCGCTAAAAAGTTAAAACAAGTTGAACTTTTCAGCGGCATCGCAGAACGTTAAAATATTCGCCGGAATTTCGCGGCATCTGACTTTTTGAATAATTTTCACCAATCACATTAATTCCGCAGAAATAAATCCGCAATTCACCGTTATGAGGACTAGGCTTAAAGCGCTTCTTTCTATACATAGGATTGCTAAAAAAACAAAAAATGTGAATATGCCAAAAACGTAGATGTAGATGACCCTGAAAGTTTAGAGAATACGCCATCAAATTTTCACTAAGCGAGGAACTTTTTGTTTTTGAAAATTTTGTGTAACATGCTATGAAGAAAATGAAGTCGATAGACTAAAAAAGTGTTTAGAAAAAAAATATTTTCAATATTAGCAATAGTTTGCTAATTACGAATTTTTTAGTATGGAGGAATTGTCGAAGCGTACGCACGCGGCACTTAAGAATAATAATGATTATGTATTATTTTTTTATGTTTAGGACTGTTTTATCACGTTTTAGGATCTGAAAGGATAACTTATTTTTTCCAGTGGCGCATTAAGGACTTAGGTTGAAGGCAAAAAGGAATTAAAAATCTTAAACAGAGTATCTGGGATAAAAAATGCACTGCATTGGGATCTCGGAAACGGTAAAAAATAATATAGTAAATGGAAAAAAAAGTTGCGCAACTAGGGGGCTAATAAAATTCTATAAACAGAAGTTTAGGAAAAGTAATAATTTTGGAGTGTTTTGATAAAAAGTAAACTATCGAGTTTTCCTTTTTTTGCGTTATTATTGGAGCTAAATAGAAAAGACAGGTTCTTAAAGCACTTTCTTTGAACGTGGCAATTTTAATATTTGTATCCGACATTTCCTGTGTCAGAGTCCCTATCCGAAACTCCCATGCATTGCATTTTTACCCTAGATCCACACAATAATTGAGTAAACGTGTTATTTTCGCCTAAATTAGGTAACAAAAAAAAAAAAATCCTAAATTAAGTCTGTTTTAATTTCCGCAGCCTTAATTATAGAAACTCTGTTTCCATGGCTTGTGCACAAGTTTATCGTTCTCCTCTATTACTACGCCACATAAAATCCACTCCATTTTAAAATGAAACTTAGATTGCTTTTTTATCTTAAATATTTTTTTAGCAGATAATCCACGCACAATTCGCACAATGGCCGTACGTTCTACAATATAATACAAGTGGTAATAAGGGAAAGAATATCGTTACATATTTTACTTCCACATCCAGTGTAAGTATAGTATTAACAAAAATATTTTTGACAATTTTTATTGTCCAAATAGGCTTAGAATGTCATGAAACGTCGAGATTTTAAGTTTGAGCAAAAAAAAGTTCTGTCTGTCGGTGTGTCTGTAACTTTTTTGTGCGCACGATTACTCCGGACCGTTTAAGATATTGACTTGAAATTTGCTTCACGTACCTATGTATTTTAACGAGATCTGGAACTAGATTATTCTGTTAATGGGTTGGGGGGTAAATGGGGGTAAATAGGCAAATCAAGCGAGTAAGAGTCCATAAAATTGGTATTTAGTATATATAAGAGAAGCTAGGGTCTCAAATTTTTTTTGGCATTAACCACCCCCATTACCAGCTCCCATTATTCAAGGGGGCGAAAAAAAATAAAATTGTCGTGTGTACAAGCACTACATGCATTCTGCAATTCGCGCGCTCCAAAAAAATCACTGTACCTAAACTATCAAAGACACAATGAGAATTATGCTATCAAAAACTGTTTAGGTCTTTTGGCTTTATTTTCTTCACAGCATGTTATACAAAATTTCCAAAAACAAAAAAGTTTGTAGCTTAGTAAAAATTTGACTGCGCATTTTCTGAACTTTCAAGGTTATCTAAGTTTTTAACCCGCTTAAAAATGTTTTAATTAACAATACTATACACAGATAGAAGCTCTTAAGTGTGTTTTATAACAAAAAAAAGTTCATGTGGATATCTCCATTCGTTTTTGAGATATGGCATTAGATGTTCAAAAAAACATGATTAAAAAAAAAAACAAAATTTCACACCTTTTTAAAAATAACAATGTCCGTGACCACTAAAAAATGTATTTCATGATTTCTAATGAACATCGACCTACTTAACGAAATGGTATGTCTCAGTTTGTTCTAAGATTAAAAAAAACTCGAGAAGGAAGCGACTTTTCCCGTTTTTTAGTTCACTATTTGTGTTAAAAAATTTAAACTCTGTTGTATCTAATAATTAGGTAAATAATATCTAATTAATTCTTTTTACTATTATATCATAACCATAACACACCACACATATTAAACAACCCCCAAGCCCAAAGCCAAGGCTGTCTGAAAGATAACGGGCAGTGACAATGTCAATTAACAAAATTGCAAATTATGACTATAGTAAAACTACACTAGTTTTAGTTATCAACCTATACGAAAAATTTCATATCATATTTCATGCTTAAACGTATTTCAGTTTCATCATATTGACTACCAACATTGAAATTTGGAATTTCTCGACTTTCCAAGCACAAAATTTTAATTTTCGGTACAAATTTTTCTCATATTCTAATAAAACCT
This sequence comes from Rutpela maculata, assembly GCA_936432065.2. Classification (NCBI taxonomy): domain Eukaryota; kingdom Metazoa; phylum Arthropoda; class Insecta; order Coleoptera; family Cerambycidae; genus Rutpela; species Rutpela maculata. Next base: position 121,832,552 of record OW386287.2, on the reverse strand, counting down.
CTATACAAATACAAGTGTAGGTACTCGAAATAATGCTATAAATTAGTATGGAAAAATATTGGAAACTATTAATGATTTTTTGTTCAATACATTTTTATAAGAAATTATTTATTGAATAACCAAAACAAATATAAAATTCAAGTTTTCTGTCATTTTTGTACAGGAAAAAATCAAATTGTTTTATAAATGTATCCAGGATTTTATTCAATATCTTTTGAAGGTTTCCAGAATGACTATTTGTATTTCCTGATTTTTTTTTCAGGTTTCCAGGCTTTCTAGGTTGGTGGGAACGCTTATCGTGTTCTATTGGAGGAATGCATAGGTTTAGTAAAATATTTCGCCGCTAGGCGGTTACCGATCGGTTTTGGGTACTCTATTCATTGTGTTCTGTGCTTTGTAGTTTTGATGTGTTGAAATAAGTTTGTTTATTTGAAACCTACGGAAAATGGATAGTTTAGTTGAACTAAAAGAAAAGCTTGGCATTTTTAAAGAAGTAGTAAACAAAGATGCACAGAAAATAAGGTTATGTTGCAGTACCCAAACGCGACTCTGACGCCGCCTACATGAATTCGGTCTGTGAAATGTTTTGAACACACAAGATGGGCTTTTCTGTAATTTGAGAACAACTGTCCACTTTCTTCTAAAATTGCTGCATACTGGAAACTGGTGAAACTTTAAATTTTTATTTTTTCTATAATAGGAAGTGCGTTGAGGCACACAACAATTGCTTGGCATATTTAAAGAAGTATTAAACAAAGATGCACAGAAAATGAGGTTATGTTGCAGTACCCAAACGCGACTCTGACGCCGCCTACATGCATTCGGTCTATTATATTTTTTTTAATATTCGACTGACTAAACAACAATTCTAATTTTGGTTAATTTGGGTTGGCACTACTGAGTATTCTTCGAATATTTTTGTCCTAGATGATTCGATTAAGTATGGCAGAAAAGCTCTAATGTATTTTGTATCTTGAATAAGCCACATTGGAGAAATACGTATATTTCGGTGTAAAATTGCACACCAGTATAATTGGCATCTTATTTCTTACGGTAATCAGCAATAAATACATAATTGTAATTTAACAGATTAGTTCTAAAAATTAATAAATTAATTAAATAATATGAATTTAGTTGTCAAGGCCAGTTTCAGAGTTAACACACTGAATCACGTTATTTCTCGAAAACGTCTCATTCAAGTAGATCACCTTCTTTGTACCTTTGTACTTTATTACTAAATATTACATGAAAGAAAATCGGTGGCGTGCACTATTTCCTTCTCAAAAAATATTAACTAAATAGATAGGTACATACTACAGCCATACTATGCCATTCGTAAGAATGAAAGTAGGTATATAATTACAGTCAAAATTTGCTACATAGGTATTAATATAGAAATCTATGTGTACCTTTACAACACTAGAACCACCTAATTATTTTTTATTTATTTGCTTTTATCATGATTAGAGAATATTATTTAGGTATTATGCAAATCACAACTTACACACTTTTTATTTATTATGAAAATACCTACTTTCTGTATATTGTTGCCCTAATCTGGGCACGCTAATATACTAGTCAGGTAAATACTTTAAAACACTCATTATTGGAAAATCAATCAAAACAACTACTCTTCTAGCTAATACTGACGAAGTATTGAATTACATGACAGGATTCCTGGCATTTTAAGGCAAAAAAATGTATTGAAAATACTTAAATTATTTATTGAAATTCAGTCATTAACAACAATTACTAAACCATACATTCTATTTCAACTCTAGAAAAGTTGTACAAGTTTTTTCGAACTCGTTAGTTCTCATCAGTAGAGTATAGAAACATTCATTCATTATTTACAAGCCTATTCTTGATTTATTTTTACAATTAATTATTTTTTATTTATTTGCTTTTCCAATAATGAGTGTTTTAAAGTGTTTTCCTAAGTAGTATATTAGCGTGACCCGATTAAGGCACCAATATACAGAAAGTAGACAATTTCATATCAAATAAAAAAGTGTGAATGATTAAATTTGAAAAAATGATTTAAGTATTTTCAGTATATTTTTTTCTTTAAAATGCTAAGAATCCTATCAAGTAATTCAATATTTTGTCAGTATTAGCTAGAAGAGTAGTTGTTTTGATTGATTCTCCAATAATGAGTGTTTTAAAGTATTTACCTGACTAGTATATTAGCGTGCCCAGATTAGGGCAACAATATACAGAAAGTAGGTATTTTCATAATAAATAAAAAGTGTGTATGTAAGTTGTGATTTGCATAATACCTAAATAATATTCTCTAATCATGATAAAAGCAAATAAATAAAAAATAATTAATTGTAAAAATAAATCAAGAATAGGCTTGTAAATAATAAATGAATGTTTCTATACTCTACTGATGAGAACTAACGAGTTCGAAAAAACTTGTACAACTTTTCTAGAGTTGAAATAGAATGTATGGTTTAGTAATTGTTGTTAATGACTGAATTTTAATAAATAATTTAAGTATTTTCAATACATTTTTTTGCCTTAAAATGCCAGGAATCCGGTCATGTAATTCAATACTTCGTCAGTATTAGCTAGAAGAGTAGTTGTTTTGATTGGTTTTCCAATAATGAGTGTTTTAAAGTGTTTTCCTAAGTAGTATATTAGCGTGACCCGATTAAGGCACCAATATACAGCAAGTAGATAATTTCATATTAAATAAAAAAGTGTGAATGATTAAAAATTTGAAAAAATGATTTAAGTATTTTCAGTATATTTTTTTCTTTAAAATGCTAAGAATCCTATCATGTAATTCAATACTTCGTCAATATTAGCTAGAAGAGTAGTTGTTTTGATTGATTCTCCAATAATGAGTGTTTTAAAGTATTTACCTGACTAGTATATTAGCGTGCCCAGATTGGGGCAACAATATAAAGAAAGTAGGTATTTTCATAATAAATAAAAAGTGTGTAAGTTGTGATTTGCATAATACCTAAATAATATTCTCTACTAGGACCACCATTAGGCTATAAAAGTTCTTTGACAAAGATATTTTATGAGAAATGTGGTAGGTAGTGTAATATCGACTACATTTTATAAAATATAATTCATTACCTACCTACATTATCACATTTCTCACAAAATATGTTTTATAAGATCTTTGACAAAAAACTTTTATAGTTTAATGGAGGCCTAAATTATTTAAAAATGAATTATTTGCTAAACTATTTTGAAAAAGAAACATTTCCGAACATAGGTATATTTATATGAACTTTCTTAAAATGGTGTGAGGAATAACCTCATAAATTGAATGTACTTGTTTAGGAAACATCCTGTATATACATATGGGAGTTAGGTAATAGGTTTTAAAGAATAATAGTAAAAATATACTTTCTTACCGTTCATGGTTGCCATGGACATGCTGACTTCTGAAAAATAAGAAGCAAATATAATCACAGGTAAACAAACAATAATTAAAGCTGTTGCACCATAAACTGTCACCACCACGAATTGGACAATATTGACCTACTCGATTAATGTAATACGCAATATTTTAACCAAATCGATACGATTTCATATTTAAAATTATGAACATACGTCAGTATTTTGTTAAAATAAATATATTTCATTAGACTAGCCATGTGAGAGGATATTCTAAAGGATGAATTTACGGCAACCACTTCGTGGATTTTTCGTTACAATCTATTTATAAATAAATTATTTTATGATGTACTTACTTAGTAAAATAAAAATGGAGGAAAATCCCTGATTTTCACTGTAAATTCACTGTTACAACATACACGTGCCGGAAAATTGCGCCTTTACATGAGAAATGCGGTGGAGTAACTCAACTGCCATATTAAACAACACCTCTAAGCAAGCATGCGCATATTTTCAATTATTCCAAAATACATGCTAATTGTTTCCAGAATTCTCTAATTTAAATTATACTTGGTGTCCCACACTATGTTCTTGTTCATATCCTGAGCAATAGATGGCAGCAAAAGTACCAACTGAAAATATATAGTTTACACAAGCTCAAATTTTCGGTTCATAAAACAATGGATTTTTTTATATAATGTGGTACAAAATCTAATCTACGAAATAATATTGTGACGTATACTTATATTAAAAGTTTCTTACAATTGTAAAAGATTATCAGATATGATTTCCATGTATAAACATGCAAACATGGACATCTATAAAATATAGTTTAAAATTTTAAAAATGTATTTTTAAGATCAATTACCTACCTGCCTTTGATATTCATTATATTTAGGTTACCACCTTAGATCACATATGCGTGTGCCTTAGATATGTTCATATACTTAGGTATAAGCATAAGAAAAAAATCGGCATTTCTGTGGTAGGTACCTATTTATTTTCTGTTGGAAAGTGTTCAATCATTTTTTGTACAAAGTAATCATTTCCTTTTATCAGAGACAATTTTTTTCTCTGTTTATATTGCCATGTTAGATACTACTAATAGCATTGATTAATTAGAAATGGCTAAACATCGATAGTGTTTGTCTATCGATAGACTATCGAGACTAATCGAGAGTTTTATATAAAACATCGATAGTTAAATAATATTGATTGACAAGTCTTTTTGTCGTGCTGTCTCTATTTTCTGTTAGTAAAGAAAAATTTAAAAGGAAGATATAGATAATTAATATTTCTTTGCAAATCGCACAGCATTTCATACATGTGACTGTAGCGACCCCTTGTATCCAGACGCCAAAATTATATGGAGCGTGTTCTTTAACCATGGAAGTATAAAGGGTCATGGAAGGCTCACCTCGTAAGCGACTAGACTGGGTTTATGTTATCAACATGCGAGAGAGGGAAAATAAACACGCCCTCACAAACGGATAGAGGACGGGTGTATGGGGCAGATTAAAGTAATAGAAAACGGTATCTCTGCGCAAGCGCTAACTTCGCAAACAATAATCCAGATCGCGTGCCTTCTTTAAATTTGAACGTCATACGCGTTTAATGGAACAGAAATAGAAATAAACGCGGCAAGCTCGAAATAATTCGTGTCCAAAAACTCGCGCAGGCGCTTAACTTGCTATTTCTCTTATCTTATCTCATCTTGAAATTGTTCTGCGGAGGCGGAGCATAGCTATACTGGGGGGGGGGGTTAATGTTGGTTAACAGGCTTAGAGATATAGATGGGTCTTCCATACTTTGCTTATACTTCCATGTCTTTAACTAAACATTTTGATCCGCTGGCTTCCCAAGAACCAATCAAAATGCAGAATTTCTGAACAATCACTCAAAATAAGTTGTAATTGATGCACAGGCAGAAGTAACTCTGATAGACACCAGGACTAGAGACCAGACAGGACCCATCGATGAATAAAAGAACGCGGCTATGTACAATTATTGTACATGTCTGGTGTGTCTTTATTATTGTTTTCTTTTCGTTACCTTGTTAGATGCAAAGATGTTAAAGATCTTTGGTTAGATGTCAGATGTCAGATCGTCAGATGTTTACCCAAATTCACCAGTGGTGTAAGTTACGTTATTTTGTTTATTAGAAAATTGATTTATGTATAGTTGTTTTTTTTTACTTTTTGTAGGTAGGAATTAGGAAGTTTCCTATTTTAGAAATATCATGTACATTCAACCTCATTTAGTAGTCTTTTAGATAACTAGTCAAACACAAAAAAAATATCTCGATATCTGAAAAACTCACGAACTTATTCAATTTCTTATTTGAATACTTCGTCTCGGTTGCAGTCCACCGTGACGTCACAATACACAACGCGCTGACTTGCTATGCCGGCGGCGCGCCGTATGTTCCCTTTATTTAGTGTATGTGCTCAATTTTCTGAAATGTCACAAAATGTCACTTTTGATTCGTTCGTGCCGAGCCGAACTTTCGAATTTCGCCGTGCAGGTTTATCTGGAAGACTTCCTCTTTACGTCGCGACATCATACGGCCGTCCCAATGGTGTTTTTCGAAAAATATGAACGTGCCAAAATTGCATGTTTTAGCAATTTTTTCGGCTTTCAAATGCAAGCTGGCTATAAACTACCGGTGCCTGCCAGCGAGTATAAAGGTGCCCGTGCCCGCGCGCTGTTGGCGGAATCATGTATTGTGACGTAATCGAGCTCAGCCCAGATGATCGCGGCAGTTTAAACTTGGAAGGACCATAACTTTTTTATTTATAGAGATAATTTTTTTTTAAAATTACAGATATTTTTTAGATTTTTACGACTATTTATTACGAGAAAATAAGAAAAACGGAAACTTCCTAATTATACCATTAGTGGCCTCTGTGAGTCGGACAGGTATGTAAATAATTTATAGCCTAACGAGACTACGTCCCCCCCCGTTTTCGAGGATGCTGAACACGATGGCGGTAGTTTAAACTCTTTCCGGATTAACCTCACCCCCCAAACGGCTAAAAACCACCCCCCAAATGGGTTAACGCGGATACGGCGTCTCATACCGACTAAACCAGCGTCACCCCCGTTTTCAAGGACGCTGAACATGAAGGCGGTGGTTTCAACTCTATCCGAGTTGACCCCACCCCCCAAACGGCCAAAAACTCCACCCCAAATGGGTTAACGCGGATACGGCGTCTCATACCGACTAAACCAGCGTCACCCTCCGTTTTCAAGGATGCTGAACACGAAGGTGGTGGCTTAAACTCTATGCGAGTTGATCTCACCAAACGATCCCCCCAAACGGCCAAAAATCACCCCCGAAAAGAGTTAACGCGGATACGCCGTCTTATACAGACAAAACCTGCGTCACCCCCCCCCCCCCCCCCCCATTTTCGAGGATGCTGAACACGATGGCGATGGTTTAAACTTTTTTTGAGTTGACCCCACCCCATAAATGGCCAAAAACAACCCCCGAAAGAGGTGAAACGCGGATACGCCATCTCATACCGACTAAACCTGCGTCACCCCCCGTTTTCGAGGATGCTGAACACGATGGTGATGCTCGATCTTCTCCCCGAAGCAAACTAACCCCTCAAACGGCCAAAAACTACCCCTTTGATACCCGGTTTAATGAAGTGCACCGGATGAGAGAAAATGAATCATATGTTCATTAAACCCGTTAGAGGGGTTAGTTTGCTTCGGGGAGAAAATCCAGCATCACCATCGTGTTCAGCATCCTCAAAAACGGGGGGTGACGCAGGTTTAGTCGGTATGAGACGGCGTATCCGCGTTTCACCCCTTTCGGGGGTTGTCTTTGCCCGTTTATGGGGTGGGGTCAACTCGAAAAACGTTTAAACCACCGCTATCGTATTCAGCATCCTCGAAAAGGGGGGTGACGCAGGTTTTGTCGGTATGAGACGCCGTATCGGCGTTAACCCATTTGGGGGGTGGTTTTTTGCCGTTTGGGGGAGTGGGGTTAACTTGAGAGTTTAAACCACAGCCATCGTGATCAGCATCCTCGAAAACGGGGGGTGACGCAGGTTTTGTCGGTATGAGACGGCGTATCCGCGTTTCACCCCTATCGGGGGTGGTTTTTTAGACCGTTTGGGGGGTGGGTTAACTCGGAAAGAGTTTAAACCGCCACCATCGTGTTCAGCATCCTCGAAAACGGCGGGGGGGGGGGGCATAGTCTCTTTAAGCTATAAATTAGTTACACTTTTCGAGATTTTTTCCGACTCACAGAAGCCACTACATACATTTTTTATATTTATACTGACGTTTGTTGAGATTTTTTTGTTATATATTTATTTTATGTTTTTTCAATAAAAATGTGCCATCATTTTTTTCCTACTTTTATGCTTAAAATATTTTTTAAAACTATCGAAAATATCCATATCGATGTTTAGCCAACCCTAGATACTAAGATACTAAACATCATAGATAAGAGTTATATTTATATACAAACGATATTTTTACTTTCCACTGAAGATTAGAGACAAGGAGCAAGTATTACGTGCTTTCACTATGTCCGTAAAATCGGAGGAAAGAAAGCAGAAGCGAGGTGGCGCGATTCTCACCCTGAACATTTAATGGCGGACCGGCTCTGGCGTATTTTGTGGTGCGATTGTGCTCCTCTTGACGGTCGCCATACTTGCGCGCGGTTCAATTTCACGTAAAAATTGGTATTGATATTGACCTTCTATTTATATAGTAGAGTTCAGTGGAGAAAACAGAAAAGAGAAAGTGTAGGCAAGCGGCGAGCGCACCAGCGCCAGCGAGAAGCAATAGAATCGACAGCGTCAAGGGCGATTGTATTTTTTCCCGCGCAAAGAGGGGAAAGTGGAAAGTAAAATATACGTTCGCCGGCGCCCCCTTAGCTTGGCGCCCCATGCGGCCGCATGTGTCGTATGGGCCTCAGACCGGCCCTGGATAAGTTGTAGAATGTAACACTACAGATCATAGTATACGTTATACGTTAGACCATATTTCGGGCCAGTACGGATGGTTCTTCTAGAGTGAGATAACTGCACCGCTACTGCGCGTTCGAAGAACAAGGATAGCCTGACTTTTCACCCCCGCACTGACTTCTTCGCCCAAAAGCTGTGTATTAAGGAACCTCAGACTCTACAAATCTTGATACTTCATGGCTATATTCTTCTTAAATCTAAAAAGTCCATTGTTAGAAGAAAACTATAAATGGGCGCAGGCCAGTAATTAGTCTTCTACATATGAGATGGCGGGATTAGCATGTATTTAAAAGTAGGTATTTACTGTAAATGCAAATAAATGTTATCAAAATTTCTCAGAGTATTTTTTATCATGTTAACATTAAATTAACATTTAGATTATTATTGTAATTACTAATATGCAAATAACAGTTTTATCAAAGTATATCTAAAAACCGCTGCCCAAGGAATCACTACTTCCACATCCAGATTCTCTATCCAAGTCACTCACAACGAAAAAACTTTGTATGTGAAAATAATTGTTTATGGAACTTTAATAATATAATATTTGAAATCTTCTACCCCAAAAACCCATAAAACGATACCCCACATCGGTAGTGGGGTGGGGGTGGTGATAGGGGGGGTGGTAGTGGGGGGTGGACGAAGTAAAAAAATATTTTGAGGTTTCTGGTTCCTGTACATACACTAAATCACAATTTCTTTTCATCTCCTTTAATAAGGGGGTGGGGGTGGTAATGGGGGTGGCTAATGCCATTTTTTTTTGAGATCTTAGCTTCTCTTGTATATACTAAATATCAATTTCGTGGACTCTTACCTGCTTGATTTACCCATCTACCCCAAATTTACCCCCATTTACACCCCACCCTTCGACGGAACAAGATGAAAATATAATCTAGTTCTAGATCTCGTTAAAGTACATATGTGTACCAAATTTCAAGTCAATATCTTAAACGGTTCCAGAGTAAACGTGCGCACAAAAAAAGTTACAGACAGACAGACAGACAGACCGACAGACAGACCGACAGACAGACCGACAGACAGACCGACAGACAGGCCGACAGACAGACCGACAGACAGACAAAAATTTTTTTTCGCTCAAACTTAAAATCTCGACGTTTCATGACATTTTAAGCCTATTTGGACAATAAAAATTTTTAAAAATTTTTTGTCGTTACTATACTTCCACTGGACGTGGAAGTAAAATGTAAGTTTTGCGTTTCTTTCCGAGATCTACCCAAGCAAGCAGCAAATAAGCAAAACAGACCATAAACCACTAACAGCCAGTTTCACAAACGTTGGTTATCTTTTTGTTTGACTAACCAGAACCGGAAAGTTATAATTATTAGTAATCCCCAGACATTCTTACCTTTCTAATAATAAATCATCGGTCAAATTCTAAATATTAATTAACCAAAAATTGTAAAACTGGCTGTTATATTGTCACAGATTTTTATAATAAACTATTTGTCAAATTCTAACCATTAGTTAACGAACGATTGTGAAACTGGCTGTAAGGCAAGAATAATTTCATGAAATGTGAGGCGGAAAGCAGAAAGGGATCTCTTGTCGGCGATGTCAATTTTTCAGTACAGTTGAAATTAGTGGTTTGGGTCAAAATTATCGATTTTCGGATTTTGTCCTTTACAAGTTGTAATCGATTACAAAACCGATCTAATTGGATGAAACACTTAAAATAATCGATAAAGTAGTCAATGTTCAGCCCTGGAAAGGTACCTCTTGTTGCTTATGGAGAAATATGGAGAAATAACATGAGACCGACAAGAGGTCCCTTTTCATAAACACACTAGTAACTTAAACAAAAAAAATCATAGACACGATTTTTGCACCAAATTGTTCAGAAGTAGAGCTTAATTCATTTAATATCAATAACTAAAAACCGAAAATTGCAGACAAGAGGTTGCTTTCTGCCTCACAAATGGAGAATTACTTAATTTCGTCTTAATAGTTGACTATGAAGTCATACAGCTTGGAATTATACGCTTAAGTTATAAAGTAGTTAAGTACTTATTTTTTAGCTAGAAGATTTCTTCATCAGAGTTCAATGGTCTTGTGCCCTCTTTAGGATGACCATATGTTCGGAATTTCGCTGTATTTTCCGGAATTTTAGCATGCTTGGATGTACAGCAAAACGTACAGCATTAAGTTTGTCGGGAATCATATCATTTTTAATTTGGAAAGTTTACTTTTCTGAAAAATGGTATTTTGCTTTGGGATGTATTGAGCTTTGTCATTGGATAATCGGTCAATTAAGGGAGTTTCAGAGTACCGGATGAATGCTGAGTGTGGAGCTGTGCGTTAATAGGTTTCGTATATGGTTATTGGTAGTGTTGAGATTGCGCCTTGTATCGTTAAATTTTCCGTGTAGGGCAAACCTGCCCTCACGCGAATTCTTGAGAAAGAAGGAGACTTGGAGCGATGATTGAGCTGTGGAGATAGAGGGAATAACTTGGTAATCGCGACAGGTTTTCAGGAATGGATATAGGGTCACATAGGAATCTGGCTGTAAGGAGGAGTGTACAAGTATACAATGCGATTTAGTCAGAGTATGAATTTCCTTACATAGAGGCAAATGAAATGTCCCGAGAGATTTCCGCAATTGTCAGTATGAAAATTACTAGATTCACTGGTTGAGCTGCGTTTGAGATCGTTGAAGTATCGACGTTGGGGTTCCTGCTTTGGAATCGTTTTCAAAAGAAAAAAGCATGGTGGACCGTCTGCGGATCCTTCATCTCCCATCCCTTCTTTCCACACAATGCCGTCACAATAGATAACTCATCATACATGTATATCTTGCATTTCGCCACATAACGATTGGCTTACAAAAAAGGCCCCACTTCACTCCACAATCCAAGTGTACAGCATTCAAACTGCAAATATCTGGTCACCTTAGCATTTACTTTTCTTAAAATAAGTGCCTTAATATGTCATGTCATAAACAAATGAAGTTATTTTACTTACAAAAATGCATTTAGAGTCCACGGACTTAAGAACTTTTTGCAAGGTAAAGATTTACTTAATATTAGAGAATATTATTGAGGTATTATACAAATCACAACTTACACACTTTTTTATTTATTATGAAAATACCTACTTTCTGTATATTGTTGCCCTAATCTGGGCACCCTAATATACTAGTTAGGTAAATACTTTATAAAACACTCATTATTGGAGAACCAATAAAAACAACTACTCTTCTAGCTAACACTGACGAAGTATTGAATTACATGATGGGATTCTTAGCATTAAAAAAAAAAAATTGAAAATACTTAAATCATTTATTTACATTTAGTCATTCACACTTTTTTATTTAATATGAAATTATCTACTTTCTGTATATTGGTACCTTAATCGGGTCACGCTAATATACCACTTAGGAAAACACTTTAAAACATTCATTATTGGAAAAACCAATCAAAACAACTACTCTTCTAGCTAATACTGACGAAGTATTGAATTACATGATAGGTACCAATATACAGAAAGTAGATAATTTCATATTAAATAAAAAAGTGTGAATGACTAAATGTAAATAAATGATTTAAGTATTTTCAATATTTTTTTTCTTTAAAATGCTAAGAATTCTATCATGTAATTCAATACTTCGTCAGTATTAGCTAGAAGAGTAGTTGTTTTGATTGGTTCTCCAATAATGAGTGTTTTATAAAGTATTTACCTAATTAGTATATTAGGGTGCCCAGATTAGGGCAATAATATACAGAAAGTAGGTATTATCATAATAAATAAAAAAGTGTGTAAGTTGTGATTTGCATAATACCTAAATAATATTCTCTAATCATGATAAAAGCAAATAAATAAAAAATAATTAATTGTAAAAAATAAATCAAGAATAGGCTTGTAAATAATGAATGAATGTTTCTATACTCTACTGATGAGAACTAACGAGTTCGAAAAAACTTGTACAACTTTTCTAGAGTTGAAATAGAATGTAAGGTTCAATAATAATTGTTGTGAATAACTGAATTTCAATAATACTTTCAATATATTTTTTGCCTTAAAATGCCAGGAATCCTATCATGTAATTCAATACTTCGTCAGTATTAGCTAGAAGAGTAGTTGTTTCGATTGGTTTTCCAATAATGAGTGTTTTAAAGTGTTTTTCTAAGTAGTATATTAGCGTGATCCGATTAAGGTACCAATATACAGAAAGTAGATAATTTCGTATTAAATAAAAAAGTGTGAATGACTAAATGTAAATAAATGATTTAAGTATATTCCATTTTTTTTTATTTAAAATGCTAAGAATCCTATCATGTAATTCAATACTTCGTCAGTATTAGCTAGAAGAGTAGTTGTTTTGATTGGTTCTCCAATAATGAGTGTTTTATAAAGTATTTACCTAACTAGTATATCAGGGTGCCCAGCTTAGGGCAACAATATACAGAAAGTAGGTATTTTCAGTATGCAGCAGTTTTAGAAGAAAGTGGATAGTTGCTCTCAAACCACAAACAAAGCCCGTCTAGTGTGTTCAAAACATTTCAGACCGAATGCATGTAGGCGGCGCCAGAGTCGCGTTTGGGTACTGTAACATAACCTAATTTTCTGTGCATCTTTGTTTACTACTTCTTTAAAAATGCCAAGCTTCTCTTTTAGTTCACCTAAACTATCCATTTTCCATAGGTTTCAAATAAACAAACTTATTTTAACACAACTAACGATTTCGACACCCAAAAGTCTCTTTTTAAAAAATTATTAAATTCAAAAATTTATTTTTTATAAAAATGTTTTAAGTACAATGTATGTATTTAATCTAAGAAAGCTAGTTACAGACTGAATCTAAAACAATGCAAAATAGGAAAGAAGGCACAGCGCCTTATCTTCTAAGTATCAGGTTACAACTGCTGATGCTGGGAAACATAGTCGTCCCCTTATAATTTAAATGGGGGGTCGATACATAATTCCTTCCCTCGAAGATTCAACTACGGAGTGCAGCGAGGAAGTTGAACGTTTGGTGGGATGGCTTCTGGTCGATTTCCCTCGATGTCTTCATTATGTTTCCTTCGTCTGGCTAATATACATTTTTTATATGAAAAATATGAGATGATTAAAATAACCATAACATAGAGGAGTACTGTCCATGTACTGGGAATATTGGAGATTCCAATTTCGTCATAAGATATTTGGGGTTGATTTTCAATTATTTGTTTTTGAATATCCTGTAGTTCGTCTAGGTTGATATTCTCTAAGTGGATGGTAAAGTTTTGGTTTGGTGTAGGATTTTCCTCTTGGTCTAGTTCTGGGAAAAATATCGGCTCGTTTTGATTTATGGCTTGCTGTTTATTGCTGATCTTCTCTCGGGTGCTAATTATTTCGCACCCTATTGGGATGTTGATTAAATAGGTACCAATTAACTTTTGGACCTCTTCTTGTTGTTTACATTTCATGGTGATTGCCTGCTTGCTGGGAAATATACCAATCCATTGTGTCGATTCTTCTAGTTGCTTGATTACGGCTCTTGTAGTTTTGATCTGGGTTCTTTGACAGCTTGCGGTGTTCTTCATATCCAGGAGTTGTATTTCACAAGGGCTGTCTTCGTCGATTTCTTTTATGTCAAGTTTCTTACAAGCATAATATTGTGGTGCCATTTTGGTGCATATGTCACTTTCGAATGTAAAGTACAATTTGTCTTTTAGCAAATATCTATTATTTGGAATTATTGCCTTGAATTGACTCTGACTATACACAGGAATTGGGTACAGGTGATAATAATTAAAGGTTTCAGGGTACATGATTGGTAAACGAAGTAAGTAGGTGATTTTATTATTAAGGATATAACATTCAATTTCTATTAATTTTTCTATTAGTAGGGTATTTTCTAGTGTTATTTCAAAGGGCAATTGTCCCGGTTGTATATTTTTTTCCAATTTTAATAGTTCTTTGAACAGATCGACAGTTTTTATTATACTTGGGTGCATGATATTTAATCTGGTGAACGTAATTGAATTTTCTATATCTTGGAGAATAGAGTTAATTATTTCATACATATTTATAATTTGATTTAAAATGTCTTTCATGAAGTTAGTAGTTTTGCGTTTTAAGTCTCGTTCAGCAATGGCGGCAATCCGTTCGATTTCTGATTGTAATACTTTTTCATTATGAGATATTTGTTGAATGGTTAAATTAAATTTATTAATTATGTCTATAGAGATTGAGTTTTGTTTTGTAATGCTTGCAGCCAATTTATTTTGGTTATTTTGAATTTGCCTAATGAGATTGTCATACCGTTCTCCGTCGGTGGCATCCAAATTACCAGATATTGATTTAAAAATAGAACCTAGACCGTTTATTAAACCTCTTTTGGTTCTTTGGGGATGCGGAAGAATTTCTTTTAACTTGATTTCGACCTTTTCTTCCGTCAACTTTAATATTTTAACATAGTTTGATGTATCTTGGGAGTAATTTTTATTCAAATTAATGCTATGCATAAGATTTTCTGATTGTTCATGTAGCTTATTAATTTCGGTGATAATTGGGTTTAAATCATAGTAATGGATCAAGGTGTGACTATATTCTTGTACCTTTGCCAGTCCTAGTTTAAGTGGTATTAATCCGGGGTTGTTTTCTAAGCTTTTGATTGTTATTCTCTCTTGTAATCCGAGTACAAGGAAATCTGAAATATAACAGTTTAGTTATTTAAAATCGTAAGTTTTCTTTAGTGGTCTTTTTAAGTTATCCATGTGGATTTTGTTTTCGGTCGATACGGTTTTTGAATTTTTGTCTACCGTTTTTATTACCGTTGGTTTATGAAATTTATTCGCGGTCTTTTGCCTTTTATGTTTTTTAATATAAGTGGTTGATTTAGACTGAAATAATTTTGGATCATCGCGATTTTGATTTAGTTTCTCTATAGTTTTTTCTTTATTTTCTATAAGGTTTTCATTTATTTTTGAGTACATTAATTTAGTCCTTTCTTTATGTTCGTTAATATAATCGTTAACGAGTATCTTTTCAATGTCCATATCGAATGGATTTTCATTATTTATGTGTCCTTTAATGATGTCTATTGGTTTTAACTTTGTTGTCGAATGAATCGAGTGGTTATACGCTAGTATTGCATAAATCATTTTCATGTGTACTGGAGTTTTTAAAAATCCTCTAGTATTTAGTAACCGTACATGCTCTATTAATGTTGAGTGTAATCTCTCTATGGGACCATTAGATTGAGGGTGATTGGGTGAACAAAAATGCAATTTTATTTTGTGCAAGTTAAGAAGTTCGGTAATAACTGAATTTTTAAATTCTGAACCGTTATCAACGATAATTTGTTTTGGAACGCCATGATGAGAGAAAAATGTTATTAAATTGTTTACGATTTCGGTAGAACATAGTGACATTAATTTGTATGCCTGTGCATATTTCGAAAATGTATCTATGATAGTCAAAAATTTGGTTTGTTCTAAGGTAAAAGCGTCTATATGAATAATTTCAAAAGGTTGAACCGGGGTTGGTGTAATATTCATTTTCATTCTTACGGGATGCCTTTCGTATTTTCCTTGTTGACAAATTTCACACAAATTTCGTTTATATATGTTTGAATTGAATTTTTCATTTCGGGCCAATAATATCGCTTCCTGATTTGTTGCTCGGTTTCATTTATACCACGATGGTTGCTTTTGCTTTCGTGATAATTTTTTATTATTTCCTGAACATCGTCCTTATTACTGACATCGATTAATTTTAGTTTACAATTTTTTAATTTTAGGTACGGCCATTTAAAGTTCTTACGTATAACTTCACAAAATGGTTCATACATATCAGGGTCTTCAAAATATAAATGATAAGGTGTTTTTGGCACTACATAGTTTTTGAAAAAGTTGATTATATCTTGCTCGAATTGATTTTGAGATATTTGACAATCTAGGCGTTGCTTTTTATTGAATAATATCGTCAGTTTTGGTCTAGCAGGGGAATGTAGAACCGATTTAATAATTATTTGATTTTGTCCGTAATTAACGGGTGTTTCCACGATGGGAATTTCTGCTATGGGATGGTGCTCGGCATTTGTGTGTACAGTAATATTATCATTATCGTTATCGTCCTCGGGGTTATCAGTCTCTAATCTGTGTTCATCTGGTAGTACCCGAGTGGAAATATTGTCGATTTCCGGATCTGGAGGTTCCGCGGGTTCTGGGGATTCCGAGGGTTGAGCTGAAGTGCTAGCGCCGATTTGCTCATTAAACTTGTCAATATATTCAAATATATCACTCGTCTCTTTTGCGTGTAATTCTATGCGGGATAACGCGTCTGCGTTCGTATTTAATTTACCCTTTTTATATATGATATTGTAGTCGAATTCTTCCAACTTGAAACGCCATCTTATTAATTTAGAATTTGGCTCTTTTAACGAGAATAGCCACTGTAGGGGTTTATGGTCAGTTATTATGTTAAATTTCCGTCCAAAAAGGTATGGCCGGAAGTATTTAGTAGCCCAAACGATAGCCAAAAGTTCCCTTTCTATCACGCTATAATTTTGTTCGGAATCATTCAAAGTTCGAGACGCGTACGCGACGGGTAAGTCTTTCCCAATTTGGCCCTGGGACAAAATGGCGCCAACGGCCACATTGCTCGCATCAGTGGTTAAATTGAACGGTTTTGTGAAATCGGGGTATTGTAGGATAGGCTCGTTAATCAACAAATTTTTACAAACTTCAAAACAAGATAAGAATTCTTCGTCGTGGGTGATTTTTGCATTTTTCTTTAAGCATTTCGTCATCGGTTTGGTAATTTTGGCGAAATTATTTATAAATCTCCTATAATAACCCAATAGTCCCAAAAAGCCTTTAATTTGTTTAGTTGTCTTAGGGACTGGGTAATTTTTTATAGCTTTTATTTTATCAGGGTTTGGCTTAACCCCGTTCGGTGTAACAATGTGGCCTAGGTAGGCCACTTCCTTGCGTAAAAATTCTGACTTGTCTAACTGAATTTTGAAATTTGATTGTCTAAGTCTATCAAAAACTGATCTTAACCTTTCTATATGTTCCTGAAGTGACGTAGAAAAAATTATTATGTCGTCTAAGTAAACTAAGCATTTTTCGTTTTGTATACCACGAAGAATATTGTCCATAATTCGCTGAAACGTCGCGGGCGCGTTTTTTAGGCCAAAAGGCATTCTTAAATACTCGTAATGCCCGTTTTCTGTGTTAAAAGCTGTTTTGGCTATGTCGCTTTCGTTCATCTCTATCTGATGAAAACCACTAGCCAAATCCAAGGTGGTAAAGTATTGACATTTACCTAACTTGTCCAATAAATCGGTAATATTGGGAAGTGGGTATCTGTCGTCGACCGTCTTTTCATTCAGTTTGCAGTAGTCCACCACTACACGCCACTTCTGTATTCCCGAAGCATCGGGTTTTTTGGGCACCACCCAAATAGGTGATGACCACGGTGAATTGCTAGGCCTTATTATATTTTGATCTAACATTTTTTTCATTTGGTTTTCTACTTCCTTTTTGTGGATGAACGGGTAACGATATGTTTTCGTATATATCGGTACTTCGTCCGTCGTATTAATTTTATGTTTAATTTGATTAGAAAAAGTTAATTTAGTGTTTTCTTGATAGAAAATGTCTGAATATTCTTTACATAAATTTTCAATTTTACTTTTTTCTTCCGGGTTTAGATGGTCGGTACGAATGTTAGATAGGCTTAAGTATGATTTTGGTGTTTCATCAAAATTGTTTAAGTTTATTTCATGAATTGATTTTTTTTTGAATCTCTCAACTACTATAGGTTCGGAAAAGTCTAGAGTGATGGGATTGACCGTATTATTTAATATTGTAGTAATAGCTTCGCCATTGTTGGCGGTGGCTAAACATTCTGGTATCTCACAATTGTGAATTTTTTGATAAGGAATTATTATTTCTCCATTTTCTAGAGACGTTTTTATTTTTATTACTTGTTCGCTGCGAGGTGCGATTGATATTAAATTTAATTCGTTTTTTGTTTTATAGTAAGATAAGGTAATTTTTGTATACGGCGTTATCAATAATCCTTTGTCGAAGTTTAAGCTAGCCTGAAGTATTTTTAAATTATCCAATCCGATTAATCCGTGAAAACTATTATGAAATCTAAATAAAAAGAATTTTAAACTTGTTGGTTGTGGTAAATTAAATAGTTTTGAAGATGGTATTAATGCACTTTCTTTGTGAGCGGATTTTTGAAAAACGGTAGAGACTATAAATGGATCATTTTGAATACAGTTAGGGTATAATTTATGAGCAAGATTAGGGTCGATAAATGATTTCGTTGAACCCGAGTCGATTAAAAATTTTAGGTTATGTTCAGGTAGTATAATATAGGGTAATTCATTAGAATTGGTGGCATTGATTGAGATAATTTCAGGGTTTACGTTTGATCGTCGACCGGTGGGTCTTGCTGAAAATTTACATTTTCTTGCTGAAGATTTATATTATCTTGCTGAAAATTTATATTGTCTTGCTGAAAATTTATATTATCTTGCTGAAAATTAATATTATCTTGGTAATATGCCTCGTTTACGTCTCCGTAAGTTTCAGGAAGGTTTTGGTTGTCGTACTCGTAAACACCGCTAGAGGTTGGTTCAATTTCGTTTACTTCAGTGTTATGAAGTTCATGGGAAGCGAAATTTCTTTGAGGGGGGCGATATTGATTTGAGGTCGATGGTCCCGGTTGAGGTCGGAAATTATTCGAAGTTTGCCTCGTTGATATACTCATAGGAGTGGGGTTAGGCAGATTTTTGTATGGATTTGGCCTGAAAACGTTTTGGTTTTGGTTCCTGAATATTTGCGAATTTGTGAAAAATTTCTGCTGTGGATTGTTCACTCTAGGGTGAAATTGAATCGGTTGAGATGGGAAACTATTTTGTTGACGAAATTGATTACTCTGAGTTTGATAATTGAATGAGGGCATTTGGCCATTGAAAGGGTTTCTGGGGAAATGGTTCATTGGTCTGCTGAAATTATTTACTGGTCTATTAAAGTTATGCATTGAATTTTGTTGATGAATGGTTGGGAATATTGGTCTTGGTTGTACAGGAGCCTGTTGTACGAAATTTTTGTTAGTCAAATTTTGATAATAGTGCGTATTATCTTCTTGAGTAATAAATTGCATCGCCTCTTTCATGTCTTTGGGGCGCATGCAACGAATAGTTGTGCCTAGAGGTTCTTTTAGCCCTGACAAGAATGTTTTTAGAGTAAGATTGTTATAGAGAGCTCGTTTTAATACTTTGGCTTCTGCTTCTTTTTCATGAATGTCTACATATGAACATATTAAATTTAATAATTGTAAGCAACGGTCGTAAAATTGTTGCGGTTTTTCGCTTGGAAGCTGTTTTAGCAAAACTAAATCTCTATTTAGACAAGCTTCGTCGCGTTGATCTGCAAAGTTTCTATATAAAGTGTCTTTTAGTTCTTGCCAAGTAGTAACACTCTGTATATTAACAACTAATTTAGCGTTATCTGTTAATTTGCCTATTAGCGAGTTTAATAAAAACACGTTATGAAAACTATCAGGGTGAGCTGTGTCGTAAAATTCTGATATAATGCTATCACAAATACTTAAATATCTATTTAATTCGTTCGGATTTCCGTCAAATTGCGGAACGCATTTTAAATACTCTGGTTTGAACTGAGTCATTTTCGTATTATTTAAGGTTAAATTAACTTCTAAATTACTTATTTCACTAGAATATTGAATGTTATTTTCTGGTTTATATGAGGAACTAGAAGGCAAAAGAGAATTGTTATCTTCTACGTCTGAGTCAGTTAAAGGTGATAAGCTTAAGTTTTCAAAAAGTTTTTCGAGTGACATCAAACTGTACTTACATTAATATTATTGTGACTTTGAGCATCGTTTTTCACTAACTATAAGGAGCCCTCAAATGGATGAGCGATTTTGTCTTCTCCAAATTACGAGTTCCTTGCAGAATGGGACGATGTAGTTCCAATTCTCGTGAATTATTGTTGAAAGAGTCTTGCACAGGTTTGCGATAAACTGGGTTTCCTAATGTTCGAGGAGCCACTCTGTTTTAGGCACTTTCGCGAATTTTTCACTTTTTTGTCCGATAATCGATTAATCGTTGAAAAGAAAATTATCTGTTCGATACACGATAATTTCGATAATCCTTAGACCGACTGCGCCACTAACGATTTCGACACCCAAAAGTCTCTTTTTAAAAAATTATTAAATTCAAAAATTTATTTTTTATAAAAATGTTTTAAGTACAATGTATGTATTTAATCTAAGAAAGCTAGTTACAGACTGAATCTAAAACAATGCAAAATAGGAAAGAAGGCACAGCGCCTTATCTTCTAAGTATCAGGTTACAACTGCTGATGCTGGGAAACATAGTCGTCCCCTTATAATTTAAATGGGGGGTCGATACATAATTCACATCAAAAACTACAAAGCATAGAACACAATGAATAGTGTACCCAAAGTCCATCGGTAACCGCCTGGGGGCGAAATATTTTACTAAACCTATGCATTCCTCCTATTAGAAATAGAAGACTCTCGTTGTGGAAGTCAATATTTTAATCTGTTGTGTGTGCGTGATTATATGTAACATTTAGAAGTTAGAATACCCCAGGAAGATCCCACTAAACACGAAACATTTATGAAACGTTTCGAAAAAATTGTAATCTGGAAGAAATGAAACATTTCCTAGAAACATATCTGTTTATATTTTTGACACATTTCAGAAATTCATAATATTTGTTATTTTGCAGAAACATTTCATATATATTGTTCCGTCGGTAAAATATATATGAAATCATGAATTCAAATGACATCGGTAACAATATGTCCATTCCCGGTGATTTTTAAAATGCCTTGTTTGTAAAATTACAACTATTTTCGACTTAGATTCCGTCTGAAATACTGAATGCTTGGTTATTAATAAGTAATTACTCGAAAACTAGACGTCAACGAATAATGTGGAGAATATAATAATATATATAAAGATCTGAAATATTGATATTTGTGAACTCTGCAAAGTATAAAAAAATACAAACTATATGATCATCTCCATGCAGCAAGTTGTGGAATTACATTTATCGAAAAACACGAAGGGATAGTATACAATCGTTTACGATCGATACGATTCTGCCTATTTGTTTTACAGCAACTAATTAGTAATTATAATTACTGGAAATTTAGACTCCAAATCGAGAAGTCAACATACCAGTATTGGTAGATTATTGCACAGAACACGCATCAATTAAAACGTCAAATTGTAGAAATTCATTTATTAAAATGAGAAACGAAAACATACGACCGATGACGATTCTAACATGGACAAATGTACAGAGCAGAGAAGCTAGAGCTGCCATTTGCCTTTTGCTATCCTATTTTGTCTATGTTTGCTATTGTTGCAGTTCAGTAAGTTTTATCTTTATGCCTGGAAGGACACTGTGTGCATCAAAAATAAAAAAAAAATAGTGCGGGTCAGTTAATTATTATTAAAACTTAAAGTGCTGTGGTTTTTGAAAGATACATTGTTTTTCCAGTAATGGACGAGAAGAAGGTTAAAAAATATTCATTTGTGTTCTGTACATTCAATTTGTGATTGTTTTTATGACTTTCAGCCCCTGGCGAAGGCAGTATCAGCATGAATAAAACATTCGAAACTTAGTATCGGCGTGGTTCATATCAGGCCCAATAGCGGTTCATCAAATAGAAGACAAGATAATATACCTAATGGTTAACCACTTTTGAGGGCAACTGCCATGCAACTTGATTTTATGAAGCCGATATTTTATTTTATGGAGGAATAAGATATACTTTTGTTATATATTTTTATATTTATATACTATGTTTTTTTTTTAGATATTTACAGTTTGCAAATATTTAAAAGTGTTTCTAATACATGTTTTTTTTTATATTTACTGGGTAATTTTATTTATTTGTAGACATCTAAATGCCAAGGAAAGATTGATGGGATCGACAGCCGGATAAGTAAAGATGAAAACACTGGAGAGTTAAAAAGAAAATTGAACCCCTTTCCAAAAAAGGTCGCTAAAAATTATGAAATAAAATTTTACGGTCGCCCAGTTAACTGAACCTTAATATTGTTATTGAAGTCGCCTAAAAATATATTTCAATTCATTATTTGTTTATTTTTAGATCGGCTTCAATTTCGACATTAGGTAATAAAGTTCAGTTAGTCTAGGTGATATTGAAATTTTATGTCTCATAATGTTTATAGCAGAGATGTGCCGAGGATACTCCATATTTGATAAAAGTCTGTAAAAGGCATTTAAATAATATAACTGTATGCATTTATTTGGTATCAAAATGAAGCTTGCATCATCACGAATCAGATTTCACCATAAAATAGCTTATCAATATACCCAATGGAAAGTTAGAAGGAAAACTTCCTGGAAACTTTCCATTTTGAAAACTCCGAAAGTTTCAGGAAGTTTTCCTTTTAACTTTCCATGGTGTATATTGATAGCCTATTTTATGGTGAAATCTGATTCATGACGATGCAAGCTTCATTTTGATACTAAATGAGTCCATACAATTATATTATTTACATGACTTTTACAGACGTTTATTAAATATGGAAAGTTTTCTCAGCACATCTCTGGTTTATAGCGACCTTTCCTGAAGGAAATGTTTCTTTGAAACGTTTCTTGGGTAGGACATCTCTAGTATCTACAATATATCTGAAACGTTTCTGTAACAGTTCCAGGAACGTTTCATATTTTATATGCATTTTTTGAGACGTCGCACAGTGGGGCCAAATACAGAATATACGCTAAAAAATCAAAATTTAAAGTTATCCTTTAATTAATTTCGTGTATGCGCACTAATATAGCGATAGCCAGGGCATACAAATACGCAACCACAATCAGAAAGAGAGGCCGAGGAAAACGGGAAGAACACCGTAAAGTCAAGCGACAACTTGCACGCAGCTGTTATGCTACAATCGTGGAAGAAATTGTATGTCACTTTATAGCTTGTTGCGACGAGTTTTATTTTCTTGTGAACTATTTGATTGTACACTTCAATGGATTGTGAACCCAGTGGTATGCACTTTTAATTAATACGATACTTACTTAATAATAAACACAGCATTAATTAAGAACACACCATATTACCAAATTTTTACGAAAAGTTTAGTTTCTCATGGATTTATACTATACTTCCGGCCCTGATCCGGCATAGATTTTTTAATGGCATATGCCTCAATGTGTCCGGTAATCAACTGGTAAAAATTGGCTGCAACTTTCTGCACCTTCAAATAAAAAAAATTATAACACAGACGTGTGTTTTTGAATATCCCACGTATTCTAGTCAAAAGTGAGTTTATATGTATTTCTACTAATATTTAATTTATTCTTATAGGTTTGAATGCCGAAGTGATATATACTTTTACCGGAATATCCTGAATATGCTTCTCATATCATCGGATCATTATATTTATTCATTCCATAATTTCCCCGAAAAGAAATATATTAAGAATTTCTCTTCAGAAGTACTTGATTTGCTTACTTCCAAATATTAAGATAGAAAATGGTAAAGATCAAGAAATAGAAATGAATGAGGGAAGATGAGACTGAAGCTGGTTTGACGGAGAGTGAATGAAAAAGTGCAGTTACAGATTTTACACTAGTAAATAAAAGTTTTTATTATAGCATTTACTGTTCTTTTTATGGCCGACTTAGGAAAAATTGAAAATGCTATTTCTTATCAAAGACAGTAGGTGATCATTTTCCTTTAATATGTTTTCACAACTTTTCCATTTTCGGTAGGTAGTTTTATACATATGTTTTGAATATCTGCTTCATCGGTTCAGTAGTTTCGCAAAAATCGTGCGGAGGGTCGGACCGAGAGACGGAACATTTCGCAAATAAGGTTTCCATTTTTGACGGAACCATAAAAATGATAAATACAATATTTATATTATATTTTCTGATGAACATCAGCTTCATCGGTTCAGTAGTTCGCAAAAATCATGCGGAGGGTCGGACCGACAGACGGAACACTTCACAAATAGGGTTTCCATTTTTGACGGAACCATAAAAATGATAAATATGATATTTATATTATATTTTTTGTCATATATTGCCAAAAAAGATTTATTAGCGAGTTTTGTGAATTTGGGCCCACTGTGCGTCGGAAACATTTTTGTAAATATTCATAAATGTGTCGGGCACCTGTCTTTTGAAATATTTCATTGAAACGTTTCTTAGGTAGGACATCTTGAGTTTCTGCAATGAGTCTAGAATGTTTCTGTCGTACTTCTAGAAACGTTTCATGTTTCAGTACATGCATTTCAGAAACATTTCCGGAACAGAAAAATGTTTAGTGGGATTGCTCCACTGGAACAGCACAGAGGCCTCTGAACAAGACATTCATCACAACCCCGGAGCAGGAGGATCCAGAAACAGTACACGTGGTAAGCTCGCTTAACTGACCTAACGTTCATTTTATAGTTACTTTATTTACCTATTAATCCCAAATCAACTACATAAAGGAAAAATAAAGTCTGCTTAGCTCTAATGAGCTTTTGTTATATTAATAACGACAATTTTTTGGTACCTTCGACCCTGATTGATAGATAATTAATAGGTGAATATATTAGTGTGAAATTTTAGATTAGCGTTCTCCATTTCACGTTTTTTGTTAGATGGTCGGTTAGCATTCAAACTGTTAGCCAATCACAGAGTAGCTGTCAGAGCTCTCTAAATAGGAACTACTTTTCGTTGTACGGCGCAGTCGCAGCGTACGCTTGCCACGCCGTTCGAAGTAACAGCTGATTTAGATTTATACGCAAGGAGACGACATTGCATTCATTCCGTTCTGTTTACCACAATTTAAAATATAGTTTGAAAACTGATTATTTAGCATTGGGTTAAATAATTCAGAAGTAGATAATTACTTCCACATCCAGTGGAAGTATAGTAACGACAAAAAATTTTTATTGTTCAAATAGGTTTAAAATGTCATGAAACGTCGAGATTTTAAGTTTAGCGAAAAAAAAAATTTCTGTCTGTCTGTCGGTCTGTCTGTCTGTCGATCTGTCTGTCGGTCTGTCTGTCTGTAACTTTTTTTTGTGCGCACGTTTACTCTGGAACCGTTTGAGGTATTGACTTGAAATTTGGTACACATATGTACTTTAATGAGATCTAGAACTAGATTATATTTTCATCTTGTTCTATCGAAGGGTTGGGGGGTAAATTGGGGTAAATTTGGGGTAAATGGGTAAATCAAGCAGGTAAGAGTCCATAAAATTGATATTTAGTATATACAAGACAAGCTAAGGTCTCAAAAAAAGTTTTGGTATTAGCCACCCCCCATCCCCTTATTAAAGGGGATGAAAAAAAATTGTGATTTAGTGTATGTACAAGAACCAGAAACCTCAAAACAATTTTTTACTTCATCCACACCCACTACCACCCCCCTATCACAACCCCCACTCCACTACCGATGTGGAGTATCGTTTTATGGGTTTTTGGGGTAGAGGATTTCAAATATTATATTATTAAACTTCCATAAACAATTATTTCCACATACAAATTTTTTTCGTTGTGAGTGACTTGGATAGAGAATTGGATGTGGAAGTAGTGATTCCTTGGGCAGCGGTTTTTTAACTTATAATACTGCTGGTTAACATTCAAGCAAATATAGTTATAGTGTTATAGTGCGATTTTTAATTAATTCTGTTTGTTTGTTTACATTAGCAGTTAGTAGATTCCGCGAAGTTAAAATTTCCCCGTCATTTACTTGTTTATATGGTGAATCCAGTGGTAAACTGAACTGTTTTAGATATTGTTATTTCAGCTAATAGTCGTGGAATGCAATGTTGATATCCCACTGTTGAGGGGTTAAATTAGTCAATTATAGCTAGTCAGAGGTACGGTTTTTGTAGTATAAATTTATTCTGAAATATTTCAGTGATTTATAACATCGTACCCGTGGATAGAGATCATTTTCCTTTTGTTCATACATAGTGTAGTTTGTAGCATCAAGGGTTGCCTTTGAGGTGTTCTCTCACATGGGAGCACTTTTAGACTCTTAGATTACCTTTTTTAGTTCTCTTCGTAAATCAAGTTTAGAGATTAGTGTAGATACTTTGGGAATCGCTTAGAGGGTTGTGTTATAGTGGTAGTAAAACACAATTTAGTCAATCATAGAAAATAGTTACGAAATTATAGTTCAATTTCATTGGAGAAAATGTCAGCCGCAGACAAATTGAAAAAATACAGGGCGTTTCAGACATCTGAAATAAATAGATTGCAAGACATTCATGAGATTTGCGAAAAGGCTTTAGCGGATAAAAAATATCATACTACCTTTAAGTCGAGATTTGCACAATTGGAAGCTATTAAAGGGGAATTTGATAGAAATTATTCGGGTATTTTAAACCTATTAGCGCTTGATAAAGATGCAGATTTAGATGCTGAATATGCAATATTACGTAGTTTTGAAAAACAATATTATGCTATACACACGGCACATACAGAACTTTTTGAAAAATAAAATGATAATAGGAGGATGTCGCTGTTGCATAATACAATTTGGGTTGTGCCTAGTCACATTAACCTTCCAAAAATAGAGTTGGCGATATTTTTTGGAGACATTAAAGCTTTTCCCTCTTTTATTCAGCTTTATGATGCCTTAATTCACACAAATGAGAGTTTGTCAGACATTGAAAAGTTTAACTATTTACTGTCTTCGTTAAAAGGGCCGCCTCTTAGTATGGCTCAATATTTGCCAATGTTAGCGGGCAATTATAAGGTTGTATATGATAACCTGGTGAAAAGATATTCAAATAAGCGTTTATTAGCTAATGCTTATTTTTCTGAGTTAGAAAATGTTCCAAAAATTTCGTCAGATAGTGTAGTCGAACTTCGTAAACTTTTAGATAGTTATCAAGAAAACTTGGCAGCTCTTCGTAATTTAGAATTTCCAGTTGACAACTGGGATTTTATTCTTAGCCACATGCTCATGAAACGTCTTGATGGTGCGATACGCGGTTTGAATTGCATCATGGTAGTACGACCACTATACCCACTTACGCGAAGTTAGTAAAGTTCTTAGAAAACCATTGTGTCACATTAGAACAAATGGATCAATCTTCCTCTAGATTAAAAAATAAAAAGATAGATATTAGTAGATCACCACACTCTAGTAAGCCACAGCATAGGTCTGCCTTCTGTGCTACGGCCTCGAAGCCTGCTCATTGCCTAGACTGTTGTTTATGTAAATCATCCCACGTAGTTAGCAAATGTCCACAGTTTATAGAAAAAAATCCTCAAGAACGTTATCAGTTAGTAAGACAGTTTCGATTATGTTTGAATTGTTTGAGCGCTGCGCATCCCGGCAAACAAAACTTATTGATATTATATAACCTGGTAGTAATGGGTTACATTAACAGTGTTTATTAATGTTATGTTAATATTATGACATTTGTTATAAAAATAATAACATAATCAAGTTACAATATGTTGTTATATTTTAGTAATATAATAATATTGTAACATTTAAAGTTCAGCCAATATAACAAAGTTATATAACAATGTATAGTTTAATAATATTTTTGTTACATAAAAACTCTTATAATGAATATATAACTTAAATAATAAAAATTGTATAACTATTATGTTAAAGTTTCGTAAATTTATATTTAAAAGCGTTTGTGGTAGGGCGGCAGACTCGGGAATTCGGCAGAGACCATTTTCTTCGTGTTTTCATTATGCTAACATATATAAGTATTTAATCTATGATGCTAACCCTAAAGAAGCTCAACGTCCCAGCATCGTTGTGTAGAAACTATAGTTGTCTTGTGCTTTTGGATTTAAATTTAGTTAATATTGGTGATCAATGTGCATTGAAGATAAGCAGGTATATAAAATATATCATAATTTTTATGTCTATATGAAGACTTTCAATTCTAACCTCAAATCAAAATATGCAAATAAAAGACATTTAACAAAGTCTCTTGGTCATTTATCCTGTCACGAATCATCAGTATGTAGAAATTCAATTGAAAATGCAGATAACTAATGCCAATCATAATTTTCCTGAAAATGATATTTTATTGAACTGAAAATGATATTTTTAAAAAGAATTTACCATTAAAAGCAGTTTTTCTCTGAAGTATTCCATATTTCAGTTAGATAAACGACATTTTAAATTAGGTACTTTTGAAGTAACCATCACCATTTTCATTTTCAATGTTCTCATATAACTAAAGTTTTCTGAACTAAACTACCTACCTATATTTGACGGTGACACATTTGACGGTATTGTATTTTAAAAAATATGCATTATTATTATTATATTGATTCCACAAAGAGTGGAAAGAAGCAATCCTTGAGATAACATTCACAGAGGATACTAATTTATTTACTAACGAATGTGCCACGAAATGCTCAGGAAGGGCTATTGGAATAATTTAAAGCGTTAACCTGGAGGATTTTGCTGCAAAGAAAGGTGAGGAAATTTAACCAATAACTTATGAATATCTTATTGATATATTGTTATGATTGTTTCAGAAGTTTTTGTTGCAAGTTTTTCATATGTTGTGATGCAACACAAAATAGACAGGTAGCATCAGAGTGGTTCCGCTTAACAAAACAGAGGCATAAGAGGGAAAAAAACTCAAGGCATCTTTTGAGTGCAGAGGAATAACAACATTTGACACCTAGAGTCTGTAGTTGTAGGTTTCTGGAAAGCCAGTGTGTGTGCGTCTAGTTTGACTAGAAATTTGTTATACAGGTTTTTGCATAAGTATTCTTAGAAACGACAAAGAGCAGAACTTGCCAATTTAATAAAAAAATCTAAATAGACCATTGTTAGAAACTAAGTAATTTCCAAGACACATATTAAGCAGATCAATGAAAAATAATCTCAATTTATTGTTTTTTTAATGTTGTTCAGTTTTGCATAGAAGTAATAGAACTATTGCAAGTATTATCCATTTTTACACCACTGAACACAATTTACAATTTTCTTTTATGTGATGAATTATATTGCCATAATATTTACATATAGCAAATTTAAGAGCAGTGTAGCTTGGAACCCATTAAGTTTCGAAAAAAAATTACAAATATGTTTTTTAAAATTTTGTGCTTAGTCGAAGTTTGCCGATACATTTATGAAATGTCCTATCGTCTGGACTGCTTCGTATTGACAATGCTATCTTGATCTTGATTTTTTTTTGTCAAAAATAATAGAAAAACTAATGTAATGGCACTACAGATAGCATATTTTGCGTTACAAAGATTGGATGAATATTTAAAAATTTCGTTTTGTATATTTTATACGGTATATCTAAATTCATGTCATTAATTTCGAGATGTAGCTTTGTGCCCAAAGACATTTTTAAAAAGTTTATATTGACAAAAGTTTGAAATGCTTCCAAAGGAACCTGCGGCCAGGGACGTCCGGTGAAACGTAGCTCAATCGTGTATCAGTACTGAAGTATGGGACCTAAATAATAATTTAAGGCATGACTATGACGACCAAATTAAGAAGTTTTTCAGAAAAATTTGCGATTTAAATTTGGGACAAAAAATTAAAAAATGAACTGCCTCACATAACCTTTGTGTGAAAATACTACTACTAAAATAATTTAAAAATCTTTTTTTCAGAATATCTGCAGATTTAGAATTTTTTTGAAAAATTTTGTTGAAAAAAAAGTTTTTATTTATAAAATTTCAATAAGGTGTAATTTCGTAAAAAATCAAAATTTTCTGACGAGATGTGAAATCCTTTTATAGTAGCTAGAAAGTCTTGTTTGGGTCCCACACTTCAGTACTGAGATATAACTTAATTACACGAATTTAGATACACTGAATATTATTTAGTACATTGTTTATGTAAGAAGTGAAGTGAATAATAAATCCATTCCACCATTGTATAGCAGATGATTTTTATTTTATTTATTTTTTTATAGTTTTGTTTACATGTTAATTTCTTCCAAATATAGACTTATAACTATCACTGCTTTTTTAATAATTACTTTTAAATTCATTTCGTGGTAAATGGGATGTTTGACATGTTCAAAAATATATTTTTTATCGGTAATCTAGTTTGCAAAGTTCGTTTCAATAAGTTAAAATCATAGAAGCATGTACTATGCCATTTGTCACCCGGAATGTTTTATTCACCATGTAAATAAATTTAAATTGTTAATTTGAAATATCATGAAAAATTATGTGTGTGTTTATGGAGTTGAAATAATAGTCAAATATGCCAAAAATCACGTATAAATAAATGTGTTTGCAGTATTTCAAATTAACGATTTGTGTATTTAAAACGGTATATAAAGTGTCGCACTTGAGTGTAACAAACACTGCTAATTATAACTTTTTTTCCGATTTGAAACAAATTTTGCTCACATTAGAACAAATTAGGATCTACTTAGGGCTAAAAAAACATTCGTCCCCTACAAATAAATGCAAAGACAACAGCGAATGTTTTTTTTGCCATAAATAGATCCTAATTTGTTCTCTATTTGTGTAAAACTTGGTTCAAATCTGGAGGAAACAAGTTATAAGGGTAACACCCTTAAGTGCGGCACACTGTATATTTGGTAACGGAAGTACGTATACAATTATACAGTGTGTCCCAGGATAGATGTAACAAGAGGTGTAATGGACCAAAAATTTTGGAATTTTGGAATGGTATTTAGGGATTGAGTCCTGCTTGTTATAAAACTAAAGTATACCAAAAATGACTTGATTTGGTGTTCTACAGGGTGTTTTATAAGCAAAGTTGTAAAAATCACCACTAATAAAGTACCTTTATTTTTCAAAATATGAAAAAATTCCACTAAGAAAAGTTATTTAGAATGCAATTTTATACCTCCAAACCAAATTTCAGGAATATAAAATTATTTTTTGAAACTTTCCATTTTTTGCCAATTAAGAGTTGAATTCATATTTAAAGTTGTGTAGGGGCAAATGTTAATCATCCATTGCTTTTCTCATAGCCTACTTTTAGCTTCTACATAACTTTAAATATTAATTCACAAAAAATAATTTCTATGCAGTTTTAATTGAATGGTTCAAGATAAAATACTAATTTATTGAAAAAAAATGGGAAGTTTCAAAAAAATAATTTTATATTCTTGAAATTTGGTACAGAGGTATAAAATTGCATTCTAAATAACTTTTCTTAGTGGAATTTTTTCATATTTTGAAAAATAAAGGTACTTTATTAGATTTTTACAACTTTGCTTATAAAACACCCTGTAGAACACCAAATCAAGTCATTTTTTAGTATACTTTAGTTTTACAACAAGCAGGACTCAATCCCCAAATACCATTCCAAAATTCCAAAATTTCTGGTCCATTACACCTCTTGGTACATCTATCCCGGGACACACTGTGTAACATTTTGATAAAATCATTATATAACATTCATAGAAAATTGTTATATTTGTTATATAATAATTACATTATAAAAGTATAAATATTATACTGCTGAAACATAACTGTTATAATAACTAGTTATATCAATGTTATATAATGTCTCGGTTAGTCTGAGTGGGAAATAGTAACATTAGCGTTATAACATTATTTTGTACGTGTTACATAACTCGTTACATTTAAAGTTGGTGGGGTTATATAACAAAAATATTTTAAATATATAACGATGTTTGCTGGGATAGCATCAAACAACGTAGCTCAAATTTTAGATGTCGAACTTGTCATAGTAAACATCATAGCATGTTGCATTTTAGTAGAAAGACTGAGCCACAGGCTCCTAGTACACCGGTACTAGAGTCGGCTAGTCATTCCCGCGCGGAGGAGTTGAACCCCGCCGGTAGCGCAGGTCTTAGCACCTCTTTTAGTTCCTTGTCGGGTTTCCTGCGTAATAAAAATTGAATTTTATTATCCACAGCTCTTATAGAAGTTAGAAATAGTAGGGGGATTTTTGAAAAATTTCGGGCATTATTAGATAGTGGAGCGCAACTTAGTTTTATTTCGCAAAAATGTGCTCATAGATTAGGAATTCGTCAGTTTGACACGAATTATGTATCGACCCCCCATTTAAATTATAAGGGGACGACTATGTTTCCCAGCATCAGCAGTTGTAACCTGATACTTAGAAGATAAGGCGCTGTGCCTTCCTTCCTATTTTGCATTGTTTTAGATTCAGTCTGTAACTAGCTTTCTTAGATTAAATACATACATTGTACTTAAAACATTTTTATAAAAAATAAATTTTTGAATTTAATAATTTTTTAAAAAGAGACTTTTGGGTGTCGAAATCGTTAGTGGCGCAGTCGGTCTAAGGATTATCGAAATTATCGTGTATCGAACAGATAATTTTCGTTTCAACGATTAATCGATTATCGGACAAAAAAAAAGTGAAAAATTCGCGAAAGTGCCTAAAACAGAGTGGCTCCTCGAACATTAGGAAACCCAGTTTATCGCAAACCTGTGCAAGACTCTTTCAACAATAATTCACGAGAATTGGAACTACATCGTCCCATTCTGCAAGGAACTCGTAATTTGGAGAAGACAAAATCGCTCATCCATTTGAGGGCTCCTTATAGTTAGTGAAAAACGATGCTCAAAGTCACAATAATATTAATGTAAGTACAGTTTGATGTCACTCGAAAAACTTTTTGAAAACTTAAGCTTATCACCTTTAACTGACTCAGACGAAGAAGATAACAATTCTCTTTTGCCTTCTAGTTCCTCACATAAACCAGAAAATAACATTCAATATTCTAGTGAAATAAGTAATTTAGAAGTTAATTTAACCTTAAATAATACGAAAATGACTCAGTTCAAACCAGAGTATTTAAAATGCGTTCCGCAATTTGACGGAAATCCGAACGAATTAAATAGATATTTAAGTATTTGTGATAGCATTATATCAGAATTTTACGACACAGCTCACCCTGATAGTTTTCATAACGTGTTTTTATTAAACTCGCTAATAGGCAAATTAACAGATAACGCTAAATTAGTTGTTAATATACAGAGTGTTACTACTTGGCAAGAACTAAAAGACACTTTATATAGAAACTTTGCAGATCAACGCGACGAAGCTTGTCTAAATAGAGATTTAGTTTTGCTAAAACAGCTTCCAAGCGAAAAACCGCAACAATTTTACGACCGTTGCTTACAATTATTAAATTTAATATGTTCATATGTAGACATTCATGAAAAAGAAGCAGAAGCCAAAGTATTAAAACGAGCTCTCTATAACAATCTTACTCTAAAAACATTCTTGTCAGGGCTAAAAGAACCTCTAGGCACAACTATTCGTTGCATGCGCCCCAAAGACATGAAAGAGGCAATGCAATTTATTACTCAAGAAGATAATACGCACTATTATCAAAATTTGACTAACAAAAATTTCGTACAACAGGCTCCTGTACAACCAAGACCAATATTCCCAACCATTCATCAACAAAATTCAATGCATAACTTTAATAGACCAGTAAATAATTTCAGCAGACCAATGAACCACTTCCCCAGAAACCCTTTCAATGGCCAAATGCCCTCATTCAATTATCAAACTCAGAGTAATCAATTTCGTCAACAAAATAGTTTCCCATCTCAACCGATTCAATTTCACCCTAGAGTGAACAATCCACAGCAGAGATTTTTCACAAATTCGCAAATATTCAGGAACCAAAACCAAAACGTTTTCAGGCCAAATCCATACAAAAATCTGCCTAACCCCACTCCTATGAGTATATCAACGAGGCAAACTTCGAATAATTTCCGACCTCAACCGGGACCATCGACCTCAAATCAATATCGCCCCCCTCAAAGAAATTTCGCTTCCCATGAACTTCATAACACTGAAGTAAACGAAATTGAACCAACCTCTAGCGGTGTTTACGAGTACGACAACCAAAACCTTCCTGAAACTTACGGAGACGTAAACGAGGCATATTACCAAGATAATATTAATTTTCAGCAAGATAATATAAATTTTCAGCAAGATAATATAAATTTTCAGCAAGATAATATAAATCTTCAGCAAGAAAATGTAAATTTTCAGCAAGACCCACCGGTCGACGATCAAACGTAAACCCTGAAATTATCTCAATCAATGCCACCAATTCTAATGAATTACCCTATATTATACTACCTGAACATAACCTAAAATTTTTAATCGACTCGGGTTCAACGAAATCATTTATCGACCCTAATCTTGCTCATAAATTATACCCTAACTGTATTCAAAATGATCCATTTATAGTCTCTACCGTTTTTCAAAAATCCGCTCACAAAGAAAGTGCATTAATACCATCTTCAAAACTATTTAATTTACCACAACCAACAAGTTTAAAATTCTTTTTATTTAGATTTCATAATAGTTTTCACGGATTAATCGGATTGGATAATTTAAAAATACTTCAGGCTAGCTTAAACTTCGACAAAGGATTATTGATAACGCCGTATACAAAAATTACCTTATCTTACTATAAAACAAAAAACGAATTAAATTTAATATCAATCGCACCTCGCAGCGAACAAGTAATAAAAATAAAAACGTCTCTAGAAAATGGAGAAATAATAATTCCTTATCAAAAAATTCACAATTGTGAGATACCAGAATGTTTAGCCACCGCCAACAATGGCGAAGCTATTACTACAATATTAAATAATACGGTCAATCCCATCACTCTAGACTTTTCCGAACCTATAGTAGTTGAGAGATTCGAAAAAAAATCAATTCATGAAATAAACTTAAACAATTTTGATGAAACACCAAAATCATACTTAAGCCTATCTAACATTCGTACCGACCATCTAAACCCGGAAGAAAAAAGTAAAATTGAAAATTTATGTAAAGAATATTCAGACATTTTCTATCAAGAAAACACTAAATTAACTTTTTCTAATCAAATTAAACATAAAATTAATACGACGGACGAAGTACTGATACATACGAAAACATATCGTTACCCGTTCATCCACAAAAAGGAAGTAGAAAACCAAATGAAAAAAATGTTAGATCAAAATATAATAAGGCCTAGCAATTCACCGTGGTCATCACCTATTTGGGTGGTGCCCAAAAAACCCGATGCTTCGGGAATACAGAAGTGGCGTGTAGTGGTGGACTACCGCAAACTGAATGAAAAGACGGTCGACGACAGATACCCACTTCCCAATATTACCGATTTATTGGACAAGTTAGGTAAATGTCAATACTTTACCACCTTGGATTTGGCTAGTGGTTTTCATCAGATAGAGATGGACGAAAGCGACATAGCCAAAACAGCTTTTAACACAGAAAACGGGCATTACGAGTATTTAAGAATGCCTTTTGGCCTAAAAAATGCGCCCGCGACGTTTCAGCGAATTATGGACAATATTCTTCGTGGCATACAAAACGAAAAATGCTTAGTTTACTTAGACGACATAATAATTTTTTCTACGTCACTTCAGGAACATATAGAAAGGTTAAGATCAGTTTTTGATAGACTTAGACAATCAAATTTCAAAATTCAGTTAGACAAGTCAGAATTTTTACGCAAGGAAGTGGCCTACCTAGGCCACATTGTTACACCGAACGGGGTTAAGCCAAACCCGGATAAAATAAAAGCTATAAAAAATTACCCAGTCCCTAAGACAACTAAACAAATTAAAGGCTTTTTGGGACTATTGGGTTATTATAGGAGATTCATAAATAATTTCGCCAAAATTACCAAACCGATGACGAAATGCTTAAAGAAAAATGCAAAAATCACCCACGACGAAGAATTCTTATCTTGTTTTGAAGTTTGTAAAAATTTGTTGATTAACGAGCCTATCCTGCAATACCCCGATTTCACAAAACCGTTCAATTTAACCACTGATGCGAGCAATGTGGCCGTTGGCGCCATTTTGTCCCAGGGCCAAATTGGGAAAGACTTACCCGTCGCGTACGCGTCTCGAACTTTGAATGATTCCGAACAAAATTATAGCGTGATAGAAAGGGAACTTTTGGCTATCGTTTGGGCTACTAAATACTTCCGGCCATACCTTTTTGGACGGAAATTTAACATAATAACTGACCATAAACCCCTACAGTGGCTATTCTCGTTAAAAGAGCCAAATTCTAAATTAATAAGATGGCGTTTCAAGTTGGAAGAATTCGACTACAATATCATATATAAAAAGGGTAAATTAAATACGAACGCAGACGCGTTATCCCGCATAGAATTACACGCAAAAGAGACGAGTGATATATTTGAATATATTGACAAGTTTAATGAGCAAATCGGCGCTAGCACTTCAGCTCAACCCTCGGAATCCCCAGAACCCGCGGAACCTCCAGATCCGGAAATCGACAATATTTCCACTCGGGTACTACCAGATGAACACAGATTAGAGACTGATAACCCCGAGGACGATAACGATAATGATAATATTACTGTACACACAAATGCCGAGCACCATCCCATAGCAGAAATTCCCATCGTGGAAACACCCGTTAATTACGGACAAAATCAAATAATTATTAAATCGGTTCTACATTCCCCTGCCAGACCAAAACTGACGATATTATTCAATAAAAAGCAACGCCTAGATTGTCAAATATCTCAAAATCAATTCGAGCAAGATATAATCAACTTTTTCAAAAACTATGTAGTGCCAAAAACACCTTATCATTTATATTTTGAAGACCCTGATATGTATGAACCATTTTGTGAAGTTATACGTAAAAATTTTAAATGGCCGTACCTAAAATTAAAAAATTGTAAACTAAAATTAATCGATGTCAGTAATAAGGACGATGTTCAGGAAATAATAAAAAATTATCACGAAAGCAAAAGCAACCATCGTGGTATAAATGAAACCGAGCAACAAATCAGGAAGCGATATTATTGGCCCGAAATGAAAAATTCAATTCAAACATATATAAACGAAATTTGTGTGAAATTTGTCAACAAGGAAAATACGAAAGGCATCCCGTAAGAATGAAAATGAATATTACACCAACCCCGGTTCAACCTTTTGAAATTATTCATATAGACGCTTTTACCTTAGAACAAACCAAATTTTTGACTATCATAGATACATTTTCGAAATATGCACAGGCATACAAATTAATGTCACTATGTTCTACCGAAATCGTAAACAATTTAATAACATTTTTCTCTCATCATGGCGTTCCAAAACAAATTATCGTTGATAACGGTTCAGAATTTAAAAATTCAGTTATTACCGAACTTCTTAACTTGCACAAAATAAAATTGCATTTTTGTTCACCCAATCACCCTCAATCTAATGGTCCCATAGAGAGATTACACTCAACATTAATAGAGCATGTACGGTTACTAAATACTAGAGGATTTTTAAAAACTCCAGTACACATGAAAATGATTTATGCAATACTAGCGTATAACCACTCGATTCATTCGACATCAAAGTTAAAACCAATAGACATCATTAAAGGACACATAAATAATGAAAATCCATTCGATATGGACATTGAAAAGATACTCGTTAACGATTATATTAACGAACATAAAGAAAGGACTAAATTAATGTACTCAAAAATAAATGAAAACCTTATAGAAAATAAAGAAAAAACTATAGAGAAACTAAATCAAAATCGCGATGATCCAAAATTATTTCAGTCTAAATCAACCACTTATATTAAAAAACATAAAAGGCAAAAGACCGCGAATAAATTTCATAAACCAACGGTAATAAAAACGGTAGACAAAAATTCAAAAACCGTATCGACCGAAAACAAAATCCACATGGATAACTTAAAAAGACCACTAAAGAAAACTTACGATTTTAAATAACTAAACTGTTATATTTCAGATTTCCCCTTGTACTCGGATTACAAGAGAGAATAACAATCAAAAGCTTAGAAAACAACCCCGGATTAATACCACTTAAACTAGGACTGGCAAAGGTACAAGAATATAGTCACACCTTGATCCATTACTATGATTTAAACCCAATTATCACCGAAATTAATAAGCTACATGAACAATCAGAAAATCTTATGCATAGCATTAATTTGAATAAAAATTACTCCCAAGATACATCAAACTATGTTAAAATATTAAAGTTGACGGAAGAAAAGGTCGAAATCAAGTTAAAAGAAATTCTTCCGCATCCCCAAAGAACCAAAAGAGGTTTAATAAACGGTCTAGGTTCTATTTTTAAATCAATATCTGGTAATTTGGATGCCACCGACGGAGAACGGTATGACAATCTCATTAGGCAAATTCAAAATAATCAAAATAAATTGGCTGCAAGCATTACAAAACAAAACTCAATCTCTATAGACATAATTAATAAATTTAATTTAACCATTCAACAAATATCTCATAATGAAAAAGTATTACAATCAGAAATCGAACGGATTGCCGCCATTGCTGAACGAGACTTAAAACGCAAAACTACTAACTTCATGAAAGACATTTTAAATCAAATTATAAATATGTATGAAATAATTAACTCTATTCTCCAAGATATAGAAAATTCAATTACGTTCACCAGATTAAATATCATGCACCCAAGTATAATAAAAACTGTCGATCTGTTCAAAGAACTATTAAAATTGGAAAAAAATATACAACCGGGACAATTGCCCTTTGAAATAACACTAGAAAATACCCTACTAATAGAAAAATTAATAGAAATTGAATGTTATATCCTTAATAATAAAATCACCTACTTACTTCGTTTACCAATCATGTACCCTGAAACCTTTAATTATTATCACCTGTACCCAATTCCTGTGTATAGTCAGAGTCAATTCAAGGCAATAATTCCAAATAATAGATATTTGCTAAAAGACAAATTGTACTTTACATTCGAAAGTGACATATGCACCAAAATGGCACCACAATATTATGCTTGTAAGAAACTTGACATAAAAGAAATCGACGAAGACAGCCCTTGTGAAATACAACTCCTGGATATGAAGAACACCGCAAGCTGTCAAAGAACCCAGATCAAAACTACAAGAGCCGTAATCAAGCAACTAGAAGAATCGACACAATGGATTGGTATATTTCCCAGCAAGCAGGCAATCACCATGAAATGTAAACAACAAGAAGAGGTCCAAAAGTTAATTGGTACCTATTTAATCAACATCCCAATAGGGTGCGAAATAATTAGCACCCGAGAGAAGATCAGCAATAAACAGCAAGCCATAAATCAAAACGAGCCGATATTTTTCCCAGAACTAGACCAAGAGGAAAATCCTACACCAAACCAAAACTTTACCATCCACTTAGAGAATATCAACCTAGACGAACTACAGGATATTCAAAAACAAATAATTGAAAATCAACCCCAAATATCTTATGACGAAATTGGAATCTCCAATATTCCCAGTACATGGACAGTACTCCTCTATGTTATGGTTATTTTAATCATCTCATATTTTTCATATAAAAAATGTATATTAGCCAGACGAAGGAAACATAATGAAGACATCGAGGGAAATCGACCAGAAGCCATCCCACCAAACGTTCAACTTCTTCGCTGCACTCCGTAGTTGAATCTTCGAGGGGAGGAATTATGTATCGACCCCCCATTTAAATTATAAGGGGACGACTATGTTTCCCAGCATCAGCAGTTGTAACC
Source organism: Rutpela maculata (assembly GCA_936432065.2). Taxonomy (NCBI): domain Eukaryota; kingdom Metazoa; phylum Arthropoda; class Insecta; order Coleoptera; family Cerambycidae; genus Rutpela; species Rutpela maculata. The sequence continues at coordinate 121,792,660 of OW386287.2, read as the reverse complement.
TGATACTTAGAAGATAAGGCGCTGTGCCTTCCTTCCTATTTTGCATTGTTTTAGATTCAGTCTGTAACTAGCTTTCTTAGATTAAATACATACATTGTACTTAAAACATTTTTATAAAAAATAAATTTTTGAATTTAATAATTTTTTAAAAAGAGACTTTTGGGTGTCGAAATCGTTAGTCACGTCAATGTCAGTTCAAGGGTTATGCCAGACACCACTAGTGTCTAAAGCCTCCGGGGTAGACATTACTTTGCGACCGGTTGGTAAACCTACTCCGACATTCGACCTTAGTGCTATAGTTTTGCCAAAAATCTGTTCAGATTTGCCTTCAGCGCATTTAGATATAGAAGCGTGGCCGCATCTGTGCAACGTCACTTTGGCGGATCCCAAATTTAATTGTCCAGGCCCTATTGACCTACTTTTAGGCGCGAATATTTTCCCGTTACTTTTAACTAGTGGGAGGATTCTAGGCGCAGAAAATACCCCTATACCTATCAATACGGTGTTTGGATATATTTTAATGGGGAATACACAGCAACCTACTCCAATAGTAAATTCTTTCTTTTGTTCAGTAGATAGTAGTTCGCTAGAAAATTTAGTTACAAAATTTTGGCAACTGGAAAGTGTCCCAGAACATTCCAGGCTTTCTCCAGATGACGTCATCTGTGAAAAGCATTTTTTAGATAGTCATTGTAGAACCGATAGTGGAAGGTTCGTAGTTTCTCTCCCTTTCAGGGATAATAGTGTGTTTTTTCCGAACACAAAGCAGCTAGCTATTAATAGATTTCTTTCTTTAGAACGACGATTAGTAAAAAATCTGTCGTTGCATTTAGAGTATTCGAATTTTCTTAGGGAATATTTAGAATTAGGTCACATGGAACGAGTTTCTGACGAAACCGTCTCAGACAACGCATTTTATATTCCACACCATTGTGTACTCAGACTAGAGAGCACCACGACAAAGTTGCGAGTAGTATTCGATGCGTCGATGAAGGCCTCCAATGGCATTTCATTAAACGATAGTTTGCTTGCTGGTCCGAAATTGCAGAGAGATATAGTCACACTTTTATTGAATTTTAGATTACATAACTTTGTTTTCACCGCTGACATTAAACAAATGTACAGGCAAATATTAGTTAATCCTAATCAAGTAGATTATCAGCGTATAGTTTGGCGATTTTCACCTAGGGAGGAAATACAAATTTTTAGATTATTAACGGTTACGTATGGGGTAAATTGTGCACCCTATTCGAGTGTTGCAACAATTGGCGGAGGACGGTGCTAGTAGATTTCCGTTAGCTGCCGCCGCATTAAAGGTAGACACATACATGGATGACATAGTTACGGGCAGTGATACTCTCGAGGAAGCTACTCTCTTGCAAAACCAGCTGATCGGTTTATTAAAAGAGGGTGGTTTCGAACTGCGCAAGTGGGCGAGCAACGATGCGTCCTTGCTTTCCACTTTACCTTCTTCTCATTTAATGCATAGTTCGTTATCATTTGACAAGGAAGAAAGTTTAAAGATATTAGAGTTAAAATGGTATCCTGCCAACGATGTGTTCTCATTTAATGGGCAAACACTTGACAAATCTTGTACCAAACGTAGCATCCTTTCAGAATTAGCTAGAGTTTTTGACCCTTTAGGAATCTTAACGCCTGTCACATTTTTTACAAAACATTTAATACAGCGCCTATGGTGTTTAGGGTTGGGATGGGACGACACTCCACCTCCGGATATTTTGCGAGCTTGGCAACAGTATCGTGCAGAGCTGTCACGGTTTTCGGACTTACATTTAGCTAGACGTATAGTAGTGGGTTATTTACGCTGCGAACTTCACGGGTTCTGCGATGCTAGCGAGAAAAGCTAAGCCGCAGTAAATTACATTAGGGCCCTAGATTCGGATGGTAACGTATCCTTGTCGTTCTTATGTACCAAGTCTCGGGTCGCTCCACTCAAACGCATTTCTATTCCTAAGCTGGAGTTGTGCGCCGCTGTATTATTAGCCGATTTATTATCGTTCTGTCTCTCTGTAGTAAAATTCAATTTCATAGAGTTTGTGCTTGGTCGGATTCCATGGTAGCGATTTCTTGGATAAAATCGTCTCCACATTGGCAGACATTCGTTAGTAATCGTGTAGCACATATCCAAGAAAAACTGTCTCCGACAGCGTGGTATCACGTTTCTTCTTTAGAAAATCCCGCCGATTGCGCATCCCGGGAGTTATTCCCCTCGGAATTAGTTCACCATTCTCTATGGTGGGGGGACCCGATTTTTTGTACCGTCGCGACGAATTATGGTTAGAAAAAGAGAGTAATGTATCTGTTCCTTCCGAAGCCTTGGAGGAAGAACGAAAAATTACTCTAACTACTTTAGTCGATTCAAACATTTTAGATGAACTTTTAGAAAAACATAGTAGTTTAGAAACGATAAAACGAGTAGTAGCATACATGGTGCGTTTTATTCGTAATCTTAGAAATCCTAGTCAGCGCCACTTAGACAATTTTTTATCTCTTTTAGAAATGCGAAATTCCATTTTCGTTTTAGTTAGTCACGTACAACGCTCACATTTTAGTCAAGATATAGTTAGGTTGAAAAAGCGACTCTCGCCGTCAAAGCCTTTGAGAAGAGAACGTATTTTTAGATGAACAGGACATTTTACGTGTAGGCGGTCGGCTTTATCATTCTCAGTTGGGGTTTGATAAAAGGCTATACTATACTATACTCTTGCCGCGTTCCTGTCGGTTAACGCAGCTTCTTATAGAAAATGTTCATATCAAGTACCTACATGCAGGGCCACGGACAGTACAGTCGATTCTAGCTCAACAATTTTGGATATTGTCGCCGAAACGGGTCATTCGTAGCGTCTTGACGAAGTGTGTAAGGTGTTGGCGTACGAACCCTACACCTCTCCAACCCCCTATGGGAAATTTACGTGCAGTTCGAGTATCACAATTGAAACCATTTCTTCACGTAGGCGTGGACTACGCTGGTCCACTAATGGTTACTGTGGGTAGGGTTCGGGGAGCTGTAGTTAGGAAGGCGTATTTGTGCTTATTTGTTTGTATGGCCACCAAGGCTGTGCACCTGGAATTAGTCTCGGACATGACCGCCGAAGCTTTTCTAGCTGGATTACGGAGATTCGTCGCAAGACGAGGTAGATGTAGTAAAATTTATAGTGATTGTGGACCAAACTTTGTGAAAGCCTACAAAGAACATAGTAGTTACATGAAACTGGCCGCGGGCCAAGTAGCGATAGATTGGCATTTTAACGCGCCCTCGGCGCCCCATATGGGCGGTTTATGGGAGAGTGGTGTTCGTTCAGTAAAAACGCATTTAAAGAGGGTCATAGGGGAACAAATCTTAACATATGAAGAACTCTATACGGTTCTTGTACAAATAGAGGCCATCCTCAATTCGCGACCCTTGACTGCGCTTAGTTCGGATCCAAATGACTTGTCTGCCCTGACACCAGGTCATTTCCTTACTTTAGAGCCATTGACTGCTGTTCCGGATGCAGACGTTACCGGTATTTCGTTGTCACGACTTAGTCGCTGGCAATTATTACAAAGAATGCACCACAGTTTTTGGGTGAGGTGGCATTCCGAATATTTGCATACTTTGCAACAAAGGGGAAAGTGGTTAGACCCGGGGAAAGCTATTTCACCTGGTGTTTTAGTGTTGATAAAGGTAGAAAATTTACCCCCTTTGCAATGGCAGTTAGGCCGCATAACAGAAACTCATCCAGGAGCTGATGGTATAGTCCGGGTGGTAAGCGTATGAACGAGCACTGGCATATTCAAGCGACCAGTTGTCAAACTGTGTCCGCTGACTGTCGATTGACAGCGTTTTAGTTAGTAAATTAGTTTTTCTCGTTTATTTTTAGTTTTTGTTAGTTTAGATTTGGTAAAATAACTCGTATTTTGGTGAGGGGAATGTTGAGAATTAAATGTAATTATCGGAGAATTTGCGCCTAGTAGTTATCAATCGTAGGTTCGACGATATTTTATTGCGTATTATTAGTTGCCTATCATTTTGTGTCACTTAAGATTGCCCCCACCACTAGATACTTAGAATAGAAGAATATAGAAACACTCGCGTGCTAGCAGTCAACCAGAACAGACGACGCGCGTTCTAGCAGTCAATCAGAAAACGACGCGCGTTCTAGCAGTCAATCAGAAAACGCGACTCGCGTTCTAGCAGTCAATTAGAAATAGAAGACTCTCGTTGTGGAAGTCAATATTTTAATCTGTTGTGTGCGTGATTATATGTAACATTTAGAAGTTAGAAAACCCCAGGAAGATTGCTCCACTGGAACAGCACAGAGGCCTCTGAACAAGACATTCATCACAACCCCGGAGCAGGAGGATCCAGAAACAGTACACGTGGTAAGCTCGCTTAACTGACCTAACGTTCATTTTATAGTTACTTTATTTACCTATTAATCCCAAATCAACTACATAAAGGAAAAATACAGTCTGCTTAGCTCTAATGAGCTTTTGTTATATTAATAACGACCAATACCAGTTTTATGTACTCTTACCTGCTTGATTTACCCCAAATTCATCCCAATTTACACCCCAACCCTTCGACGGAACAAGATGTATAGATATAGCTTGATAAATTTAGTGTGGGACCTCCGCCTGACCATAGCCTAGAGTTTGCAACCGGTTTGACAGAAATCGCTTAAGCTACGCCAGAGTAATCATTGAGCAAATAAAAAAAAACATATATACGAGTCGAATTGGGAACTTCCTCCTTTTATAAATTTTATGAAGTCGGTTAAAAAATGTTCAAGCGATGATAAAATTACCGGACGAAAAATACCACTAGTTTTATTAATAGTAGTAGGTCATCGATTTGACCGAAAGTAAAAAAATGTCACTTTTTGCACGCTCCTGTGGGCTCTAATTTTCAATTTCGCAGGTGCAATTAAGGGGTGCAATTAAGGGTTCCGGCGCGCATCACCAACCTTACAAATTTGAACAGATGGAACTGCGTGTAGCTTTTGGTAATATTACATCGTGGATTTCAACCAATTATTTCAAAACAACATGCTCAGTTCTATATTGTAATTCCCCTTCCAGGAGATAGGTGGAGACACTACAAATTTGTTTCGTTACGCCTTACATTTACCTGCGAAAATCAAACAAATGAAAATAGTAGGGACGTACCTCTGGCATGAACAACAAATGCAATCGTTTTTATCAGACTGATAGTGTAATAGTAGAAGTATCATATTACTCGTCATTAGCCGCATTTTTTTGACATTGTACTTTAGATCAGATCAGTTTCTTCTCCTTTCTGATTGGTTGGAGCAGCTGATACCAACCTTTCAAACCAATCAGAAAGGAGATTAACTGAAATGATTACAAAAATTTACTCAAAGAAATACGGCTTTTGGAATCACTAAATAAAACTCTCGCGCTTCGTTTTAAATATTTATATCATTTTATGCTTCGACACCTGTAGTTTTTTTGTGTTGTGTCATAAATAATAATTTGAACTGAATATATTTTTCACTATTAGATATTATTTACATTAGGTAATAAGTAGGTATAGAAAAAAATAAATATTTTTTTCAAAGTAAGTAGATAGGTACATTTATACATTTTAAATAACACTGTCTAAAAACAAAAGGTTTTTTGCTTCCTTGCTCACCGAATAGTAAGTATTGTAATCGTAAAAAAATCACTCTCTTCAGATTTCCACATTTCAGGCTACGTAGATACCTGTCTCTATATACCTGTCTGCCTAATAATATGGCGCTATATCTACAAAACTCTTTGATGGAGAAAAATAATACATGGTAGGTATAGTTAACGCTATTGTCAACGAAGAAATAGGATATACTTTTAGTGAAAAATATACAGGGTGAAATATATAAAAGTATATATAATTAAGGAAAAAAATGTGGCAGAGGACATCACTATTTTTGGCATGTATAATTATAAGATTAAACGAACTTACCTTAAGTGAAGTTCGATCTTAATTATATGAACGCCTTGCTCGAAATGATCACTATTGTAGTTCTACTATCGTCCACTGTGTGGCGCCACGAATAACAGCTAAAATTTATTTGTCCCTCCCTGTATTACCTTTCTCACTCATCTTCAGCTGTCAGTTTCTTTAGAGCAAGAATAGGCTCATTCCTTTGCACTACAAGTGTAGCGCTGAGCTGCACCGGTATAAGATTGTCTCTCTTTAACTTATGGTATCCGCATTGATGCCATCTCTGTCACTCAAAATTAGTGTCACACTTCCCGTTCAAAGGAACGGACCTAATATGATCTCAAATCAGATGATCAAGGGTTTATTTAGAATACCAAGAGCTGTTAGGTTTGGTCTTTGAAAATTCAGATTCGATTCAATCTAATCTTTACCAAAATAAATAATTTTTTGTAATTATTATTTGATCTGCCAATTTGCATATCTGCGGAATATTTGGGATTGCTTAACAAATTGTAGATATTTCCATGTAAGACGAATAGGTAATTTAAATGACTGAGTCGACAAATCGATCTTGAAAATGAAATCGCTTTTTTATTTTTGAATAGCAATCTTAACAACTCTAAGTTCAGTACCGCAAAAGGTAACTCTGAGTGGGCGGGGAGGGTTTGATCATTTCGAGCAAGGCGTTCATATAATTAAGATCGAACTTCACTTAAGGTAAGTTCGTTTAATCTTATAATTATATTTACGCCTTGCTCTCATGATCACTATTGTAGATGTTCAGAGCGATTTGAGATCTTTGAGAGATTGCATTAAAATCTTTTCATAAACAAGAATATTAATTTAAATGTTCCGCTAAACATGTTCTGTATTTCGTTTAATGTGAGCATATTTGAATTTTTCTTTTTTACAATATGCCTGTTGTAACCCTTGCAAATTATTCCGAACATTTGTATTGCCCTGTTGAGCGTTTAATTATTTCATTATAATGCCCTTAAGTTTTAAATCCTATCAGTCATACAGCCAGCCTCACAATCACTGGCTATCTTTCTGGTTGACTAACCAGAACCTGATAGTCTAAGATACGTACGGATCCTGTACTATGAAAGTTATAATTATTAGTAAACACAGCTTTACCAGACATCCTTGCCTTTATAGTAATAAATCATTGGTCAAATCCTAACTATTAATCAACCAACAATTGTAAAACTGGCTGTTAATGTAACAGATTTTTATAATAAAACTAATGGTCAAATCCTAACCATTAGTTAAATAACGATTGTGAAACTGGCTGATAAAATCTCAGAACCTGTTTTCATTTGATGACTTATTAAGCTCAATCATAGAAATTGTTTGTGCCTTACGAATCGTTATAAAAGCACGGAGGGTGATTAATTCATATAATATTTCAAGGAAAGTATACAAAATTGTATTTAAGTAGTTTACAATTATGGCGGGGTACCATATATACTACCATATCTTGAAGCAGTAGGCTTAAGGTTTGTACACCTTGAAAATCTCTTAATTTTATTGTTATACTCTAATTATCAGAAAAGCATCAATACTAAGGCAGAGCGAGAGCAATTTACGGAAGGAAACTTTTTCAGAAAGATCTGTTAAGAATGGTAGAATTCAATCAACGAAGTAATTGTATGTGGGATAAGCAGTTGATATTATATACACGAGACTAAGGTTGAGTGTAAGAGCGCTGGTTCTTCGATGTTCACATCGAATAAGTGCGAACTCTGCCTTTTGCATTCAGGCATAATTATTTCGTATATTGTTATCTTATTGTTTGTATATTTCAGCCTGAAGCGATAAAAACATTTATTATTATTATTATTATTTTTTTGTTAAAAACCAGTCACCCTTCTCTGTGGCTCCGACCCTCACAGAGGGGAGCTGGTAGTACCGGCAGCCACTCCCCACACCCGTGGGGTAAGTGACTACTGGGTCCGGGAATCGTGTGCCCTGAGCAGACGTAATAGACCGTGGGATAGTGACAGATTTTTTTAAACGTTTGGTTCCTATCTGGCCTTTTGGGAGCCTTTTGTGCCTGATTTGTACTAACCATTTTCGTGTTTATCAAACGGTTATCCAGGGCCCCTCAGCGGAAAACAAAAAAGAAAATTTCATGAAAATGAGCAATTTCAAACGTTTTGTTCCTATCTGGCGTCAAGTTAGACTTACGTTTTAAAGAAAAACATCCGACGGAAGCTTATCGCCAGACAAATTCCGTGGGCCGGAAGGCCCGAAATTTCAATCCGAAGTTGTAAGAAAAAATGGTCAAAATCAAACGATTTGGTTCTTATCTGGAAATTGTATATATAGGTAAATAGATTATAATTATCGCGATATAACAAACGCCAGACAAATTCCGAGGGCCCAACAGTGAAAAAATTATTGTTCAAGTTGTCAACTATTCCGCGAAAATCAAACGATTTACATTCGTCTGGCATTTGTTTTTTTGTTAATATTAGGCAATAAGTAGTTTCAATTTAAGATTCCCAGACGAATTGGCTGGGTCCCCTGGATAGCCAGACAAAAGGAAAAGCGCGAAAAAAATGCCATTTTTCAAACGATTTATTCCTGCCTGGCATTTGGATTTTAAAAAGATATGTTAATAAATAAGCCATATCTCTACTCCCAGATAAAAAGCTTGGGCCCAGACGTAGATATGTTGAGCGAAAGTATCGAAAAATCAAAAAACAGTCGTGTAAAAATCGATGCATTTTCAAACGATTTACACTCGTCCGGGATTTGTTTTTTTAAAAAGATATGTTGATAAACATACCATATTTCAAGTGCCAGACAAAAATCTGGGGCGCAGCTGTAGATATATCGCAAATTTTGAGGTTCTACAGTTGGCAACTTTTTAATTCTGGCTCCTACGCCAAAAGACTAGCTAATTTAAATAGAATAAAATTTGCTAAAACTCTTTTTTTAATTTTTTGAATTCCGACAAAAAGGAAGGAATTAGAGGGGGGCGGTATTTGGGATTTTTTTTTTCGGTAAAATTTCTCCATTTTGTCACCGTAATTAATCGGTAATTAATTGAAATCGATCTCATATATGATGTTCACTTAATATCATGTACTACTTTGACGCTCCGTTAATCTCGGTCCTTCAAAACAAAGGTTTCTGAGAAAAAATATTTTTTTTAGATTTACATACATTATAGGAAATCGTGTAATTTCCTACATTTCCTCGAATATCTCGATAATTATTGTTTTTTTCGAAAAATTTGTAGATAGCTTATGTAAAGAGAATTGATTGAGCTTTCCGATACTTTTTTTTATTTTTTCTCTAACATAAAGAGCAAAAGACCAAATATGCAGACGTCTCAAAGCCTACCGCCACCCAGTCTATTAATTAGGGTGAAGACATACCGCTCGGCTAAAGTACACGATCTGTGGATCCCCACGCGAGACTAGTTTCTCGATCTGACGTCACATTGCTTTTCGTGAGGAGTAGCGAGGATTTCAACTTTAATTATTTATTGCAAAGTAAGTACTGCGATTTAAGAGCTGATATTCGATGTGGCGTGTTTTTATACATAAACACACACTTTAATGAAATACAAAAAAGTTCCCCATTAGCAAACGATAAATAAAAATCACCCCGGGACGAGCGGGGAGTATAAAAAGCAGCGTCGCTCGAAAACAATGCATACCATATATGTTTCTACCACATCACATCTTACGTGTCTTATGTCGCGTGCATTAAAATGAGAGAAGAAATCACTTTCGTGTGGTTGACTACCTACGCCAAGGGAGAATGAAACAGGTACGGACTTACGAGGACTCTCAGTTTCTATGGTGTAGTGCCGAGTTGTAAATTATATATTAATATGTAATAATTTATATTTGTCCTTTTGCTAGTATGTAACTTATTTATTGTAAATATTATTCGATCGAGGGATTATGAATGTGAAAGTGACAGTTATATTGATTCCAGTGATAAAGAAAATCAATTTCCAAATGAGTTTCAAGTGAGAAAAAAAACGGCATTTCAAGGGCGGATCTGGACCTTGAGCTTGGGGGGGGGGGGGGGGGGGTAACGTAGCCGCGTGTTGAAAATAACAAAAATGTTTTTCCTCGGGAAAAAATCTCAAAAAAAAATTATAAACACAACTAAATATATTCAAAAATATAAAATAAAATAATAAAAATTATGAAATTTTAAAATGAAAGTTGATTGTTTACGGAATCTTGTTACCCTGTTACCCCCCATAAATCCGCGCTTGCGGCATTTAAGTAGTGACGCGAAACAAATTTGTTTAAATGTGTATAATACTATTTTACAATGACAAGCTAATGAAATGCCAGACGAGTGTGAATCGTTTGAAAATGCATCGATTTTTACACGACTGTTTTTTGATTTTTCGATACTTTCACTCAACATATCTACGGCTGGGCCCAAGCTTTTTGTCTGGGATTTAAAATATGGTTTATTTATTACCATATCTTTTTAAAATCCAAATGCCAGACAGGAATAAATCGTTTGAAAAAATGGCTTTTTTTCGTGCACTTCTTTTAAGATTTAAAATATGTTTGGCCCACGCTTTTTGTCTGGGACTTGAAATATGGTTTATTTATTACCATATCTTTTTAAAATCCAAATGCCAGACAGGAATAAATCGTTTGAAAAAATGGGTTTTTTTTCGTGCACTTCTTTTAAGATTTAAAATATGTTTGGCCCAAGCTTTTTGTCTGGGATTTGAAATATGGTTTATTTATTGCCATATCTTTTTAAAATCCAAATGCCAGACAGGAATAAATCGTTTGAAAAAATGGCTTTTTTTCGTGCACTTCTTTTAAAATTTAAAATATGTTTGGCCCACTAAAAATGTCTGTGAATGATACAATACATTTTCGTTTTGGTTAATTTTTACAGAAAAAATGATTTCACATGAGAACCAATCGTTTGATTTTCGCGGAATAGTTGACAACTTGAACAATAATTTTTTCACTGTTGGGCTCTCGGAATTTGTCTGGCGTTTGTTATATCGCGATAATTATAATCTATTTACCTATATATACAATTCCCAGATAAGAACCAAATCGTTTGATTTTGACCATTTTTTCTTACAACTTCGGATTGAAATTTCGGGCCTTCCGGCCCATGGAATTTGTCTGGCGATAAGCTTCCGTCGGATGTTTTTCTTTAAAACGTAAGTCTAACTTGACGCCAGATAGGAACAAAACGTTTGAAATTGCTCATTTTCATGAAATTTTCTTTTTTGTTTTCCGCTGAGGGGCCCTGGATAACCGTTTGATAAACACGAAAATGGTTAGTACAAATCAGGCACAAAAGGCTCCCAAAAGGCCAGATAGGAACCAAACGTTTAAAAAAATCTGTCACTATCCCACGGTCTATAATGAACCAAGAATGACGGCCTTCTGCATTCTGCCGGCTAAGACCTCTGCCGAAATTCGGCATGCCGGTATGATCTTAAGTTCCGAAAGCAGTGTGTGTCTCGTTCCACCGAGGGCTCCTATAATCAGTACCACTATCTTAACAGTATGGTCTGGATACAGTCTGCGGAGTTCGAAGAGCAAATCTCGATATTTTGTCCGTTTTTCCTCCTCCTTCAAGACAAGGTTGTTTTCCGCGGGAGCCGAGAACTCCACGACAAACATTGTCTTGAGTTGGTGGTCGAGGAGGACTACGTCAGGCTTGTTGGCTTGTATTTGCCTGACTGTGGGAAAAGAGTAGTTCCAATAAATTAGACACTTCTCATTTCCCACAACAGAGTCAATATCCCCCGGAGCGTAAGGCAGCACTGGTGTTTCATCTATCCCATACGAGTGCCTTAGATGGTAATAAAGCACTCGTAATGCTCCGTCGTGCCTTTGGATATAGGCCGAGACTGCATATGTCGGGCAAGCCGACAGCAAGTGCATAATAGTCTCTGGCGCCCTGCGGCAGGCCCTGCAGCTGACATCAGGGACCTCTATACCCATGATACGACTGCGATAGACGAGGGTGTTGAATACACCGTCCTGGCAAGCCATTATGAATCCCTCGGTCTCAGACTTCAGCCCGGCTGACCTTAAGAAGGCAAAGGTCAGCCTTTCGGATAAGCCAAGGTTTTCTATATTTTTATAGAAAACTCCATGCATTGGCTTATCCGTGTGAAGCTGCAGAAAGATGTTGTGTTCTGCAGCTTTAATTTGGGCTTTTCGTCGAGCAGGTTCCAACTCGGTGACAGAGTCGGGATTTACCCGCTCGACGTCGAAGGAGAGACCAAGTTCATCAGCTGCTCTCTGTGCTGCCTTAAACAAAAAGGCTCCTATTCCTGCACTTTCATGGTCTCGGACCATGCAGAGGAGGGGATCCGAACTCCTGATGAACTTACAGGCTCCATCCAGAACCATCCTATTATGGAGACTCTCCAAACTCAAGAGTCCACGGCCTCCCCGATGTCGTGGGAGGTATAGCCGAGGAACGGACGATTTAGGATGCAAACTCCTATTGAGATGCATCTTCTTGCGGGTTCCTACGTCGAGTTGACGCAACTCTTCTTGAGTCCATTTCACTACTCCAAAGGAGTAAAGAAGGATCGGAACGGCAAGCATGTTGGTAGCAGACACCTTGTTCTTCCCCGACAGCTCTGAAGACCAGATCTGTCGGAGTCGGTGCTGATACTTGCCGCGGAGAGTGTTTTTCACTACACTCACTTCTTGGGTGGAGCGTTGCTCGACACCCACGTAAGTGTATGACTCTCCGGCATCTAGATGATGTAAGATGCTTCCGTCCACGAGCTGCGCGTCCTCTCTGTAGTCCCCGCATCGTCCTCTCTTGAGATGGACCAGTGCACATTTGTCCAGCCCGAACTCCATACCGACAGCCTGCGTGTACTCCTGTACCACCCTGAGGGACTGGTGTAGGTCCCTCTCTCCGGAGGCATAAAGTTTAAGGTCATCCATGTAAAACAGATGGGTGACCTTGTGCCTCCTATCGCCGGGGGTACCGCAGTTGTATCCACGGGTTTTCCGGAGCGAAACGGATAATGGCAATAGTGAGATGCAAAAGAGAAGGGGGCTGAGGGAGTCTCCCTGAAATACTCCCCTTCTGAATGTTACCGACTCCGTCTGGACTCTATCGTTACCCGATGTAATAGTAAAGCGAGTCTTCTAGAGCGGCATCAGTTCTTCGATGCATCTCACTACGGGACCGGGTACCGCAAGACATCGGAGCAAGTGAACAATAAGCTCATGTGATGTCATATCAAATGCCTTGCGGTAGTCGATCCAGGCCATGGAGAGGTTCCGCTTATACTGCACGGAGTCCTGCGTGACACATCTGTCAATCAACAGGTTCTCCTTGCAGCCAGCGACACCTCTCTTCGACCCTCGTTGCTCATATATCCGTTCGTAAACCGGTTCAACTGCGTGGAGCACTCGCATGTACAGGATGCGCGTAAACACCTTGTAACATGCGTTTAAACAGGTTATCGGCCGGTAGTTCTTTGGGTCAGACAAATCTCCGTTCTTCGGGATCAGCACTGTCCGCCCCTCGACAACCCAAGACGGAATTTGCTGCTCCCCATTTAGCCGTGAATTGAAAATTCTGGCCAAATGGTGGTGGGTACTGGGTAATTTTTTCCACCAGTAGTTGTTTATCCCATCGAGACCTGGAGCAGCAAAGTTCTTAGAGCCCTCAAGAGCTCTTCGAACCTCTTCTGGAGTTATCGGTTGGCACACCTCGTTTGGTTGTTGAAGCCTTTGACAGAAGGCTTCAAAGTGTGCCAGGGCTGGAGAGTCTCGGTTGAGTGGAAGCTTCTCCTCGTAAAGTGTTTTCCAGAAATTTTCCACCTGATCTACAGTCGGCGGATTCTCTGCAACACGTGGAGGCGGTTCGAAAAGGCGCGAGGGCTTTTGGAGGAAGAGTTTATTTTCCGCCAGCCCCCTCGTCCGCCTCACTAGTGATTTTTTACAAACCACTAGCATCCGTATCCTGTCGAGACAGTGCTGTTTGGTGGTTCGCAGCACTGCCTCATTGAGTGTATGATGGACGCGTCTTAAGTTGGCGGCTATTCGACGCACTTTAGGCGTGAACGGCCTATTGGCCGCCATATAGTCCATCACACATTGGATACGGGATGCGTGTTGCCTCGCCGACCGGATCTTGGCTTCCATCTTTTGTATGCGCCGCCCCGCTCTCTCCTGTGGGGAGGCAGTATTACGCCTCTCCAGCCGAGAAAAGCGTTGAGCAGCGACATACACGGCGCAGTTTATGTGCCAGATGTCAGCCCGTTCTGGAAGCGCTTCACGAAGTTCTTCATCCACTCTGGCCAGATCTTGTGGCCCGGGGGCTTTTATGTGGTGTAGCCCCCGTCTGGTACTGAGGCCCTCTGGTATTGGTGGAACAAAGAGAGCCACTTCCTCAACCGGTGAATGCGGCGGTCTTTCGTCCACCTCATTCACCGGTCCAGGAGCAGCCCTCACGTAGCCCCTTCTACGAAGATGGGATACATAGTCACGCAGATTTTGTGGCGTGAAGGCGCCATGCTCCGGATGCCTGTCACACCACAGAGCATGCATCCGCCCCATGTATCCCCCTTCGTGCGGGCTCACTGCTTTCATAGCATTGCAGAAGGTCGTCCCTTAGCTCATCCGTCCACTCAAAGCGTCCTTGTCCATAGCGTTCGTCAACGGGTTCGTCAACGGGGGCTCCATTATTATTATTATTATTATTATTATTATTATTATTATTATTTTTTATATATATATAAAAGCCAGTCACCCTTTATACTCTGTGGCTCCGACACTCACAGAGGGGAGCTGGTAGTACCGGCAGCCACTCCCCACGTCCGTGGGGTGAGTGACTACTGGGTCCGAGAATCGTGTGCCCTGAGTAGACGTAATGAGCCGAGGATAATGGCCTTCTGCATCCTGCCGGCTAAGATCTCTGCCGAATTTCTGCATGCCGGTATGATCTTTAGTTCTGAAAGCAGTGTGTGTCTCGTTCCACCGAGGGCTCCTATGATCAGGACCACTAGCTTAACAGTATGGCCAGGGTAAAGCCTGCGGAGCTCAAAGAGCAAATCTCGATATTTCGTCCGTTTTTCCTCCTCCTTCAAGACAATGTTATTCTCCGCGGGAGCCGAGAACTCCACGACAAACATTGTCTTGAGTTGGTGGTCGAGGAGGACCATGTCAGGCTTATTAGCTTGTATTTGCCTGGCGGTGGGAAACGAGTAGTTCCAATAAATTAGACACTTCTCATTTCCCACAACGGACTCAATATCCCCCGGAGCGTAAGGCAGCACTGGTGTCTCGTCTATCCCATATTATTATTATTATTATTATTATTATTATTATTATTATTATTATTATTATTATTATTATTATTATTATTATTATTATTATTTCTTCGTTCTATCACTACCCTGTCCTAAGGTAGGTATCATTACGCAAACCGGATGCAAACCATGCATCTAAGGTAAGGTAAGTATGGATTATGAGGGTACATATTCTAAAGCGTGTCTTCGTTTCAGGTTCACGACAACACTTTCCTGATTATATGTGCGGTGCCAAGAATTGCTGTCTGCTGTATTTGCTCAGCTCGGTGCTCTCCGGGAAGCTGGTTAACATGATTATAGAATTCTTCAGAGACGTATCCCGTCGACCCGATGACAATGGGTATTGTAATTACTTTTGTTCTCCACATTCTCTGAATTTCTATAGCCAGGCTTTTATATTTTAGGCTTTTCTCCGCTTCCTTCTTAATTATGTTGGTGTCTGAGGGGATAGCTACATCAATCAGGTAAGTAACTTTTTCACTCCTTATGACAATATCAGGGCGATTTGGCGCTCCTTCTTCATTGTGGCCTGACATTGTCCGGTCTGTTCTAATGGGGTGGTCATAGAGGATAGTGGTCTTCCCATCTTTACTATTGCTGACGCCCTCTGGCTTATGATCGTACCAGTTTTGGGTCAGGGGCTCACAGTCATAAAAACGGCTTATATGGTAGTGTAGCAAGGAACAGACACGGTTGTGACGTTCTATATATTCCTTTTGCGCAAGTATGGAACAAGCGGACATAATATGCGTGATGGTTTCACTTTTCTCTTTGCACATCCGGCACATCTCATCTCCTCTAGTTTTCATGATACGGTGTTCAATGTATCGAGTTTTCAATGCCTGGTCTTGAGCTGCCACCAAAAGACTCTCGGATTCAGATTTGAGATGGCCATTTTTAAGCCATGCAAAGGAGATACGCTTATCTATTTTGAGGTTGTCCATGTCCCTTGCCAACTTGCCGTGCATAGGCTTCTCCTTCCACTTTGTTATTATTATTATTATTATTATTATTATTATTATTATTATTATTATTATTATTATTATTATTATTATTATTATTATTATTATTATTATTATTATTATTATTATTATTATTATTATTATTATTTTTTTTTTTTTTTTTTCCGCGTGTGCGATGCTGGACAGTTCTCCCGTGTCTCCGACATTCTCACGGGAGAAGCGCCAGCGGATTATCCACAGCCACTCCCCGCGTCCCGCAGGGTTAGTGACTGTAGATGCCAGATTCGTGTGCCCTAAGAAGACGAAGGGACCCCAGGATAACTGCCTTCTGCATTTGGCCTGCCAACCACTCGGCTGACTTTTGGCAGGCTGGTATGGCCTTTAATTCCGAGAGCAGCGTAGGCCTCATTCCACCAAGTACACCGATTATCAGGACGACCATCTTGACCGAGTAGTCTGGGTATAGCACTCGGAGCTCATACCGGAGATCTCGGTATTTAGTCCGTTTTTCGCCCTCCTTCAAGATGATGTTTGTCTCGGCAGGTGCCGAGAACTCGATGACATACATCATCTTGGTTTGGTGGTCTAGGAGGACTATGTCAGGCTTGTTTGCCTGAATTTGCCTGACCGTCGGAAACGAGTAGTTCCAATATATTCGGCACTTCTCGTTCTCGACAACGGACTCGATCTCTCCGGGGACGTAAGGCAGCACTGGTGTTTGGTCTACTTCGTACGAGTGCCGAAGGTGGTAGTACAGCACTCGTAGGGCCGCGTTATGTCTATGGATGTAGGCCGAAGTCGCATATACCGTACATGCAGATAGTAAGTGCATGAGCGACTCCGGCGCCTGACGGCAGGTCCTACAATTAATGTCAGGGACCTCCACACCCATAACGCGACTGCGGTAGACCAAGGTGTTAATAACACCATCTTGGCAGGCCACAATGAATCCTTCGGTCTCCGACTTTAGCCCTGCTGACCGTAAGAAAGCGAAGGTCAGCTTTGTCGATAAACCCAACGTCTCTATGTTGTTATAGAATACGCCGTGCATGGGTTTATCGACGTTTAGCGACGTGGGCTATCAGACGATTTGGCGCAAGCTCAGTTACTGATTCTAGTTCAGCACCTCGCCGGCCTCCTCGCCTGAAGTCGAATACGAGACCGAGATCATCTGCGGCCTTACGTGCTGCCTTGAATAAAAATGCGCCAACTCCTGCAGTTTCATGATCTCTCACAAACCGCAGGAGTGGGTCCGAGCTCCTGAGGACGTTGCATGCCACACTCAGCGCTACTCTGCCATGCGCACACTCCAGACTCAAGAGTCCTCGGCCCCCCCGTTGGCGTGGGAGGTACACTCGAGGAACGGACGACCTAGGATGGATGCTCCTGTGAACATGCATCATCTTGCGGGTATCCCTATCCAATTGGCGCAACTCTTCTAGCGTCCACTTAACTACTCCGAAGGAGTAGAGCAGAATCGGAACGGCAAGCATATTAGTTGCAGACACCTTGTTCTTCCCCGAAAGTTCAGAGGACCAAATCTTTCGGAGCCGGTGTCTGTACTTGCCGCGGAGAGTATCCTTAACTTGTTTCACGTCCTGGATGTGATGTTGTTCCACACCCAGGTACGTGTAGGTCTCTCCGGCATCCAGATGTCGTAGGATGCTTCCGTCTGCGAGCTGCGCATCTTCAAGGAATATCCCGCTTCGTCCTCTCTTGAGGTGGACGACTGCACACTTGTCCAGCCCGAATTCCATGCCAATGGCCCGCGTATACTCTTGGACCACCCTTAGAGAGTTTTGGAGTTCGCACTCTCCGGAGGCATAAAGTTTTAGGTCATCCATATAAAATAGATGGGTGACCTTATGCCTCCGATTGCTGGGTGGACCACATTGGTATCCGCGGGTTTGGCGGAGCCTGACAGATAACGGCAGCAGTGAGATGCAAAATAGGAGAGGACTCAGGGAGTCACCCTGGAAAACTCCTCTCCTAAAAGTTACCAACTCTGTCGATATCCGCTGAGCACCAGATGTTATGGTGAAGCGGGTTCTCTAGAGTGGCAACAGTTGTTCAATGCATCTCACTAGTGGGGCAGGTACCACAAGGCATTGCAGCAGGTGTAATAATAGTGCATGAGATGTTGTATCAAATGCCTTGCGGTAATCGATCCACGCGATTGATAGATTACGCTTGTATTGTACAGAATCCTGTGTAATACAGCGGTCTATCAATAGGTTCTCTTTGCAGCCTGCCACACCTTTCTTGCCACCACGCTGTTCGTGTATCTGTCGGTAGACCGGCTCAACTGACCTCAATGTCCTGGCATACAAGATACGAGTAAATATCTTGTAGCAGGAATTGAGGCATGTGATCGGTCTATAATTCTTCGGGTCGGACAGATTTCCCTTTTTGGGGATCAGTACAGTACGCCCCTCGGCAAACCAGTCCGGAATTGGCTGCCCCTCGTTCAACCATGAGTTGAAAACTCGGGCCAGATGGCGGTGGGTGGAAGGGAATTTCTTCCACCACCAGTTGTTTATGCCATCTGGACCCGGGGCAGCAAAGTTCTTAGTACCAACAAGTGCTTGTTGGACTTCCTCGGTACTGATCGCCGGGCACACTTCGTCTTGCTCTCCCAACAATGTGGTGCAGAACTCCTCGAAGCGTTCTATCGCTGGAGTGTCGCTGTCGAATGGACTCGTGGTCTCATATATTCCCTTCCAGAATGCTTCGACAGTCTCAACAGACGGCGGATTTTCCACAACACGCGGTGGCTCTTGGAGCAGACGAAAGGGACTTGTTTGGAACAGATGGTTTTGTTCCATTGCCCGTGCTCGTCTGACCAAAGATTTTTGAATGGCCATAAGTGCTCGAATCCTATCTAGGCAGTGCTGTTTGATGGTTTGCAGCACTGTCCGATTTAGAGTGTGGTGTTGTCGTCTTATACCGGCAACTATACGCCGAATTTTCGGCGTGAATGGCTTAGCTGCCGTTATATACTCCACCACACTCTGGATTCGAGACGCGTGTTGTCTCGCCGATTTGATTTTTGCCTCAATTTTTTGTACGCGCCGCTTAGTCTTCTCGACCTTACCCAACACGCTTGCCAGGCGTTGCTGGGGGACGAGTTGTCTAGCGGCTGCGTACACGGCACTGTTGATCTGCCATATGTTGGCATCTTCTGGAAGTTCATCATCGAGTAACGAATCCATTCTTGCCAGGTCTTGTGGCTTTGGGTTAACCCTGGTGTTAAGGCTAACCCTCGTCCTGAGGGTATCATCGGTGTACTCTAGGTGATGTTGTCGTTCAGCAGGTAGTTGCCGCGGTGGTGATGCGGCCGGCCCTTGTTCTTGCTGACGGGGTGCCCTTTCGTAGCCCGTTCGACGCAGGAAAGATACCTGATCTCTTATGTGTTGTTGAGAGAAGGCGCGGTACTCCGGGTGCATATCGCACCACAACCGGTGTAACCGCGCCATGTACCCCCTGCGTCCGGGTTCGCTGCTCTCATAGCAGATAAGCAGGTCATCCCGTAGTCCCCTCGTCCACCTAAAGCGTCCATGTACAGTAGCATTGTCGTCATCATTAAGACCGTCCGGTATGGCCCCTCCCACGTGTCTCCGACCCCCATCCGACTGGGGTCTATTGTGAGGGGCCCGTTCTCTGTCGTGGTCGTGAACCAGAGATTTGAGTCCTCAGGGTGGTTAGCCCTGAGGGCCCACGTCCGACATCTGCCAGGCAGAGTCACCTCTACCTGTTGCCCGGGGAGCACCGCGTGGAGGCTGTCGGTCCGTATTCGCCCCTATTATTATTATTATTTTTTTTTTTTTTTTTTTTTTTTTTTGTAAAAGCCAGTCACCTTTTAAACTCTGTGGCTCCGACACTCACAGAGGGGAGCTGGTAGTACCGGCAGCCACTCCCCACACCCGTGGGGTAAGTGACTACTGGGTCCGGGAATCGTGTGCCCTGAGCAGACGTAATGAACCGAGGATGACGGCCTTCTGCATTCTGCCGGCTAAGACCTCTGCCGAATTTCGGCATGCCGGTATGATCTTAAGTTCTGAAAGCAGTGTGTGTCTCGTTCCACCGAGGGCTCCTATAATCAGTACCACTATCTTAACAGTATGGTCTGGATACAGTCTGCGGAGTTCGAAGAGCAGATCTCGATATTTTGTCCGTTTTTCCTCCTCCTTCAAGACAATGTTGTTCTCCGCGGGAGCCGAGAACTCCACGACAAACATTGTCTTGAGTTGATGGTCGAGGAGTACTACGTCAGGCTTGTTGGCTTGTATTTGCCTGACGGTGGGAAAAGAGTAGTTCCAATAAATTAGACACTTCTCATTTCCCACAACGGACTCAATATCCCCCGGAGCGTAAGGCAGCACTGGTGTCTCGTCTATCCCATACGAGTGCCTTAGGTGATAATAAAGCACTCGTAATGCTCCGTCGTGCCTCTGGATATAGGCCGAGACTGCATATGTCGGACAAGCCGACAACAGGTGCATTAAAGTCTCTGGCGCCCTGCGGCAGGCCCTGCAGCTGACATCAGGGACCTCTATACCCATGACACGACTACGATAGACGAGGGTATTAAATACACCATCCTGGCAAGCCATTATGAATCCCTCGGTCTCAGACTTCAGCCCGGCTGACCTTAAGAAGGCAAAGGTCAGCCTTTCGGATAAGCCAAGGTTCTCTATATTTTTATAGAAAACTCCATGCATTGGCTTATCCGTGTGAAGCTGCAGAAAGATGTTGTGTTCTGCAGCTTTAATTTGGGCTTTTCGTCGAGCAGGTTCCAACTCGGTGATAGAGTCGGGATTTACCCGCTCGACGTCGAAGGAGAGACCAAGTTCATCGGCTGCTCTTTGTGCTGCCTTAAACAAAAAGGCTCCTATTCCTGCACTTTCATGGTCTCGGACCATGCAGAGGAGGGGATCCGAACTCCTGATGACCTTACAGGCTCCATCCAGAACCATCCTATTATGGAGACTCTCCAAACTCAAGAGTCCACGGCCTCCCCGATGTCGTGGGAGGTATAGCCGTGGAACGGACGATTTAGGATGCAAACTTCTATTGAGATGCATCTTCTTGCGGGTTCCTACGTCGAGTTGACGCAACTCCTCTCGAGTCCATTTCACTACTCCAAAGGAGTAGAGTAGGATCGGAACGGCAAGCATGTTGGTAGCAGACACCTTGTTCTTCCCCGACAGTTCTGAGGACCAGATCTGTCGGAGTCGATGCTGATACTTGCCGCGGAGAGCGTTTTTCACTACACCCACTTCTTGGGTGGAGCGTTGCTCGACACCCAAGTAAGTGTACGACTCTCCGGCATCTAGATGATGTAAGATGCTTCCGTCAACGAGTTGCGCGTCCTCTCCGTAGTTCCCGCATCGTCCTCTCTTGAGATGGACCAGTGCACATTTGTCCAACCCGAACTCCATACCGACAGCCTGCGTGTACTCCTGTACCACCCTGAGGGACTGGTGTAGGTCCCTCTCTCCGGAGGCATAAAGTTTAAGGTCATCCATGTAAAACAGATGGGTGACCTTATGCCTCCTATCGCCGGGGGTACCGCAGTTGTATCCACGGGTTTTCCGGAGCGAAACGGATAATGGCAGTAGCGAGATGCAAAACAGAAGGGGGCTGAGGGAGTCTCCCTGAAATACTCCCCTTCTGAATGTTACCGACTCCGTCTGGACTCTATCGTTACCCGATGTAATGGTAAAGCGAGTCCTCCAGAGCGGCATCAGTTCTTCGATGCATCTCACTACGGGACCGGGTACCGCAAGACATCGGAGCAAGTGAACAATAAGCTCATGTGATGTCATATCAAATGCCTTGCGGTAGTCGATCCAGGCCATGGAGAGGTTCCGCTTATACTGCACGGAGTCCTGCGTGACACATCTGTCAATCAACAGGTTCTCCTTGCAGCCAGCGACACCTCTCTTCGACCCTCGTTGCTCATATATCCGTTCGTAAACCGGTTCAACTGCGTGGAGCACTCGCATGTACAAGATGCGCGTAAACACCTTGTAACATGCATTTAAACAACATTATTATTATTATTATTATTATTATTATTATTATTATTATTATTTTTTTTTTTTTTCTCGGTTTCCCGCTGCCGGACAGGGCTTCCGTGGCCTCCGACACCACACGGTAGCCGCGCCGGCTAATTCATTACAGCCACTCTCCACGACCTGTGGAGTTAGTGACTGTAAACACCTGAATCATGTGCCCTAAGCAGACGAAGGGACCCCAAGATAACCGCCTTCTGCATCTGACCTGCCAACCATTCTGCCGAATTCTGACAGGCCGGTATGATCTTTAATTCTGAGAGCAGCGAAGGCTTCATCCCTCCGAGTACGCCGATTATTAGGACGACCATCTTGACCGAGTAGTCTGGGTACAGCACTTGGAGCTCATACCGGAGATCACGATATTTGGTCCGTTTTTCCCCCTCCTTTAAAGCGATGTTTGTCTCAGCAGGTGCTGAGAATTCGATGACAAACATCACTTTGTTCTGATGGTCGAGGAGTACTATGTCAGGCTTGTTGGCTTGAATTAGCCTGACGGTCGGGAACGAGTAGTTCCAATAAATTCGGCACCTCTCGTTCTCGACAACGGACTCAATATCTCCGGGGATGTAAGGCAGCACTGGTGTTTGATCTACCCCGTACGAGTGCCGTAGGTGGTAGTATAGCACTCGTAAAGCCGCGTTATGGCGGTGGATGTAGGCCGAAATCGCGTATATCGGGCATGTTGAAAGCAAATGCATCAGCGATTCCGGCGCCTGACGGCAGGTCCTGCAGTTGATATCAGGGACCTCTACACCCATTACGCGGCTTCGGTAGACCAAGGTGTTTATTACACCATCCTGACAGGCCACAATGAATCCCTATTATTATTATTATTATTATTATTATTATCATTATTATTATTATTATTATTATTATTATGTTGCGGATTCATTGTCATGTCCGACAAGTAATTACAGTACCCAAGGGCCCCTGGGGGCAACTTGGGTTCCTCTCTATTGCGTTTGATTGAGAAACGCACGGGTCAGGCTGCATGTATCGATCAGGACTGATTTTTGCATCGTAATATAGGCGTTCTCTTTTATTCCTAGCTCGACTAGAGCGGGCTTGAGTGTGACCGGTATCTCTCCAGTGGCGCCAATCACTATTGGTATCACGGTAACTTGTTCCTGTCGCCACATGTCCTTTACCTCTTCGGCCAAGGGTAGGTACTTTGAAATTTTTTCCCTATATTTTTTCTCTATGTTTTCAGGTAGCGGGATTGTGATGTCTATAAGGTAGGTTTGCTGCGTTTGCTTGTCTGTGAATACTATGTCTGGCCTGTTATTTGTTATGTGCCTGTCTGTGTGTATTGTTCTGTTCCAATATAGGATATGATTGTCGGTCTCATTTACAGATGCTGGTTGGTAAGTGTAATAGGGTACGGGGCAATAGTTCCGGTTTACTTGACTTAACAGAGCCTGATGCACAATTTTGGCAACGTTATCATGCCGTCCCGTGTACGCAGTTGGAGCTAGTGTCGGGCATCCACTGATGATATGCTCTATAGATTCGGCTGTGGTCGAGCAGGCTCGACATCTGTCAGAAGTGACTGTAGGATCCCGAACTACATACTTCATGTAGTTTCGGGTCGCCACTACTCGATCTTGTATTGCCACTACGAAACCCTCGGTTTCCCCAAAGATGTTGCCATATCTGAGCCAGCTGAGAGATGCGCTCCGGTCGATGTGATCTGCAGCAAGGATGTTAGGGTACTTTCCATGTAGGGGCTTTGCTAACCACTGCTCAATTTCTTGCCGATATATCTGTTGTTGAGTTTCCTGATCTGCAAGGGGCTGGTTAAGCCTTATGGGTGTAAGGTTGTTATCTACTGATATTATAGCTTTGTGGAGGCGACTAGTCTCGGCCCTCCTCTGGAAATACTTATGTAAGTTGCGGGTTTGCCTCTCATGCATGGTAACCAATTTCAGCACGCCTCTACCTCCTTGCGACCGCGGTAGGTGGAAACGTTCCACAGAACTTTTGGGATGATGTGCCCTATACTTCGTATACAAAGTCCGAGTCTGTCTGTCAAGAGCATCGAGCTCGGTTTTAGTCCATTTAACAGTTCCAAATGTGTATACTGCTACTGGCATGGCGTAAGTGTTGATGGCTTTTGTTTTATTTATAGCTGACAGACTGCTCTTTAGGATTTGTCTCATCCTTTCGTGCATCCTCTCCTTTATCCTATTTTTCACAACCTTCTCCTCTAAGACACATGTTTGCTCGTACCCTAGGTATTTGTACAGCTCATTTTCGTCCATTGCTAATATCTCCCCATCTTCCTCGCCAACTCGGTACGCTGTTTCCTCAACCCATTTTCCCCTCTTCATTGCATTTATTCGGCACTTGTCTAGTCCAAACTCCATCTGGATGTCCTTGGAGAATTTGGCAGTAAGCTTAAGCGACTTATCGAGTTCCTTCCTACTGGCCGCATATATCTTAAGATCGTCCATATATAATAGATGTGTCAAGCTTTCGTCTGCTGTTATGGAGTAACCTTGACTGGATCTCTTTAGCGCTTCCGACAATGGATTCAGCGCGAGGCAGAACCATAGTGGGCTTAGCGCATCGCCTTGGAATATGCCCCCTCTGATGTGTACTTTTCCAATTTCTGTCGTTGTATCTGACAGGTTCAATTTCAGATTGGTATTCCAGCTCGACATTATGACAGATAAAAAATTCTGTATATGTACGTCTATTTTATAGACACTGAGGACATCTAGTAGCCAGGAGTGCGGCACGCTATCGAAAGCCTTCTGATAGTCGATATATGCTACATGAAGAGGGTTCTTAGTTTTCTTTGCGTGCTGAGTAATAACCGAGTCTATAACTATTTGCTCCTTGCAGCCCCTAGCGTTTTTGCTGCAGCCTTTTTGCTCCTCTGCTACCAGTTGACAATTATGGGCATGCTTATACACCTTCTCGGTTATGACAGATGTCAGTAGTTTGTAGATGGTAGGGAGGCATGTTATAGGGCGGTATTTACTTGGGTGAGGATGTGGTGGTTCAGTTTTAGGTAGAAGATAAGTAATCCCAGTCGTAAAGAAATGTGGAGTGTCTTGTGGGTGTAGGATGAGGCGAGAAAAGAGATTGGCGATTTTCTGATGAGTGGCGGTAAGTACTTTGTACCAGTAATTGTGGATGTTGTCACAGCCCGGTGCCTTCCAGTTATGTGTTTTACGTATGGCTTTCGTCACATCCGCCAAGGTGACTTGATGATCTATCATTACTGGTACCTTATCCGTTCTTCTTCTCTCATCCTTAATCCATGTAGCCCTTTGATTATGCTCTTGTGGCCTCTCCCATATTCCAGTCCAGTAAGTGTGCATCTCGGTTTTCTGTGGTGGTCGGTTGTCTGGTTGCTGTACATTAGCTGCGGGTTGGACCTTCAAGTCTCTATAAAACTGCTTCTGGTTCGTTGCGAAAAGTTGGTTTTGTATCTTTCGCTTATTACTCTCCCTATATCGGCGCAGCCGTTTAGTGATGGCTTGCAGTTTTTGCCTTATTAAATCAAACACTTCAGCAGGACTAGTATTCTCAGCATCATAATATTTTCTGCAGATAGCCTCTGCATCGCGGGCAAGTTTGTGTTTGGGAGTAGGTTGCCGCATGTATTGCGATACTTTTCCCAATTCCTTCCTGTATCCCTCTATCTTTTTGGTGAGCCAAAGCTCCCACGCTGGAGTTTTCTTTCTGTGCTTCTGCACGGTGTCCTTCAACGGTTCCTGATTATGTAGGTGCAGTATTGTGACTGCAGCCGTATATACAATGCTATGAAGATCTGTAATATTCTCCGTGTCTGATAATTGTTGTTCGACTATCCTATTTACTATGGCTACTACTTGCTTGGTGTTTCTATTAGATCTAAGTTTAGGCAGGCGCGGTTTTTTTGTAGGATCAATGCCATTGTATAGAGTGTGGAAATGAATAAATGTGTCGTAGGTGGCCCGTTCATCTTCAGGAACTTCAGTGTGGATCGGTGGTTCGTCTTCTTCCATCCTATCTGTGGCCAGTCCCAACTCTCTCGCTACCTCCGCTCTAATACGCTCAATCGTTTCCGGGTTGATTCGGTTTTTGGTGGAAAGGATTCGTCGCTGGTCTAAAATATTCTGTATGCTCTTATTGGCCAATTCTGGATATCTTTCTATTACTGTTCTATGCAACTCTGTCCCGTACGGGTTTTCTGACGTTTCAAATTTAGTAATGAGGAGGTAGGAGCGGTATAGGAATTCATTTATGTCATCCGTCCACTTAAACCGCTTCCTACCTCTTGATGTACCTGGAAAGGTGGCCTCAGGCAGCTGCGCTTGAGGAGCAGCCTCTTCCAGATTGGCCTCTATGGGTTCTTGATTGCGGCCGTTGTCTCCTTGTATTTCTTCCAATACTCGTTGTCCTCGACGTCTGCGTTGGTCAGTTGCAGGTAAATCTTCCCGACGGTTCCGACCCGGGTCCTGCTGCCCCGGCCCGCCTGAATATCTCTTATGTCTGGTATTAACAGCTCCATACGAGAACACGCCCTGAGGTTGCTAGCCTATAGGACGGTGTGTGCCAGTTTTTCTTCCACGGGGAGTATTTTATTTCCTCCCTACCCTCTGACACTGCTGGAGACAGTGCCAGCGAGCCTTCCCCTATTCGCAAGGGGACGCGCCCGATAGAGGAACCGGCAAACCCCCACGGGTTATTATTATTATTTTTTTTTTTTTTTTTTTTTTTTTTTTTTTTTTTTTTTTTCGGTTTCCCGTTGCCGGACAGAGCTTCCGTGGCCTCCGACACCACACGGTAGCCGCGCCGGCTAATTAATTACAGCCACTCTCCACGACCTATGGAGTTAGTGACTGTAAACACCTGAATCATGTGCCCTAAGCAGACGAAGGGACCCCAAGATAACCGCCTTCTGCATCTGACCTGCCAACCATTCTGCCGAATTCTGACAGGCCGGTATGATCTTTAATTCTGAGAGCAGCGAAGGCTTCATCCCTCCGAGTACGCCGATTATTAGGACGACCATCTTGACCGAGTAGTCTGGGTACAGCACTTGGAGCTCATACCGGAGATCACGGTATTTGGTCCGTTTTTCCCCCTCCTTCAAAGCGATGTTTGTCTCAGC
Source organism: Rutpela maculata (assembly GCA_936432065.2). Taxonomy (NCBI): domain Eukaryota; kingdom Metazoa; phylum Arthropoda; class Insecta; order Coleoptera; family Cerambycidae; genus Rutpela; species Rutpela maculata. The sequence continues at coordinate 121,765,251 of OW386287.2, read as the reverse complement.
AGGTGCTGAGAATTCGATGACAAACATCACTTTGTTCTGATGGCCGAGGAGGACTATGTCAGGCTTGTTGGCTTGAATGAGCCTGACGGTCGGGAACGAGTAGTTCCAATAAATTCGGCATCTCTCGTTCTCGACAACGGACTCAATATCTCCGGGGATGTAAGGCAGCACTGGTGTTTGATCTACCCCGTACGAGTGCCTTAGATGGTAGTATAACACTCGTAAAGCCGCGTTATGGCGGTGGATGTAGGCCGAAATCGCGTATATCGGACATGCTGAAAGCAAATGCATTAGCGATTCCGGCGCCTGACGGCAGGTCCTGCAGTTGATATCAGGGACCTCTACACCCATTACGCGGCTTCGGTAGACCAAGGTGTTTATTACACCATCCTGACAGGCCACAATGAATCCCTCGGTCTCCGACTTAAGCCCAGCTGACCTTAAAAAGGCGAATGTCAGCTTAGTCGATAAACCCAGTGTTTCTATGTTCTTATAGTACACACCGTGCATGGGTTTATCGACATGCTGCCTGAACAGATTCTCCTGTTCGGTAGCTTTTATTTGGGCTTTCAGACGATTTGGCTGAAGCTCGGTGACTGACTCTGGATCAGCACCGCGCCGGCCACCTCGTCTGACGTCGAATACGAGACCAAGTTCATCTGCGGCTCTTTTTGCTGCCTTGAACAATCCTGCGCCCACCCCTGCGATTTCGTGATCTCTCACTAATAGCAGGAGCGGATCCGAGCTCCTGAGGATGTTACATGCCATACTCAGCGCTACTCTGCCATGCATACACTCCAGACCCAAGAGTCCTCGGCCCCCCCGATGACGTGGGAAGTAAACACGAGGAACGGACGATCTAGGATGAATACTCCTATGGATGTTCATCATCTTGCGGGTATCTCTGTCTAGTTGGCGCAGCTCATCTACAGTCCATTTTACTACCCCAAAGGAGTAGAGCAGAACAGGAACGGCAAGCATGTTAGTGGCAGACGCCTTATTCTTCCCCGAAAGTTCGGAGGACCAAATCTTTCGGAGTAGGCGTCTGTACTTGCCGCGGAGAGACTCCTTTATTTGTTGCACATCCTGGATGTGATGTTGTTGCACACCCAGGTATGTGTAGGTCTCCCCGGCATCCAGATGTCTCAGAATGCTTCCGTCTGCGAGCTGCGCATCTTCAGAGAATTCCCCGCATCGCCCTCTCTTGAGGTGGACGACCGCGCACTTGTCCAACCCGAACTCCATACCAATGGCCCGCGTGTACTCCTCGACCACCCTTAGAGCATTTTGAAGTTCACGCTCACCGGAGGCATACAGTTTGAGGTCATCCATATAGAACAGATGGGTGACCTTATGCCTCCGGTTGCTGGGTGGGCCACAGTGGTACCCGCGGGTTTGGCGGAGTTCAACAGATAACGGCAGCAGTGAGATGCAAAAGAGGAGGGGACTCAGAGAATCTCCCTGGAATACTCCTCTTCTGAATGCTACCTGTTCTGTCGTAACCCGCTGTGCACCTGATGTTATGGTGAAGCGGGTCCTCCAGAGTGGCAGCAGTTGTTCTATGCATCTCACTAGTGGCTCTGCTACCGCAAGACATTTGAGCAAATGTAACAATAGTTCATGTGATGTTGTGTCAAATGCCTTACGATAGTCAATCCAGGCCATCGATAGATTCCGCTTGTATTGCACAGAATCCTGTGTAATACAGCGGTCTACCAGCAGGCTGTCTTTACAACCTGCCATGCCCTTCTTGGCGCCACGCTGCTCGTATATCTGCTGGAAGACCGGATCAACCTGCCGTAGTGTCCGAGCGTACAGGATACGTGTAAATATCTTGTAGCCGGAGTTCAGACAGGTGATTGGCCTATAATTCCTTGGGTCGGACAGATCACCCTTTTTGGGAATAAGCACGGTACGTCCCTCGACAAACCAGTCCGGGATTGGCTGCCCCTCATTCAACCACGTGTTGAAAACTCGGGCCAGACGACGGTGAGTGGAAGGAAATTTTTTCCACCACCAGTTGTTTATGCCGTCTGGACCCGGGGCAGCGAAGTTCTTGGTGCCAACAAGAGCTTGCTGGACTTCCTCCGGACTGATTGCCGCGCACACTTCTTCTGTCCCTTCAAAGGTTCTGTGGCAGAGAGCCTCGAAGTGTGCTATTGCTGGAGTGTTGCTATCGAAGGGACGTGTCGTTTCGTAGATTCCTTTCCAGAAGTTTTCGACATCGGCTACAGTTGGTGGATTATCGACAACACGCTGTGGCTCTTGAAATAGGCGGGAAGGATTCGTACGGAACAAAGCATTTTGCTCCATACTTCGTACCCGCCTATTTAGCTTTTTCTTGATAGCCATAAGCGCTCGAATCCTATCTAAACAGTGCTGCTTAATAGTGAGCATCACTGTCAGATTTAGAGTGTGGTGTTGGCGTCTGAGTCCGGCTGCTGTTCGCCGGACTTTAGGCGTAAATGCCTTGCCAGTGGTTACGTATTCCACCACACTCTGGATTCGAGAAGCGTGTTGTCTGGCCAACTGTATTTTGCCTTCGATCTTTTGTACACGCCGCTTAGCCTTTTCGATACCGCTCGAGGCATTGTTTGTCCTCTCGCGGGGAACGAGTTGGCTAGCAGCGTTGTACACGGCAGTGTTGATCTGCCAGATGTCGGCGTCTTCTGGCAATTCCTCATCGATGACAGCGTCCATCCGCGCCAGGTCTTGTGACTTTAGGGTAGCCCTGCTGTTAAGGCTAACCCTCGTCCTTAAGTCAACATCGGCGTATCTTCTAGGATGTTCCCCAACAGCTATTTGCCGCGGTGGAAGTGCGGCTGGCACTTCTTCCGGCTGCCGGGGTGCCCTTACGAAGCCTGACCTGCGCAGGAAGGATACTTGATCTCTGAGCTGTTGTTCAGAGAAGGCGCGATGCTCTGGATGCATGTCGCACCAGATATCGTGCAATCGCGCCATGTATCCCCTGCGCGCAGGTTCGCTGCTCTCATAGCAGGTCAGCAAGTCATCTCGAAGTTCCCTCGTCCACTTAAAGCGTCCTTGTACATTGCGTGCGTCGTCAACATTGAGACCGTCCGGTATGGCCCCTCCAACTTGTCTCTGACCCCCATCCGGTTGGGGTCGATTGTGAGGGGCCCTTCCTCTGTGTGGTAGAACCAGAGAAGTGGATCTCAGAGTGGTTAGCCCTGAGATCCACGTCCGACATCTGTCAGGCAGAGTTTCCTCTGCCTGTCCAGGTACACCGCGTGGAGGCTGCCGGTCCGCTTTCCGTACCCTTATTATTATTATTATTATTATTTTTTTTTTTTTTTTTTTTTTTTTTTTTTTTTTTTTTTTTTTTTTTTTTTTTTTTTTTTTTTGTAAAAGCCAGTCACCCTTTAAACTCTGTGGCTCCGACACTCACAGAGGGGAGCTGGTAGTACCGGTAGCCACTCCCCACGCCCGTGGGGTGAGTGACTACTGGGTCCGCGAATCGTGTGCCCTGAGCAGACGTAATGAACCGAGGATGACGGCCTTCTGCATTCTGCTGGCTAAGACCTCTGCCGAATTTCGGCATGCCGGTATGATCTTAAGTTCTGAAAGCAGTGTGTGTCTCGTTCCACCGAGGGCTCCTATAATCAGTACCACTATCTTAACAGTATGGTCTGGATAGAGTCTGCGGAGTTCGAAGAGCAAATCTCGATATTTTGTCCGTTTTTCCTCCTCCTTCAAGACAATGTTGTTCTCCGCGGGAGCCGAGAACTCCACGACAAACATTGTCTTGAGTTGGTGGTCGAGGAGGACTATGTCAGGCTTGTTGGCTTGTATTTGCCTGACTGTGGGAAAAGAGTAGTTCCAATAAATTAGACACTTCTCATTTCCCACAACGGACTCAATATCCCCCGGAGCATAAGGCAGCACTGGTGTCTCGTCTATCCCATACGAGTGCCTTAAGTGATAATAAAGCACTCGTAATGCTCCGTCGTGCCTCTGGATATAGGCCGAGACTGCATATGTCGGACAGGCCGACAACAAGTGCATTAGAGTCTCTGGCGCCCTGCGGCAGGCCCTGCAGCTGACATCAGGGACCTCTATACCCATGACACGACTTCGATAAACGAGAGTGTTAAATACACCATCCTGGCAAGCCATTATGAATCCCTCGGTCTCAGACTTCAGCCCGGCTGACCTTAAGAAGGCAAAGGTCAGCCTTTCGGATAAGCCAAGATCTTCTATATTTTTATAGAAGACTCCATGCATTGGCTTATCCGTATGAAGCTGCAGAAAGATGTTGTGTTCTGCAGCTTTAATTTGGGCTTTTCGCCGAGCAGGTTCCAACTCGGTGACAGAGTCGCGATTTACCCGCTCGACGTCGAAGGAGAGACCAAGTTCATCGGCTGCTCTCTGTGCTGCCTTAAACAAAAACGCTCCTACCCCTGCATTTTCATGGTCTCGGACCATGCAGAGGAGGGGATCCGAACTCCTGATAATCTTACAGGCTCCATCTAGGACCATCCTGTTATGGAGACTCTCCAAACTCAAGAGTCCACGGCCTCCCCGATGTCGTGGGAGGTATAACCGTGGAACGGACGATTTAGGATGAAAACTCCTATTGAGATGCATCTTCTTGCGGGTTCCTACGTCGAGTTGACGCAACTCCTCTCGGTTCCATTTCACCACTCCAAAGGAGTGGAGAAGGATCGGAACGGCAAGCATGTTGGTAGCAGACACCTTGTTCTTCCCCGACAGTTCTGAAGACCAAATCTGTCGGAGTCGGTGCTGATACTTGCCGCGGAGAGCGTTTTTCACTACACTCACTTCTTGGGTGGAGCGTTGCTCGACACCCAAGTAAGTGTACGACTCTCCGGCATCTAGATGATGTAAGATGCTTCCGTCTACGAGCTGCGCGTCCTCTCCGTAGTCCCCGCATCGTCCTCTCTTGAGATGGACCAGTGCACATTTGTCCAACCCGAACTCCATACCGACAGCCTGCGTGTACTCCTGTACCACCCTAAGGGACTGGTGTAGGTCCCTTTCTCCGGAGGCATAAAGTTTAAGGTCATCCATATAAAACAAATGGGTGACCTTATGCCTCCTATCGCCGGGGGTACCGCAGTTGTATCCACGGGTTTTCCGGAGCGAAACGGATAATGGCAGTAGTGAGATGCAAAACAGAAGGGGGCTGAGGGAGTCTCCCTGAAATACTCCCCTTCTGAATGATACCGGCTCCGTCTGGACTCTATCGTTACCGGATGTTATAGTAAAGCGAGTCCTTCAGAGCGGCATCAGTTCTTCAATACATCTCACTACGGGACCGGGTACCGCAAGACATTGGAGCAAGTGTAAAATAAGCTCATGAGATGTCATGTCAAATGCCTTGCGGTAGTCGATCCAGGCCATGGAGAGGTTCCGCTTATACTGCACGGAGTCCTGCGTGACACATCTGTCAATCAGCAGGTTCTCCTTGCAGCCAGCGACACCTCTCTTCGACTCTCGTTGCTCATGTATCCGTTCGTAAACCGGTTCAACTGCGTGGAGCACCCGCATGTACAAAATGCGTGTAAACACTTTGTAACATGCGTTTAAACAGGTTATCGGGCGGTAGTTCTTTGGGTTAGACAAATCTCCGTTCTTGGGGATCAGCACTGTCCGCCCCTCAACAACCCAAGAAGGAATTTGCTGCTCCCCATTTAGCCAGGCATTAAAAATTCTGGCCAAATGGTGGTGGGTACTCGATAACTTTTTCCACCAAAAGTTATTTATCCCGTCGGGACCTGGAGCAGCAAAGTTCTTAGAGCCCTCAAGAGCTCTTCGAACCTCTTCTGGGGTTATTGGTTGGCACACCTCGTGTGGTTGGCGAAACCTTTGGCTAAAGGTTTCAAAGTGTGCCAGGGCTGGAGAGTCTCTGTTGAGTGGAAGCTTCTGTTCGTACAACGTTTTCCAGAAGTTTTCCACCTGATCTGCAGTCGGCGGATTTTCAGCAACACGCTGAGGCGGTTCGAAAAGGCGCGAGGGCTTTTTGCGGAAAAGTTGATTTTCCGCTAGCCCCCTCGCCCGCCTCACTAGTGACTTCTTACAAGACACTAGCATCCGTATCCTGTCGAGGCAGTGCTGTTTGGTGGTTTGCAGCACTGCCCTATTAAGTGTGTGATGGACGCGTCTTAAATTGGCAGCTACTCGCCGCACTTTAGGCGTGAAAGGCCTATTGGCTGCCATATAGTCCATCACACATTGGATACGGGATGCGTGTTGCCTCGCCGACCGGATCTTGGCTTCCATCTTCTGTATGCGCCGTCCCGCTCTTTCTTGTGGAGAGGTAGTATTTCGCCTCTCCACTTGAGACAAGCGTTGAGCGGCAGCATACACGGCACAATTTATGTGCCAGATGTCAGCCTCTTCTGGTAGCGCTGCACGAAGTTCTGCATCCACTCTGGCCAGATCTTGTGGCCCGGGGGGTTTTATGTTGTGCAACCCCCGTCTGGTACTGAGACCCTCTGGTGTTGGTGGAACGATAGGAACCGCTTCCTCAACCGGTTCGTTCGGTGGCTGTTCGGCCACCTCATTCACTGGCTGAGGAGCGGCTCTGACATAGCCTCTAGCACGAAGGTGGGATACATAATCACGTAGGTTCTGAGGTGTGAAGGCGTCATGTTCTGGGTGGTTTTCACACCACAGAGCATGCATTCGCGCCATGTACCCCCTTCGGCCGGGTTCACTGCTTTCATAACAGTGCATCAGGTCGTCTCTCAGTTCATCTGTCCACTCAAAGCGTCCTTGGTTATAGCGGTTGTCATCAATGGGCATCATTCCCTGTTGGGCCCCACCACCTTGCCCTTGACCCCTATCCGCACGGGGTCGATCGTGGGGGCCCTGTCTTCGGCCAACTGGAACCGGAGGATCGGGCTTGTGGGTGGTTAGCCCAACAAGCCCACGACCGACACCAGAGGGGAAAGCGCTTTCCCCTCCCGGGTGCGCTAGGGCTGCCGGTTCGGTTTTGCACCCCCAGCTGGAGTAAGTGGTGGCGCTACTCACCAAAGGCTAGATGGATAACGGTTAGCCTCTCCTGCTTTAATTATTATTATTATTATTATTATTATTATTATTATTATTATTATTATTATTATTATTATTATTTTTTTTTTTTCCGGTTTCCCGTTGCCGGACAGGGCTTCCGTGGCCTCCGACACCACACGGTGGCCGCGCCGGCTAATTAATTACAGCCACTCTCCACGACCTGTGGAGTTAGTGACTGTAAACACCTGAATCATGTGCCCTAAGCAGACGAAGGGACCCCAAGATAACCGGCTTCTGCATCTGACCTGCCAACCATTCTGCCGAATTCTGACAGGCCGGTATGATCTTTAATTCTGAGAGCAGCGAAGGCTTCATCCCTCCGAGTACGCCGATTATTAGGACAACCATCTTGACCGAGTAGTCTGGGTACAGCACTTGGAGCTCATACCGGAGATCACGATATTTGGTCCGTTTTTCCCCCTCCTTCAAAGCGATGTTTGTCTCAGCAGGCGCTGAGAATTCGATGACAAACATCACTTTGTTCTGATGGTCGAGGAGGACTATGTCAGGCTTGTTGGCTTGAATTAGCCTGACGGTCGGGAACGAGTAGTTCCAATAAATTCGGCACCTCTCGTTCTCGACAACGGACTCAATATCTCCGGGGATGTAAGGCAGCACTGGTGTTTGATCTACCCCGTACGAGTGCCTTAGATGGTAGTATAGCACTCGTAAAGCCGCGTTATGGCGGTGGATGTAGGCCGAAATCGCATATATCGGACATGCTGAAAGCAAATGCATCAGCGATTCCGGCGCCTGGCGGCAGGTCCTGCAGTTGATATCAGGGACCTCTACACCCATTACGCGGCTTCGGTAGACCAAGGTGTTTATTACACCATCCTGACAGGCCACAATGA